>CAUYUJ010006591.1:491552-526552 GCA_963575745.1 Prorocentrum cordatum
CTGCTGTGCAATCTACGTTGAGCAATCTAGGTTATGCCATCTGCATGTAGCAATCTATGTCGTGCAACCTACGTGGTGCAATCTAGGTGGTGCCATTCACGTGCCGAATTTAAAGTTGTCAAGTCCACCGCTCTCGCAATCATCCCACCCACCCACCCGCAATTGGTTTGCAAAACCCATGCGGAAGCCATTGCGATGAGTGCTGGGTGTTGGTTGGTGCATCTTTGCGGCCGCGCTAACCCGCGCATGCGTGCGCGCGCAGCGGCCAGCTAGTTTGGCGCGTACGACGCGGGCGCGGTGGCCCTGACCGCTCGGCACACCCCAGCGGGCACTTCAGTACGAGTCGGCGACTTGGGCGGGCGCGGTACCATGGCAACGTCGATAACGGCAGACACGATGATAACGGGGCAGCACGTGACAGCGCCAATGTTGATCACGCCAGCGACGATGACGGCGTTTTCGCGTCGGTGGTGCAAGTTTTAAGAGGACCTCGAAATGCGCGCGCGGCAGACGCGCGAGAGTGGCCCGCATGGTATACTTTGACACGGATCGTGCCATGGCGTTCGACCGATTTCGAAATGCGCACGCGCGAAGCCCGTTTGGTAACGTTTTCTGGCGGGGGGGCGGATACCAGCCTGCCTGGGATGGTACAAATTCAGATTTGGAATGGACGATGGTGCAGAATCACATGTAAATTGCAATACGAAAAGGGAGGGTCCATAATCCCAGGGGGGGGCGAGTCTATTCTCTTTTCGAAATGCGAACCGACATGGAGCAACATATGTTTGCCATCTTTCTAGAGCAGTATATGTGGCGCAACCAATGTGGTGCAATCTACGCGGTGCGATCAATGCTGCACACCCCACGTGGTGCGGGATATATGGGTCAAACCGCCCAGCCGAACATGAAGTTGACAACTCCACTGCTCGTGCATCCATCCCACCCACCTACCCGCAACTTGGTTTGAAAAGCCCATGCGGCGGCGATTGCGAGTTTTGCTCGACGCTGGCTTGCGCATCGCTGCGGCCGCGCTCGCACGCGCATGCTCGCGCGCGTAATGGCCAGCTAGTTTGGCGCGGCCGACGCGGCCGCGGTGGAGCTGACCGCCGGGCGGGCATTTCAGTACGAGTCGGCGAGTTGGGCGGGCGCGGCAGCATGACAACGTCGACAACAGTAGACAATGTTGATGGTAGCGACGCTTGTGACGATGATGACAACAACGACGGCAAGGCCACTGACGGCGCCGATACTGATCACGCCGGCGACGATGACGGCGTCCTCGCGTCGGTGATGAATGTTCGCAAGGAGTTCGACATGCGCGCGCGGCCGACGCGCGAGAGTGACCCGCTTGGTACACTCTGGCACGGATAGTGCCCCCCCAACACGCACGCAAGGGCGTTCGAATGAGTTCGGCATGCGGCGCGAGGAGGCCCGTTTGGCAGAACTGAATGGACACGTTGATGAGAAAGCATGGTTTGCGATTGCACAAAAGCGCGAGCGCAAACATGCTTGACAGATTATGATGCAAAACCATGTGTTGTACATATATATATATATATATATATAGATATGTATATGAAGTTCGATATAAAAAACCATGCGAAACCAACGGTTTTCAAGGACTTCGGCGCGCGCGCGACGACGCGAGCGTGTGCACGTCGTCCTACTTGTTGCAAGGGGTTCTTGCGACAGCACGCGCGTAAGGGCGTTCTTGTATAAGTGATGGTTGTCTCGAGAATTCGCAAGAACGCGGGCGCAGGCGTTGTTTGGAAGCTCCGGTTGCGAAATCACGGGTTTTCATGTGTTCGGGGCACTCGATTTTGCAATCCTTACGAAACCTGTGGCTTTAGATAGGTTTCGACATGCGCGCGCGACGGCGTGCGCGCGCGTGCACTTCGTCCCGTTTTTTGCAAGGGCTTCAAGACAACTGATGGTTTTTGAAAAACGAGTGCGCGCGCAAAACAGTTCTGCAGAGAGTGGAGGGGGGCGGCGATACCGGCCTGCCTGGGATGGAATGAATTCATTTTTAGGATGGGCAATAGGGCAGAATCATATCTAAATTGCAATTCGAAAAGGGCAATGCAGAACAAAGCATTTCAAAGCAAGACCACGCAACACAAAGAAATGCAAAGCAATGCAAAGCAACGCAAATCCATACAAAACAATACATGTGGTGCGACCTAACGGCGGCGACGAGCGGCAACGAGGCGGCGACGGGGCGGCGACGGCGGCAACATGGCTGCCAGACCGACAGACACTGCCAGACGACGGGCGGCGACTAGGCCACGACGGGGCGGCGACGGCAGCCACACAGCCGCCAGACCGAAGACACGGCCCAGCTCCGCAGAATAGAAATAAAAAACCCTGAGTGCAAGCGCCGTTTGGGGAATATGCATGTACGTATGCATGTACACTTGTATACGTACATTTGCTGGCGTAGTCCGGATTTGTTTTTCGCGAGGTATCTGACCTGAACTCAACTGTAGTGATCTGCAGAACTGAACTGCACTGAACTGGAATGAACCTCTGGCGAAAGCAATCTGGAGCTAATATACTTTATCGTCGGGCCGAGGCCCGTAGGGACTTCCAAGGGATAGGAGCTCCAAAGGGCTCCCAGGGGCCCCTTGGGGCCCGTTGCCGACGACGATCGACGTCGACGACGCGTGCGACGACGCGAACGACGACGTGTACGACGACGACGTGCACGCTACGTATGACGACGACGCGCGGCAACAAAATTCAGACCATTCAACTCCTGCAACTTCTTCCTTGCCTTCCGATTTCGATTCCGATCCGGCTTCACGCGAGCCGGTCTCCGATTCGATCTGGTTCGGGCTTACATATTGTTATCACTTCGATGGCGCAGCTGACTTTGCCGAATCTTGCCGATTCGATACTCGCGCCGATCCGATTCGATTTACCGTCCCGATGCTGGGGCCTGGTCCCTTACGGGCCCCTACAAGCCCTTAAAAGCCCCTAATCCCAACCCCTAGGGTTATGTAGGCAATGTCCTCCTACAGGCGGATTCTGGACGAAGACGAGAAGATAGTAAAGAAATACTCAAAACTAGTCCAAGAATGTAAAAGGAAAATCGTCCCCAGACTTTTTGGGGACTTTTCGACTATTCTTGAATTTTCCTGCTGTAGAGGGACATGCCCGACTTAACCGTAGGAGCCCCTGGGGGCCTTGGGGGGCCCCAGGCCTGTCCCCGAGAGGGGGGCCCCAGGACCGACCTCTAGGGGCCCCAAGCCCGGCCCGGCCCCTGGGGGCCCCGAAGGGCCCTATGGGGCCCCTAGAGGTCTCAGCCCGGGCCCCGAGGGACCCCTAGGATTGTGAACGGCATGACGATGGACACCCCAACAATCCGATCATTGATTCAAACATGTGCTTAAAATGTTTGCGAAATGTTCGAAGCGTGTTTAAAACATGTTCACCATATTTAAAACATGATTAAACCATGTTTTACACATATGGAAATCATCTGGCAACATGCTTCCTCTCCATTGTTCGACTTCCACAGCCCTAGGAGCCCAAGGCCTGGGCGAAGGCCCCAAATGGGACCCAAAAGGCGCCCCACAGGATCCCATCCCAAGACCCACACGTGGTCCAGGTATCGGAGCTGGCGCGAGCCGAGTAATTAATGCAGTCGCGCCCCGCTCGTCAGTACAGATTCCGGACGTGCACATCGCGAAGCGAAGGGAATCTCCATCGGTGGGGTGCTTGCAGTCGACTGGCGTCAACCGGTAAACGGTCTCGTCGGGAAATCCGCCACTCTGCCGCAGTCATCAGTGGAACGTGTCCTCGGGTCGCGTGTCGTCCTGAACATTGGCGCTCGGATGACAAATCATGCAAACCCCTGGATGCCCGACTTCTGGGCGCTGCCACACGCTCCTGGGCAATACTGCGCGCTTCTGGGGCTCCCCGCGTGAATTTCCCCCATGCTTTGGAACCGCGGTTGGGACACCAGACTTCTAACATGCACTAAGATGGACCCCATAGCTCGTCCTTGAATCGTCTCGAAAATCGTTTTGGCCGTCTTGCAAGCCATTGAGCGCCAGAACCGTCAAAAACCCTGCGGCTCTTGCGTGAGATAAATCTAAGACGGACCAAGAGGCCCCCAGTACTGCCCAAGATGGCACCCAGAATCGCTCAAGACGGATCCAACAGGCTCCAAGACTGCCCCAAGAGGGATTCATGCGTGGTTGGAAAATCCGCCCCGAAGATGGCCCCAAGACCTTAAACAAAAACCCAGGAGTCCCTTCAGAGGCTCCCACGAGACTCCCAAGAGACCCGAACAGGCTCTCCGGATGCTCCAGAGAGTCCCTCAAGATGCCCTCAATAGGTCCCGAAGTGCCCTCCAAGTGGGCCCACGGAGGCTCCTAAGAGGCTCACGCCCGAGGAACCCGCAGTACTCCCACATCTGCTCTGCAGCGCCTTACGCCCACGACTCAGGCGCGGTGGCCGGATGCGCCGGAGGCCGCCGGATACTGCTGGCACCAGCACATTCTCGGAAAAGTTGAAGGCCATGTATCCATCCTGGTGAGAACTGGTAGTCATGATGAGGGCATCCCGCTCGCAGGCCAGCGCGTGGGGCTGGAAAGGTTGACGCTGGCAATCTTCGAAGCCCGATGATTCGTTACCCGACGCCGCGACAATGGCCCCTACGGCCGCGACGACCCACAATACGGCGATCCAAACGTGGAGCCCACGGGTCCACCGTGAGCATTCCTGGTCCGACTGGTAATACCGGGCCTCAACTTTCGCGACAACATCTTGAAGGATTTGTCGGACATCTTGACGGCCTTGGTTACTCGACTCTTCTTGGTCGGTCTGGCCCTGTTCGGGCTCTCGGCTGTCACTTTCGTTCGCTTGTTCTTGGCCTTTCTTGCCATAGGTTCTCAGGCCATCGGAGAGTATCTTGCTTAATCTACCACACATCGTGATTCTGCGTTGGTCGTCACTTTCACGAACGTCTACTTGGTCATTGGCCATGCCTTTCTTGGCAGTCCTTGACAAGTGTCTGGCAATCAACCGACGTATCCGGCGTGCTGACAGTAAGGCGAAAATGCAGCGTAAGAAAAAACCCAGAGGGACACAAACCGCGGACGAAGTCTCTCCTAAGTCAAAAATCGGCACCCATGTCAACAGTGGACCACAAATGTAAAGAAATGCCGAGAACGAGCTTTGACAGCATTGCCTTTTCCACCACGTGAAGATCGTCATGAATCCGTTTCCGTGCCTTGAGCCCGTCTCGTCGTGGAGTCCCCCAGGGCTGATACAGTCCTGAGTACTACTTTTCGAATGGAGTGTAGGATTCGTGGGGGCCCGAATCCCCGATTCACCGGAACTCCCGGGTGATTCCAGGTGCTCTTGGGGTGCGTCGCGTAAGCTGGGGAAGCGTTATGCGGCAACCCATGGGAGCCTCCCATACCATCTTGCTGGCTCTTCCGAATCGACGCTGAACGACGCTGATTCGTCGCACGTCTGCACTACCTGTTCGATTACCAGACGCCAATCAAAGCTTGTGCACTCCAAAGACGACATTGCGAGGGGACGCAAACCTCCCATGATTTGCTACTGTGCCTCTAGCACGAAGGGGGCCGGAGATTGGCGGGAGGGGCCGCAGGCCACTAGATCCGCCACCGTGCCTCTGGCACGAAGGGGAGCGCCCCAAGGCTCATGCAGCACTGAGGGTAGACGCTGCGCTGCTGCTGCAGCGAGAACTGTATGTCTCCAAAGGCCCAGACCACTAGTTTCCCAAGCTTTTCCGGACCGGCTCCTGTGAGTTCTGAAGTGTTCCTGCTCCTCCCGAGGACGCTGTGCCCACCTAAACGACCTCCCGAACCCTCCCATAAGTCCAAGAGGGCCCCGAGCGAGTCGCCGAACGATCGCTCAAAGACGCCCAAGATGGCCTCAAGATGGCTCAAAAGGCCTCCAAGACGCTACAAAAGGCCTCCAAGAGGCCTCCAAGAGGCCTCCCGAAAGGGCCCCAATAGGCAAAACTCAATGAGTTGCCTGAACTGTTTGAAGGATTTGGGCCGACGCTCCAAGACGGCCAAGAGGCCCCAAAGACCACCCCAAGACGGCGCAAGAGGCCTCCAAGAGAGCCCCAAGACTGCCTAAGAGCGCCCCAAGTCGGCCCAAGAGGCGCCCAAGACGGCCCAAGGGCGCCCCAAGACGGCCCCAAAAGGAGCCCAAGAGAGGGAGCACGAACCGAAAATCCAAGCTTTCCGTCCCAAGAGGCTCCCAGGAGGCCTCAAGAGGCGCCCAAGAGGCCCCACGAGGCGCCCCAAAGGCCAAAAAAAAACGAGGCCGCAAGTGGCCCCAAAACGGCCCCCTAGAGGCCTCAAAACTGCCTCCAAGAGGCCCCCGAGAGGCCCCCCACGAGACTCCAACGAACATCTAACAGGCTTTTCATACCCACAACCCAGGCACGGTGGCGGGATGGGCCGAAGGTCATTAGATCCGCCGCCCCCTGCTTGCAGGGGTGCACGGCGTGCTGGACGTTTCAGGTTTTGGTTTTGGTTCTTTTTCTAAAAGAACTCCCCAGTGGGCTTCGGCCCGTCCCGCCGGCCACCCGGAAAGGATGCCCAGGAGCTCAATTCCCCAATTTCCTGCCCCAGACGGTTCCAAGATGGCCTCCAAGATGCCTCGAAGACGGCCAGGATGGTCTCTAAGACGGCTAAGATGGCCTTATGATGCCTCCAAGACGGCCCAAGATGTACCCAAGACGGCCTAAGATAGCCTCAAGATGGCCCAAGACGGCCCAAGAGGCCCCCCAGAGGCCTCCCAGACGGCCCAAGAGGCCTCCAAGAGGTCCTCCAGGAGAGTCCGAAGAGGCCAAAATCATTGATTTTCCCTTGGTTTTTGAAGGATTTTGGCATTTGCGCCTTTTCGGCTCTCCGACGGCTCAAGACGGCCCAAGAAGCCCCCAAGATCGCCCAAGAGGCCCCCAAGAGAGCCCCATGATGGCCCAAGTGGCCTCCAAGATGGCCCCTAGAGGGCCCCAAGAGGGCCCAAGAGGCCTCCAACACGCCCAAGATGGCCTCCAAGACGCCCAAGATGGCCTCCAAGACGGCCCTGGAGCATTCCAAGCGGGCCCCAAGTCGGCCCATAGAGGCCCCCCAAACGGCTTCCGACGGCTTCAGACGTGCCAGGAACCCACCAAGATGGCCGAAGTTGGCTCGAAGCTGGCCCGAGACGGCCCAAAAAGCCCCAAAGATCGCCCAAAGCTTGCCCAAGAGGCCTCCAAGACGGCCAAGATGACCTTCAAGATGCCCACGTGTTCCCCGAAGGCTTTCCAAACCGATTCGGGGAACACGTGGTCCGATAGCTTGGCAGGTCTGGCCTCAACGTTCGGCCACATAGGCGCTTCCAAAAAGGCAGGGGGCGGCGGTGATTCGCCGTAGGCGTCTTCGATCCGCCGCCCCCTGCTTGCAGGGGTGCACGGCGTGCTGGATGTTTCAGGTTTTGGTTTTGGTTCTTTTTCTAAAAGAACTCCCCAGTGGGCTTCGGCCCGTCCCGCCGGCCACCCGTAATTTTCCCAAAATCCGTCTGTCAATGCCTTTGTTGCCCCAACTTGGCCCAAGATGGCCTCCAAGACGGCCAAGATGGCCCAAGATGGCCTCCAAGATGCCTCCCAGACGGCCAAGATGGCCTCCAAGACGGGTAAGATGGCTCCAAGATGCCTCCAAGACGGCCCAAGATGCCCTCCAAGACGGCCAAGATGGCCCCAAGATGCCTCCAAGATGGCCCAAGAGGCCTCCAAGACGTTCTCCAGGAGAGCCCGAAGAGGCCAAAATCATTGGTTTTCCTTAGGTTTTTGAAGGTTTTTTGCGTTTTCTTCTTTTCGGCCTTCCGACGGCCCAAGAGGCCCCCAAGATCGCCCAAGAGGCCTCCAAGAAGGCCCTATGACGGCCCAAGGGCCCCCCAAGACGGCCCCAAGAGCGCCCCAAGACGGCCCAAGAGGCCTCCAAGACGCCCAACATGGCCTCCAAGACGGCCCTGAAGCGCCCCAAGAGGGCCCCAAGACGGCCCAGAGAGGCCCCCAAGACGGCTCCAGACGGCGTCAGACGGACCAGGAACGCCCTAAGACGGCCAAAGAGACCCCCAGGAAGCCCCCAAAGGCCCCCAAGAGGCCCAAGGAGGCCCCCAAGATGCCTCCAAGAGGCCTCGAAGAGGCCCCCAAGAAGCCCCCAACAGACCCCAAGGGTGCCCCAAGAGACTCCTAACAACCCTCATCCTCCTACTCTATTTCTTCCTCTTCCTCTTCCTGTTCATAATCATTCTCTCCCATGTGTTCCCCGAAAGCTTTCCAAACCGACTCGGGGAACTCATGGTCCGATAGCTTGGCCAAGCTCTAGTCCAACTTTCGGCCACATCGGCGTTTCCAAAAAGGCAGGGGGCGGCGGTGATTCGCCGTAGGCGTCTTCGACATTACTGGCAGAAACAAAAACGTCAAGGCCAAGATGGCCTCCAAGACGGGTAAGATGGCTCCTAGATGCACCCAAGACGGCCCAAGATGGCCTCAAGATGGTCTAAGACGGCCCAAAAGGCCCGCAAAAGGCCTCCAAGACGGCCCAAGAGCCCTCCAAGACGCCCTCCAGGAAGGCCCGAATAGGTTAAAATCATTGATTTTCCTTAGGTTTTTCAAGGATTTTGGCATGTTCTTCTTTTCAGCTCTCCGACGGCCCCAGACGGCCCATGAGGTCCCCAACATCGCCCCAACAGCACCCAAGAGGCCTCCAAGATGGCCCCATGACGGCCCAAGAGGCCCCCAAGAAGGCCCCAAGAGGGCCTCAAGACGGCCCAAGAGGCCTCCAAGACGCCCAAGATGGCCTCCAAGACGGCCAAGATGGCCCAAGATGGCCTCCAAGATGCCTCCAAGACGGCCAAGATGGCCTCCAAGACGGGTAAGATGGCTCCAAGATGCACCCAAGACGGCCCAAGATGGCCTCAAGATGGTCTAAGACGGCCCAAAAGGCCCGCAAAAGGCCTCCAAGACGGCCCAAGAGCCCTCCAAGACGCCCTCCAGGAAGGCCCGAATAGGTTAAAATCATTGATTTTCCTTAGGTTTTTGAAGGATTTTGGCATGTTCTTCTTTTCAGCTCTCCGACGGCCCAAGACGGCCCAAGAGGTCCCCAACATCGCCCCAACAGCACCCAAGAGGCCTCCAAGATGGCCCCATGACGGCCCAAGAGGCCCCCAAGAAGGCCCCAAGAGGGCCTCAAGACGGCCCAAGAGGCCTCCAAGACGCCCAAGATGGCCTCCAAGACGGCCAAGATGGCCCAAGATGGCCTCCATAATGCCTCCAAGACGGCCAAAATGGCCTCCAAGACAGGTAAGATGGCTCCAAGATGCACCCAAGACGGCCCAAGATGGCCTCAAGATGGTCTAAGACGGCCCAAAAGGCCCGCAAAAGGCCTCCAAGACGGCCCAAGAGCCCTCCAAGACGCCCTCCAGGAAGGCCCGAATAGGTTAAAATCATTGATTTTCCTTAGGTTTTTCAAGGATTTTGGCATGTTCTTCTTTTCAGCTCTCCGACGGCCCAAGACGGCCCAAGAGGTCCCCAACATCGCCCCAACAGCACCCAAGAGGCCTCCAAGATGGCCCCATGACGGCCCAAGAGGCCCCCAAGAAGGCCCCAAGAGGGCCTCAAGACGGCCCAAGAGGCCTCCAAGACGCCCAAGATGGCCTCCAAGACGGCCAAGATGGCCCAAGATGGCCTCCAAGATGCCTCCAAGACGGCCAAAATGGCCTCCAAGACGGGTAAGATGGCTCCAAGATGCACCCAAGACGGCCCAAGATGGCCTCAAGATGGTCTAAGACGGCCCAAAAGGCCCGCAAAAGGCCTCCAAGACGGCCCAAGAGCCCTCCAAGACGCCCTCCAGGAAGGCCCGAATAGGTTAAAATCATTGATTTTCCTTAGGTTTTTGAAGGATTTTGGCATGTTCTTCTTTTCAGCTCTCCGACGGCCCAAGACGGCCCAAGAGGTTCCCCACATCGCCCGAACAGCACCCAAGAGGCCCCAAGACGCCCCTAGACGGCACAAGAAAGCCCCAAAACGGCCACAAAGACAGCCCCAAGACGGCCCGGCAGATCTCCCAAACGCCCACGCTGGCGTCCACTACGGCCACGATAAACCCAAGTGAGGCCACAGAGAGGCCCCCAACCCAGCCCAGACGGCGTCAGGCAGAACAGGAAGGCCGCAAGGCATCCAAAGAGGCCCCCAAGATGCTTCCAAGACCGCACATGTGGCCCAATATAAACCCAGAGTAGCCAAAAAGGCACTCAAGAGACCTCCTCCTCCATTCCCCCCCTTCCTATCTCTCCTCTCCTCCCCGTCCTCCCCCACGTGTTCCCCGAAGGCTGTAAAGACCGATTCGGGGAACATATGGCCCAATAACTTGGCAGACCTCTGGCCACAGCAGTCGGCCGCATCGGCGCTTCCGAAAGGGCAGGGGGCGGCGGTGATTCGCCGTAGGCGTCTTCGATATTACTGGCAGAAACAAAAACGTCAAGGCCACGGACAAGGCTAGCCAAGTGTCCGGCATCAAACTCCCAACCATGAAGTAGCTTATGCACGTGCAGAGGGAGTTGACGCCCTGGGCGAGGGCGTACTGCGCATGATCTTCGTAGGGTGCCCAGAGCTGCTCAAAGACCCTAAAATATGCGAAGTACGCTTCCGCTGCCGACTCTGCGGAGTGAAAATTATGTTTCGCTGTCTCCATGTGCGGGCGTTCTTCGAATTCCTGCTCCACTTCCTGCATCTTTGGGAACGGAATGATCTGTGGATGAGGCTGCTTTTCGAATCCAGGTGGGAGACGCCGTGGATCTCTAGATTCTGATCTTGCGGGACCGGGCTCAACATCACCATCAAGCCTCCTGTTCGGGCTGTGTGGGTGTGATGGTGCCGCTTCTTTTGGCTTACAGGCCCACCTCAAGGTTGACCGGAGTAGGGGAATGCGCAAAGTCCTCCGAATGCTCTTCTCAAAATATTTGTGCTGACGGCTATAATCGTGGTCGTATTTGTCAGGGCACGCTGGGATGAGGGCACGGGTAAGGATGTTCATAGAAGAATTATAGCAAACTGTGTTTCCCTTGACAGAGAAGGCAATGGACAAGCTCAGGTAGAATACCGACGCAGCCAAGGATACGTTGAAACCAGTGGCCACGGATGACGAGGTGTCAGGCGGTAACTCCCCCTCAACAGCCCCTGCAGCCGCGAAACCAAGGATTAGAGTGGACACTATAAGAAACGTGTTTAGTCGGCTGACGTATGCCGTCATGATGTCGCGCAGCTCGTCTCGGGCCAAAGAAATCCAGCTCAGATGGTAATTCAGCTCCTGGTAAATCTTCGTCTGATGCAGTTGCACGCCGGCCAGATGATTCGATTGGTTGTAACTCGCCCAGCCAAAGGCGGCAAGAAACGCTGCCCATGCGTCCGTGACCACGTCATAGGTGCCAGGGAGCCAACCCGGCCAGTGCCAGTGCACCATGCTGCCGGGCGAAAAATGGCTGCACAGGAGACGCCAAACGGCCTCCAGGTGCTGAGCCAGACACGTGCTGAGCCAGCACGGCTCGAGCCAGCAGGCCACGGAAGAGGCTCGCTCCTGGAACACACGGAGGACGAGGGGAGGAAGAAGAGCGGAGGTAGGGGAGGACGAGGGGCAACGACAGTGGGGGACCGGCATAGGGGGGGACGCATCGACCTGGAATCGGCAGTACATCGTCGATAGATCGGCGATCCAACCCCTATCGCCGATCAGCGTGCGATTTGGGGTCGACGCATCCCCCCTGAGCCTATCCCTCCCTAACGTTGCCCCTTGGTTTTCGGGTCATAGCTCGGCTCTCCGGCGGCCAGTCAGGACGACCCGGGCACCCCAAGAACGCCCTCGGCGAAGCGCAGCTGTTGGAAAGCACCCCGAGGCTGGAAAACCGCCGAGAACCGACGAAAACATCTGAGCCGACCCACCTTGGGGTCTCCAGATTATTTGTTGACTACTCTTGAATGCTCCTCCTGTAGAGGAGCATGCCCGACCTAACCACCTAACCCTAGGGGGAGAAGAGCGGAGGCAGAGAAGGGCGCGGGGGGGCCGGGACGGCGACGGCGAAGGGCCGGGGCCCTCGTCCCTCTGCGCCCCCCCCCGCCCCCTCGAGGTGCAGACAGACCCGCCGCCGCTCCGCGATGGAGAGGGGAGGACGGCGACCCGAGCATCCGACTCCTTGGCGGCCCAATTCCCCACCACCACTGCCATAGGTGGGACGGGGAGCTCCTCCTCCGCCTCCTCCTCCTCCTCCTCCTCCGCCTCCTCCTCCGCCTCCACTGCCATGGGTGGGAGGATGGGGGGTTCCTCCTCCTCCTCCGCCTCCTCCTCCTCCTCCTCCCCTTTCCTGTCTGTGGCAGTGGTGGTGGGAGATCGGCCCTGCCGAACATCCGATGTCTTGATCTTTCCAATACGGGGCCCCAGGAAGACCCGACCCTCTCCCCAGGGTTGTAAACGGCTGATGGGGGAAGAGATGGTCTTTCCTGGAAAAGAATGTACGTTCGGGTTTGGGTTCGGGCAGAGGGAAAATCAAAAGTTCGAGTTCGAAACCCCCAAGAACCCAAAGTTCGAAATAAGTTCAAGACGGCACACTGGCACAACGACGACATGTTACAAACTGTCGATGTTGTTCTTGGACGTTTGAACTTCTTTCGAAATTGTACCTATACGACCACCATGCGGGTGATAAGGAGGTTGTGGGGGGGTTGGGGGAGGGGGGTGGTTCATGACGACAACTGTGATGAACGTGGTGCTGACGGGCGATGATGGTGTGGATGACGTGGCGGATTTTTGTTTGTTCCTTCGCTTGGGCGGCTTGTGTCGTTCGGTTTGCCGCTGCGCGACGCGGCGCTCAGCCCACGACGTCCCAGTCGACGATGGGTGCACTGGCAGTGCCTGGTGCGTGCGTCCGGATCTCTCCTATCCTGGCTTGGGAGTCACGCTGGCAGTGCCTGGCCCCTGGAGTGATTAGGTTAGAAATTAAAGAAAAGGGAGGATACGAGGAGGAGAAGCAAGAGAAGGTGTCCCATGATGAGCAACCATGATGGTGCCCCATGATGAGCAACCATGATGAGCAACCATGATGAGCAACCGGCGGGACAATGATGAGCAACCTTGATGGGCAACCATGATGGGCAACCGGCGGGACAATGATGAGCAACCATGATGAGCAACCGGCCGGACAATGATGAGCAACCATGATGAGCAACCATGGTGAGCAACCATGATGAGCAACCGGCGGGACAATGATGAGCAACCATGATGAGCAACCATGATGAGCAACCATGATGAGCAACCGGCGGGCAACCGACAGGACAATGCGGGCCACCGCTTGACAACACCGGGGGGGGAAACATTTGTGTTGGCGGACCCCTAGCGACAGCAGAGTGAATTCCTCTCGCTGGCCCACGCAGCTTCGCCTCGCCCGCACGCACGGCACGAGCACGAACTCGAAACTCGATTTCCCGGTGGGGGGACTCCGTTACACTGCGATCTCACCCCCCAACCTCCGATGTATTGTTTTGAACTTGATTTGAACTGTTTCAAACTTGTGAACTGTTTCAAACTTTCTTGAACTTTTGCTTTGTTTCCGATTATTTTCCTCGCCGCCAAGCGCTATCTGAACTTGTTATGAACTTGTTTCTCGCCGCCGATTGTTTTCCGAACTTGTTTCTCAGCCTGGAACGTTCCCGAACTTTTTTCCCAAACTTCCGGATTCCAGCAACGCTGAACTTGAACGTCCCCTCTCTTCCATGTTGGCCCTGGCGGGCCCCTAATGTAGTTAGGCCCCGAGGGCCTAGTGATGTGGGTCGGGCCTGGGGAGGCCCCGATAGCCAGCTGCCGCCGCTGACGCGCCTCGTTCCATAACCGTTCTGGCTCCGAAGAGCTTTTGAGCGCACGGGCTCACACCTGAACAGTCTTCGACGGCTGCGGCCGTCACTTGATCCTCCTCCTCCTCCTCCTCCTCCTCCTCCTCCTCCTCCTCCATCTCCTCCTCCTCCTCCCCCTCGCGGCGCGCAGTCGGCCTGTAGTAGTCCTGGGCCATCTGCCCGCTGCCCGCCCCCGCCTTGCCGGCCGCCGCCTGCCAGAGCGAGAGGGTGGGGCATCCACTGGCCCGGGTCGTCGTCGTCGTCGTGGTCGTTGTTGGCGTAGTCGTCGTCGCCGTCGTCACCGTCGCCAGCGTCGTCGCCGCCGTCGTCGTCGTCGCCGTCGTCGTCCTCGTCAATCCAAAACCAGGTCAGTCAGGCTCTGCTGGGGGAACCAAACATAAAAGCCATCTTCTGCACGTGCACGTGGCAATACAACCGAGCCGTGGTAGAACAAACGGTCATAGGAAAGAAACGCGATCCCTCAAGCAAGACGGTATACAGAAAGTCATGCCGTGGCACGACCAATGGGGCCTGGAACTTGTGGCAAGCAATCCCAGGAGGGACGGAAAGCAGTCCGCTGGACCTCTCTGGGGCGTCGCAGAGTGGCGACGCCTGCGGGCACGGCAGCGCAGGGGGTGAAACCCAAAGGCACCGACACCACTACTCCTGAGAAGGCCGCAGCGCCCGAGACATCTTCCAGAATTGCCAGAACTCAAAGAGGAATTCTCGATTTATCCTCACTCCAAACTATCTTCGTCGTGGCTGCGTCTTGAAAGCCTAGGTACCGACACCGCTGCGCTCCCTTCATTTTCCCTTTTCTGGGGCCTCCTGGGAGGCCCTCGTCGCCACCGCTGGATTCACCTCGAACTCTTGGTCAGGACGCACCCCGGAAGAGGTCTGGGAGCAATCCGGAACGCTCTGCGTTCCGGAACGCTCTGGAACGGACTTATCCTCGTCCTAGCCCTGCCCGAGCTCTGCAGGATCCTGCAAAGAGCCTGCAGGATCCTGCAAGATCCTGCGCGCTAGCCCGGGTCAATGCAATCCGGGCTCTGCAGGGTCCTGTACAGTGGAGGCTAGTCCACAAGAAACCTTCCATAAGAAACCCAGCCCTGAGACCCCAGGACGTCCATTGATTTTTGGTGTGGCAACGTCACGCTCTCCACAGAAAAACCATCGAAACCCAAGAAGCCCGGGGCACCCTGGAGGCAAGCAGGGTGTTTCTTGGCACGGGTCCCCCCTGCAAGATCCAGCGCTCTGGCTGACCCCCGTGCGCCTTGCGACCCCCGTGCCGAGGCTCCCGGGCGGGGCGGGCGTCGGCCGCACCGGCAGCCCGGTCCAGCCAAAAGCTCGACCCCCTCGCGTCGTGAACGAAAACGGCGGAGGGTATTTTTGAAACAACAACGACAACAACAACGACAACGACGATAAAAAAACAGCGACGCTAGACAAAAAAAAAACAGCAACATAGACAACAACAACGATCATCTTAAGACTGGCCGCTGCTCTTACTGACACGCGTGTTCTGCATTCCGTATACCCCAACCCTCGATACCCGCCCACTTCGTCTTCGATTGCACCCCCTTTCGGGGGGAATCTCTTCCTTGTCGGCCACTGACTGAAGTGCGAGGAACTGTCGAGCGAGAGCGCCGTTCCTGAGTTCGGGGGCCTCTCTGGCCAGGGGCTCTCGGAGTATACATGGAGAAATATCGAACTGGAAGCCTTGTCGCCGTGTCTGGCCCTCCACCAACTGCCTGAATTAGGAGAAAGACTCGAGCGAGAGCGCCACTCTTGAGTTCGAGGGCCTCTCCGGCAAGGGCCTTTGCCAATACATCTTGAGGAAGTATCAAAGGAAAGACATTGTCGTCGTAGTTGGGCCTCCACCAAATTTGACTGAATGAGAGCGCCGTTCCTGAGTTCGGGGGCCTATCTGGCCAGGGGATCTCAAAGTAAATCGTGAGGACGTACCGAGCAGGGGCCCTTGTCGTCGTGGCCGGGCCTCTGCCAACTTGACTGAATTGCGAGGAAGTCTCGAACGAGAGCGCCATTCTTGACTTCGGGGGCCTCTCAAGAATGGCTCTCGAAATACCTGTGGACAATATACAAGAATGGCTCTCGAAATACCAATGGCTCAACGGGAGCCCTTGTCGCCGTGTCCGAGCCTCCACCAACTTGCCTGAATTACGGGAAGGTCTCGAGCGAGGGCGCCGTTCCTGAGTTCGCGGGCCTTCCTGGTCAGGGGCTCTTGGAATAAATCGTGAGGAAGCCTGGAACGGGAGCCCTTGTCGCCGTGTCCGGGCCTCCACCAACTTGCTTGAATTACGAGAAAGTCTCAAACAAGAGCGCCGTTCCTGAGTTCGGGGGCTTCTCTGGCCAGGGTGTCTCGGGGTAAACTGTGAGGGACTATCGAGCTGGAGCCGTTGTTGTCGCAGCTGGGCCTCCAAGGGCCCACACTTAGGCTCAAGCCAACGCTCGAGTGGGAGCCTCGTTTTCAAAGAAAATGTAGCTGGCGTCGAGGCGAGAGCGCGCGGAACCGTTTCCGGATGTCAACAACAAATACTAAATAGAATTTAACGTTCAAAAAAACAACAGCAGCAACAACAACAACAACCACAGCCACAACAACAACAACAACAACAATCGTTTTAAGACTGTTCGCTCGTATCTGCTCGAGTGTCTGTTAACGCGTAATTGCCAAACCCTCGATACCCGCCCTCTTCGTCTTCGATCGTAATTACCCCTTTTGGGGGGTATACCTTCCTTCCCTGCAGGCCGGACCCCGGCAAGCGGCGGGGCGGCCGTGGACCGTCGGCCTGGTCAGCGGCAGCGCTGATCGGCGGCAAGCCGACCCCAAGAGGGACGGACAGGGGACCGACCACGACAACGACGACGACGACGACGCCGACGACGACGACGTCGACGACGACGACGACGACAGCGACGACGACGACGAGCGAAAGCGAGAGCGAGAGAGAGAGAACGACAGCAGGGCCACGAAGGGAACGAAATAGGCCACGAAGGGCGACAGCGTGGACACGAAGGGAATGCGGATGGGCCACGAAGAGCGTGAACGAGCGGGGGCCACGAAGGGCAGATAATGCGGGGCCACAGAAACCAACGACGGGGCCACCAAGGGAAGCAACTGGGCCACGTAGGACAGCGAGGGGGCCACGAAGGGCGACAGCGGGGCCACGAAGGGCATGCACATGGGGCCACGACGGGCGCGAACGAGCGGGGGCCACATAATGGCATGCGTATGTTGGGCCGCGGAGGGCAAGGACGGGGCCACTGAGGGCAGCAACGGGGCCACGAAGGGCAGCGAGGAGGCTACGAAGGGCTGCGACGGGGCCACGAAAAGCATGCATATAGGGCCACGATGGGCGCGAACGAGCTGGGGCCACGAAGGGCATACAGATATGAGGCCACGAAACAAAGCGAGGGGCCACGAAGGGCTGCAACGGGGCCACGAAACAAAGCGAGGAGGCCACGAAGGACTGCAACGGGGCCACGAAACAAAGCGAGGGGGCCACGAAGGGCTGCAACGGGGCCACGAAACAAAGCGAGGGGGCCACGAAGGGCAACGAAACAAAGCGAGGGGGCCACGAAACGGGGCCACGAAACAAAGCGAGGGGGCCACGAAGGGCTGCAACGGGGCCACGAAACAAAGCGAGGGGGCCCACGAAGGGCTGCAACGGGGCCACGAAACAAAGCGAGGGGGCCACGAAGGGCTGCAACGGGGCCACGAAACAAAGCGAGGGGGCCACGAAGGGCTGCAACGGGGCCACGAAACAAAGCGAGAGGGCCACGAAGGGCTGCAACGGGGCCACGAAGGGCAGCGAGATCCCGATTCCTAAATAATCTGTGAGGGAGTCCGAAGCGTGAGCGCGATTCCTGGGTGCCTGAATGTCGGGAGCGCGGCGATTGAGCAAATTGCGGGGAATTCCAACGCAAGGGCGCTATTCTTCAGTAAATTGCAAGCAAGTCTCCAGCGAGAGTGCGACTCCAGAACGCCGAGAGAGCGATTCCTCAATAAATTGCAATGAGTTCTCAAGCGAGAGCGCGATTCCATAATAAAATGCGAGGAAGTGTCGGGCGGGAGCGGGGGTCTTGGCTAAAATGTGAGGACGAAGACTTTCCCTTGTAAAAAACTGGGTGCGAGCGCCGGGAAGGAGCACTTAAATCGAAACAATACCATGTGCTCCGGAAGGGGAGATCAACAAGATGTATTCTTCTGTTGTGAAAGTTCAACAACACCAACGACAACAACACTAATCATAATACCCCCATGCGCGATGCTTACACATGCAGCACGCGACCCTCATGATAGCCATTCCCACCATGGGGGAGTATTGTTCTATCGCGGGAGTCCGTTACTACCATTCCCAGATCCCCCGCCCAATGAGGTCTCGCATACACCTCCTCCTATGAACTTCAACATATCCCGACTCGAAAACACATGCCCGCGCCCTGCTGCGCCGACGCGAAACCGCCAGTGGAAACCCGGCCAAGGGTAAAGCACTAATAAATCGAGCGATGGGGTTGGCTTGGTGGGGATGGGGGCTGTCGGCGGCGAGGCAGGGACCTGGCCCTGAATAGAAAGGGAAGAAGTCTTGAGAAGGGGTGCTGTTGTTGCTGGGAGCGGTGCCAACGCGGAAAAGAGTAGGGCGCGAGTCCAGCGTGAAACAACACGAAGTCTCGAGCGGGAGCGCTGGTTCTGTTGGGACGGCGGTTGTCGGTGGCGAGGAGGAAGGAATGCCGCCTTGAGTAAAAGGGAAAAAGTCTCGAGCGGGAGCCGCAGATTTGTCGGGACGGGGGTTGTCGGCGCGAGGAACAGCACCGTCTTCAGGAAAAAAAGGAGCCTCGAGCGGGAGCATTGTTCTTGCTGGGGGCGGCGCCAATTCAAAACAGAGTTGGGCGCCAGTCCAGCGTAAAACGCGAGGAAGTCTAGGGCGGGCGCGCTGGTTTTGTCGGGGCGGCGGTTTCGGCGGCGAGCAAAAGCACCGGATCTGAGTAAAAAAAAAAAACTTGAGCGGGAGCGTTGTTCTTGCTGGGAGCGGCGCCGACGAGAGAAAGAGTAGCGCGCCAGTCCAAGGTAAAACGGGAGGAAGTCTCGGGCGGGAGCGCTGGTTTTGTTGGGGCGGCGGTATTCGGCGGCGAGCAAGAGCATCAGCTCTGGGCAAAGCAAAATCTCGAGCGGGAGCGTTGTTCTTGCTGTGGGGCTGGTTTTGGCGCCCCCCCAAAACGCTCGAGCGTAAGCTTCATTTTCAAGGCGAGAGCGCCAGGCAGGGCGCCTGGGGGGGGTCCATCAATAATAACCCTCTAAGCATTAACATTCAACAACAACAACAACAACAACAACAACAACAACAACAACAACAACAACAACAACAGCAGCAGCAGCAGCAACAACAACAACAACAGCAACCACAACCACAACCACAACCACAACCACAACGAGAACCGCAACCACAACCGCAAAGACAACGACAGCGACAACGACAACGAAACCAGCAACGCCAACAACAACATTAACAACAACAACAACAACAACAATTACTAGCACGTGGGGACACTCCGTTCTCACCAGTGCCAGGGTTTTCATAGGAGGCGGGCAATACCCCCACTTTGTGGGGGGGCCGGTTCAAGCTCTACCAAATTTCCAAACGACTCTTCGCCACCACCCACACCCAGCTTCCCGCCCTATGACGTTCGGACACCTCACTTCGTGGCCTGCGGACGACCTTGGCTACTACACTGGCGCATGGGTACAATGACTTGTTGTGGTAACATTTTCTGTAAGCTAGCTTAGTATACGACTTTTCCCCCTGCAATTGAAGATTTCGGCGTGCGCGCGCGAAGAAAAAACGAATGTGTCCCATATGGTATTATTTGACAGGGATGATGGCCCTGGCAGGCGCGCAACCGTTGTTGCAGAAGTTCGAAGCACGTGAAAAAGTTGCTCGCAAGAGCCCGTTTGACAGAAATGTTGAAAAGTATTGGGTTTCCCAAGAAATCCGCAAGAGCGCGCGGGATGAATTTTTGAAACTTTTTTTTTTGAGAAACCATTGGGTTTTTCATGTTTGTATGTTAAAATCGCTACGAAAACTAAGGTTTTGGAAGGATTTCATCTTGCGCGCGCGAGTGTGCACTTCGTGTCATTTTTTTGCAAAGGATTCTTGAAGTTTGGTTATGTTAGAACAAGACATGTCATTTTATATTGTTTTTTGACAGGGAAAGCGGGCGTCAACAAAACAACCGGATCCGGACTCCCCCGTTTTGCCTGAGACTTCCTCACGAAAATGATGAAAATGTGGCTGCGGCCTAGGCGCGGCGAGGGGGGCGTGCACCAGGGGGCCCAACAATAATTATTATTTAGAAGTAATAATATTCAACAACAACAACAACAACAATCATTATAAGACTGTTCGCTCTTACTTGCCCGCGTGTCATTCGAATCGAGTTCCCCACACCCTCGATACCCGCCCATTTGTCTTCGATCACACCCCCTTTGGGGGGATTCGTTCTCTTTGCGGGGGGCGGCGGGCTTAGACAGGCGGGCAAACCTGAACGGGCGGACAATCCTTTGTGGGCGTACATGTGCCCACCATTGGAATTGGTGTGGGCCCTGCAAAAATAGGAGGGCGAGAACGAGGGAGAGTGGGAAGAATGGAGGGGGAGGGACGAAGGAAGAGGGCAAACGCCAGGAGAGAAGGAAGGAAGACGGGGGCGGTTGATTAGAGGCAGAGAGAGAGAGAGAGAATGACAGATAAGAGAGGTAGAAAAAGATAGAGAGAGAGAGGGGAGAGAGAGAGAGAGAGAGGAAAAGAAAGAGGGAGGGAGGAGGCAGGAGACGGGAGGGAGAAGGGAGGAGGGAGAGGAGGGAGAGGGGATAGGGCAGAGAGGCATAAGGATGAGGGAGGAGAGTATGGAGAGAGAAGGGAGGAGAGGAGGGAGGAGGGAGGAGGGAGAAGGAGGAGGAGCAGGAAGGTAAGAGCGTGAACGTTCGAAGAAATCCTAAAGCGAAAGCACCGTTCCGGAAGGAAGTCTCGGGCGGGAGCCCAGCGTGTTGGCGCAGCGTGTTTCCTAATCGTCGAAAGCGCGATGTGTGAATAATTTGCATGGAAGTCACAGGCGAGAGCGCAACTGCTGAATAAAATGTGAAGGGTTCTCTGGCGGGAGCGGGGGTCTTGATTGAATTGCGAGGAAATCTTGATTCAATTGCGAGGAAGTCTCAAGCGGGAGCGCCGTTCCTGAGTAAATTGTGAGGAAGTCTCAGATGGGAGCGGGGAAGTCACAGGCGGGAGCACCGATCCTGAGTAAATTGTGAAGAAGTCTCAGGAGCGGGGGTCCTGAGTAAATTTGGAGGAAATCTCAGGCGGGAGCCGTTGTTGTTCTAATCCGGGGGGCCAGGGGCCCAGTTTGAGTACCAAGACTTTCCTTGTCAAAAAAACAAGGTGCGAGCGTCGAGGGGCACACTTTGATTGAGAGAAAACAGTATGCACTGGCGAGGGGGGATCAACAATCATTATTCTTCAGAAAATGGAGGTTCAACAACGGCAACGACAACAACAACGACATTGACAACGACAACCGCAACGACAACGACAGCAACAACAACAACAACAACAACAACAACAACTACAACAACAACAACAACAACAACAACAACAACAACAACAACAACAACAACAAATCGGCCTCTGGGGGCGCCCTTTCTGGTCTCTCCTCCCCCTGATCGCGTTACCTTCGCGCGGGCGCCGTCTGTGAATCCTACCAGCCCTCTGGGCGGGAGTGGCTTTGGGGCGCCTCCATTGCCAGCGCCCTTCTTCCCCTTCGGGGCGGGAGTTGACAACTGCTTCCTATCAATCTGCACCCCCTCCCCCAGGCGACCGGCAGCCAACCAGGACGAATGAGGACACCACACCACCATCCCTGTCAAAAAACATTGTGAAATCCACTTTGGGGCAAAATCCTGGGTCATGGTCGGGGGGCCGCCTGCACTTGATTTTTTTTGTCATAGTGACGACGGGGGTGCCCGCATAGTTTCTCCTGTGTGCAGGGCCAGCATTCCCTTCCAAAAGCAATACAATATGCACTTAGAGGCAAAATCTGGCTCATACGCGGGCACCCCGCGATCACTGTGCACTGGGTTTTGGAGTGGGAAAATCATTGTGATGGCCACCCGCCGCGATTGCGCACTGGTTTTCAACAAGGGTGGTGGCCGACGCGTTTCCCGATGTGTCCTGCCACGTGCGCAGGCGCACCTGGCACACTCTGCGCGTGCCCCGAACGTGGCGCACACGGCTCGGCTGGAGCATGCGGCACACATAGCGCACGTGGATCAAGTAGAGCACATGGCGCATAGCTGTGCTGGGAGGGCGGGTTGAAGTGAGCGAGACGGCTTGTGGGCGGGGATGGTGTATTGACCCCTCCCCCTACCCCCTCCAACTGGACATGGACGGGGCGTCCTGCGACCCATTGGAGCGTCCAAGAAGACCTCGGCGAAAGACAAAAGTCACTGATGTTGCTGAGGTTTTGGTCCCATTTCAGCCTCCTGTGGGGGAGGACCCTAGTATGGTACTTCCCCCCATTATTTGATCGAACTCCTCCACGATGGCCCAAAGATGGCACCTAGCGCTCTCAAGAGTGCCCCCAGGATGCCTCAAGCGGCTCCCGACAGGTGCCCAAGAGGCTCCCCCGAGGCACCCAAGACGCTCCAAGAGGCACCCGGAACCGCCAAGAGCCCCAAAAGACGCCCCAAGAGGACTCCAAGAAGCTCTCAAGAGAAATCCGAAGAGACTCGGAGAAGCATCCAAGAGGCCTCTCTGACCTTTCTGCTCGCCCTCAACCTCCTCCTCCTTCATTCCTTTTCCAAATAGATAAGTCCTACCTGTCGCTCCCCGAGGCCAGTTTTTAGGGCGGGCCGGGCATTTTGCCTGAGACTTCCTTACAATTTATGAGTCTGAGGCTTAAAGAGTGACAACCGTTTCAAGGATGGAGGGCGGGTCGTCTTCAAAATGTGGCTCTCGCCTTAGCGACGCGCACATTCGTTTTAAACATTCGCGGGAGTTTCACGGATTGAGGGCGGGTGGTTTTCAAAATGTGGCTCTCACCTCAGCGCCGCGCACATTCGCTTTAAACAATTGCGAGAGCTTCACGGATTGAGGGCGGGTCGTTTTTTAAATGTGGCTCTCGCCTAAGCGCCGCGAGCATTCGTTTGCAACATTTGCTGGAGTTTCACGGATTGAGGGCGGGTGGTTTTCAAAATGTGGCTCTCACCTGAGCGCCGCGCACATCCGCATTAAAAACTTGCGAGGATTCAGGGCGGGTCGATTTCAAAATGTGGCTCTCGCCTCAGCGCCGCGAACATTCGTTTTAAACATTTGCGAGAGCTTCACGAATTGAGAGCGGGTGGTCTTCAAAATGTGGCTCTCACCTGAGCGCCGCGAGCATTCGTTTTAAACATTTGCAAGAGCTTCACGGATTGAGGGCGGTGTTTTCAAAATGTGGCTCTCGCTTTAGCGCCGCGCACATTCGTTTTAAACATGTGCGAGAGCTTCACGGATTGAGGGCGGATCGTTTTCAAAATATGGCTCTCGCCTCAGCGCCGCGCACATCCTTTTTTCAACTGGTGCAAGAATTTCACTAATTCCCCTGATCAACATACCAGAAGTGGTTTTGGAAGGATTCAGGATTACGCGGGTGCAACAATTATGAATAGTCGCGCTGTTCAAGTCCCAATAATGGCGCTCTGGCACAATTCCGGATCGTCAAGACGCAGCAATCAGGTTGATAAGTGGCGTTGAACTCCCGAGAACAATGTTTTGGCATGCTTCAGGATCTTCAAACGGTTGTCTTACAGCGAGGGAGTTGCCTCAATGGGTATGAACCGTTGTGGGGGCCTATGAAGAGGGAGCTTGGAGGGAGGGTTAAGTCCAGTATCGTTAATGACTCTTCGTTTTACACTGGTCCTTCTCCTCATCATCTTCATCCGCCTATTTCCCTCCCCCCCCTTCCCATCCCCCTCCTCCTCCTCCTCCTTCTCCTCCTCCTCATCATCATCGTCATCGTCCGACCTCCTTCTCCTCCCCCATCCCCTCCACCCTCCCCTTCCCCCTCCTTCTCCTCCTCCTCCTCCGATTCCTCCTCCGTCCTCACCCTCTTGGGGTACGACGGCTTCCCCAGCCCACAATTCAAATGCATGCTCTTCCACATCCCTGGTCAGGAAAACTCGACTGGGCATCGTTCCTGGATGAGCTGGTGGGTGTACTTTTTTGATCTGCGGCTCCAAGGACGATTCCAGAGAGCGGGTCGAAACAGCTGGTGGGTGTACGCGAAGTGTCTAAAATTAGCCAGACGGCGCTGGCGCGAATCGTGACGTGACCGGCCCCCTCCCCCCCCCCTCCCCCCACACCCGGTCACGCCCGTTATCGCCAATGGATAAAAAACTGCTTCTGTCGACTCCCGCGGCCCACCAGCTCTGCGCACCTGCATTCTGCCACAGACTGGCTCCAAGGATCCCGCCCCGCGGCACAGGAATCTAGAAAATCTGGGCCGGGCGAGGTACACCAAATCCGCTTGCAAAACTAGTCAGTTATTTTCCTCGCGGCCTCCCACGCGCATCCGCAGCAGAGGGCACCCGCAGCAGCAGAGGACACCGCCGCTTCCAGCAACATAGCACGCAGCACAGGAGGACGGGGAGGACGAGCGAGAAGGCTGAGGCTCAAGCAGGCGAAGCAAAGAACGAGGAAGGAGATACTGTAGGGTAGGAGAAGTAGGCAGCGGAGATGGTGAAGGACAAAGCGCAGAAGTTGATCTTCACTGGCAAGCCGTTCCATACAGCCCTTGACCGAGTCCACGGTGTTCAGCGAAACAAGCAGCCCCGCCACAACGCGCGTGGGCAGCTCAGTAACGCCACAGGCCTGGCACCATAGCGCCCGCGAGAGCCACCGCGCGTATGAATACCAGCCCCTACGAGCGCCAACCCGCGCAAGCCTGCCTCGCCCAGCCTCCTGGACTTGCACGAACCACAAGCTAGGTTCGGGGAACAAGGGGTGAGGGGAGGTGAGAGACGGCGACGTCGGCGATGCAGCGGCGACGTCCGCGTGGAGAAGATCTGGCTCCGCATCGAGCCGCATCGCCGATGCATCGGCGACCCGGCGCGATCCATCTACTCCGACCCCATCTGGAAGGCCAAGAGTGAAGAAACACGACCCAGCAACCCAGTGAAGGCCCCTCCATTAATAGCAAGAAACAAAACCAAACAATCCGAAGATGGCCTCTTCAATTATCCCGGCAAAGCAACCTAACAGCAATGTGTAGGAGCATATCTGGAAGCATTCCCCTTAAGATTCAGACGAGAATCCTGTTGTAGAATTCTGCTGGTCTCGCAGTCGTAGTCGCATTCGCGATGGCAGTCGCAGTGGCAACGGCAGTCGCAGTCACAGCCTCAGCCTCAGCCTGCCTCAGCCTCAGCCTCAGCCTGCCTCAGCCTCAGCCTGCCTCAGCCTCAGCCTCAGCCTGCTTCAGCCTCAACATCAGTCTGCCTTCAGCCTCGGCCTCAGCCTGCCTCAGCCTCAGCCTGCATCAGCCTCAGCCTCAGCCTCAGCCCTCAGCCTGCCTCAGCCTCAGCCTGCCTCAGCCTCGCCTCAGCCTCAGCCTCAGCCTCAGCCTCAGCCTGCCTCAGCCTCAGCCTGCAGCCTCAGCCTCAGCCTCAGCCTCTCAGCCTGCCTCAGCCTCAGCCTGCCTCAGCCTCAGCCTGCAGCCTCAGCCTCAGCCTGCCTCAGCCTCAGCCTCAGCCTCAGCCTCAGCCTCAGCCTCAGCCTGCTTCAGCCTCAGCCTCAGTCTGCCTTCAGCCTCGGCCTCAGCCTCAGCCTGCCTCAGCCTCAGCCTGCATCCTCAGCCTCAGCCTCAGCCTCAGCCTCAGCCTGCCTCAGCCTCAGCCTCAGCCTGCCTCAGCCTCAGCCTCAGCCTCAGCCTCAGCCTCAGCCTCAGCCTCAGCCTCTGCCTTCAGCCTCAGGCCTCAGCCTCAGCCTGCCTCAGCCTCAGCCTGCATCAGCCTCAGCCTCAGCCTCAGCCTGCCTCAGCATCAGCCTGCCTCAGCCTCAGCCTCAGCCTGCCTCAGCCTCAGCCTCAGCCTGCTTCAGCCTCAGCCTCAGTCTGCCTTCAGCCTCGGCCTCAGCCTCAGCCTGCCTCAGCCTCAGCCTGCATCAGCCTCAGCCTCAGCCTCAGCCTGCCTCAGCATCAGCCTGCCTCAGCCTCAGCCTCAGCCTGCCTCAGCCTCAGCCTCAGCCTGCTTCAGCCTCAGCCTCAGTCTGCCTTCAGCCTCGGCCTCAGCCTCAGCCTGCCTCAGCCTCAGCCTGCATCAGCCTCAGCCTCAGCCTCAGCCTGCCTCAGCCTCAGCCTGCCTCAGCCTCAGCCTCAGCCTGCCTCAGCCTCAGCCTGCCTCAGCCTCAGCCTCAGCCTGCCTTCAGCCTCAGCCTCAGTCTGCCTTCAGCCTCGGCCTCAGCCTCAGCCTGCCTCAGCCTCAGCCTGCATCAGCCTCAGCCTCAGCCTCAGCCTGCCTCAGCATCAGCCTGCCTCAGCCTCAGCCTCAGCCTGCCTCAGCCTCAGCCTCAGCCTGCTTCAGCCTCAGCCTCAGTCTGCCTTCAGCCTCGGCCTCAGCCTCAGCCTGCCTCAGCCTCAGCCTCAGCCTCAGCCTCAGCCTCAGCCTGCCTCAGCCTCAGCCTCAGCCTGCCTCAGCCTCAGCCTCAGCCTGCTTCAGCCTCAGCCTCAGTCTGCCTTCAGCCTCGGCCTCAGCCTCAGCCTGCCTCAGCCTCAGCCTGCATCAGCCTCAGCCTCAGCCTGCCTCAGCATCAGCCTGCCTCAGCCTCAGCCTCAGCCTGCCTCAGCCTCAGCCTCAGCCTGCTTCAGCCTCAGCCTCAGTCTGCCTTCAGCCTCGGCCTCAGCCTCAGCCTCAGCCTCAGCCTCCGCATGAGCCTGCCTCAGCATTCAAAATGTGGCCCGGGGATGGAGTTCTGGGAACGCGAAGAACACGAAGTGGCCTACAGTTGGCTCCGGGCATTCAAAATCATGCCCAGGAATGGAGTTCTGGGAACTCGAAGACCACGAAGTGGCCTACAGTTGGCTCCGGGCATTCAAATTGTGGCCCGGGAATGGAGTCCTGGGACCTCGAAGACCACGAAATGGCCTACAGTTGGCTCCGGGCATTCAGAATGTGGCCCGGGAATGGAGTTCTGGGACCTCGAAGACCACGAAATGGCCTACAGTTGGCTCCGGGCATTCAGAATGTGGCCCGGGAATGGAGTTCTGGGACCTCGAAGACCACGGAGTGTGTAACTGTTGGCTAAAAAAAATCCCTGGCACCCTCCCCCTGATCGCGCCCAGACCCTCCTGGGGCGTCATGATGCTCTCTTTTGACCCTACTAGAAACCTATCAGTCTTCGCTGTTAGGTAAAAACAATACGCAAACAAGACCAAGCAACCCTAGGAAGGCGTTTTCAGAAACAACAAATAAACAAGGCCAAGTCGGCTACACGCAACAGCGACCCTGGGTAAGAGTGACCTTTGGTGCGCAGCTTCTTGGGCGCCGCGAAAGGGCTATGCCCGAGCGCGCAAGAGGCCACTGCCGCCTGGCGTCCAGCGATCGGGGGACCCCAGTGGGCCCGCACCAAAGGTCATTGCGGCGAAGGGTCAATCTTACGTGTAGTCGAACCGAGCAATACGTTGAAGGCCTCTTCAAATCGACAAGCAAGACCAAGCAACCCGAGGAATGTCTCCGCAAATAAACAAGGAAACAGCGCCGAGCAACCTGGGGAAAACCTTTTCAAAAACATTGGAAACAGGACCAAGAAACACGGGGAACTCTTCAAAAACAATCAGGAAACAAGACAAAGGAAACCCAGAGAAGGCCTGCCAAAAGACTCTGCACCCACTGGTTCTTGCCACAACAGCTTAAGAAACCCGTAGGCAAAGCTTGATTGGGTAAAAACACTCTCAGGCGTGGCTGGATACGAAAGTCCATTTCTGGGAAGACCGGTGCAACCAGGACGGCACGTCTGGACACTATGCCAGGTGACGTTGCTCATTGATGCATCCCGTCGTCCACAAAAGTGCTCTGGTATGGCTTTTCAATTAGGCCATCTGGCAGGACGAGACATTCGCCTGAATGCATGATGGCCACTGTGATTGCGAATGTCTCAAAACGGCGTCTTTACATATATACATATATACACGTATGTCTGCTTAGAGAGAAAACTGGGGGGCCAGTTCAAAAAAATAGCTATTCCCAGCGCTGTGGTGCGCAGACAAAGAACAAAAGAAAGGCCGGGCAAACCGCACCGCCGTGGACGTCCCCGCGACCGCCTTGGCGCTCCGCGTCCAACATAAAGCCACTCAACCTTACAAAAACAATGGGCGACACGTGTCACCCCAGAAATGATAATAATAACAAAAATGTAGATGTGGAATTCTGGGAGCCAACATAAGGCCACTCAGCGTCGCTAAAAAAACGGGTGACACGTGTCACCCCCGGAACCGTGTGAGAAGAAACAACTGTAAAATCAAGATTTGGGAAGCCAACATAAGGCCATTCAACCTTACAAAACCAACGGGTGACACGTGTCACCCCCGGAACCGTTTCCATACATACATGTGTAAATCTGGGGTTCAGGGAATGAGCATAAGGCAATTCAGCCTCACAAGAGCAGCCGGTGACACGTGTCTTCCCCGAAACCGTCTGAGAAAAAACCATTGTAAATTTAAGTCTGGGAGCCAACATAAGACCATTTAGCTTCACAAAATGACGGGCGACATGTGTCACCCCCGAAACCATAAGAAAAAAACAAGGGTCAATTCGGGACCCTGGAGCCAACATAAGGCCATTCAATCTCACAAAGACAACGGGTGACACGAGTCACCCCACCACGTGAGAAAAACCATTTGGAAATTTGGGACTCTGGGAGCCAACAGAAAGCCATTCAGCCTCACACCGCCCGCGAGAAGTGAACGCCACCTCGCGCACGCGCGCGCAGTCGCGCGCGTACGTACGTACAGTGTCCCAGTAAGGCGAAAACGACATACTCGTCGACCGAAGTAGCCTGCACACCTGCACGCATACAGTTCATGCGCATATGCAGAACATGCACGTGCGTGCGCGTGTATACAATTGTGTAAACAAACATACATGTGCGCATGTTTCAGTCGCATCGTTAGGTCCCCGTGGAATAATTTCCAAGGGGGACAATTGAACAACAAATCATTCGCTGGCGAATTACGGGGATGATGTTGGTGACGGTGTTGGTGACGGTGATGGCGGCGATGATGATCATGGTGACGATACCCCTGCCCTGGACGCGAAAGTTCAGGAAGAGACGTGACACTTTAACGCATGAAACGCAAATGCAAAGCCCGCGCCACGAGCCATCGTAAACACGGGACGCCCTGCGAGCTTGCCGTATCGGGAGAGTGGAATGCTGGAGAGAGTGGGGGCCGAGTCCCGCGCCATGGGCGGCGCCAGAGGCGCCGCTAGCCTGCCCGGTGCCGATCCAGGGAATTCGCGCGGACCTCCGAAAGCTATGTCTACGGTCGGCTACGGTCGGCAACTTGTGCTTAGCACGTCGCGGCGGCGGCCCTGGCAACATGCAGCGCCCTGCACACTGCAAGCGGATGGCGTGTCGCTCCGCTCCGCGGGGCGGGAAGCTGGGAAGAAAAAAATGGCGTGTCACACCGAGGCGCGGGGCCAGAACCGGAGGAGCAACATGCTGCTCAAAAATTCTTGACCGCATGCCATTCTCTTCTCGAAAAGACTGAAAAAGCGCACATGGACAGAGAGCGCCAGGAAAGAAGAGGCCGAAATCGGAGAACAAACAATGACATACACATTTGAAGGGGCCCCAGGACACACAAATAAACACACACAAATAAAAATATTCCCCATGTTTTCCTATATTTTCTGGGTTTTTGTCTTCCCCCCCACTTCCCATATTTTCCCATATTTTCTGGGGAATCGACGATTAATTGTGTCTGTGTGTTTTTTCCCCTCCTGAACATTATCGACCTCGGAGGTGCACGCAGATTCCTTGGATCGGTGCTAGACCCCTCCCTGGCGCGCGGAGCGTGCCAAAGGGCGGCGCCGGAGGCGCCGCCGGGGGGCCCCAGCGCCGAGCCGAGGACTCCGCGCGGAGATCCGAGCTCTTGTGTCTATGCCAGCGCCTGTCCGCCAAGGAAAGAGGGGAGGAGGAGGAGGAGGAGGAGGAGGAGGAGGAGGAGGAGGAAGCAGGAGAAGCACAGAGCATAAAAACAGGGCCAGGATCGGGATAAATCGCTCCAGAGCGTTCCGGAGCGCTCTCAGAGCGTTCCGGAACGCTCTGGAGCGGCCGCGGCGCCCAACACCTCCTCCGAGCCCGCCGATTCTCAGAGATTTCGAGTTCTCCCGATCCGATTTTGTCCCGATCTTCGCGTCGTTTGACTATGTCAGTGCCTGTCCTCCAAGGAAAGAGGAAGCAGGAGAAGCACAGAGCATGCAGGGACGGGCTCGACGGCACCCGTTGTTGCTGGCCGGCCGAGCGATAGCGGGGGCCGCAGAGGCCTGCAGGGCGCGTTCCAGCGTGCTGCGCCGCTTCCGCAGGGCAGTCCTCCGCGCATCGGGCAGGCGCCAGGTGGCGATCTTGACCACGAAAAGACACATCCCCAATCCCAAAATCGCGGATTCACCGAGGATTCGAAGATCGGCCAAAGATTTCGGGGTATGTTTTGCGTTCGTCGCCGTCGCCCTGGTCAAAACCCCACCCCAAAACCTCCCTCCCCGAAGTCTCGAGGAGCCTGCATTTTGTCTTGGCCCCCGCGCTTTTGGGATTGAGCATCTGTTTTGACTTAGTGAGATATGGCACGGGAGCGAGAATGGAGGAACAAAAAAACTGCATAAGCACAAAATGTGGGAGATCCAGACCATCCGCGCGAGGCTCCGAAAGTTTCATGCTTCTGCCGTTTCTTTGTTCTTCGAGAGAAGCATGGGCACGGTGGACGGGACCGCCCTGCGATGGACAGGCCTGCTCGAGCGTCGCTCCCTGGAGGTTTCGGGCAGTGCCCCCTGGTGTCCTGCCGTGCCTGGGCCCTCCACGAGACTCCGGAAAAGCCCCGACTGGCTTTCGGAGACACGACACACCACCAAAAGGTGATTCAAACCCAAGACGGTGTCAAGTTAGGGAACCGAGCGCTATACATCGACGTTGTTCCCGGCCCTGCACGGAAACTTGCACAGGAAAGCGGATCCTGCTGTACAGTTACGGGATCCTGGTGTATATGCTGTACATGTGTTGCTGCTTCCCCGGGCAACCGGGGAAGAAGTATACACCACACCACCCCGATGTCGCCCCCGACCCTCAAAACGTCTTGGGATTGACAAACAGCACGCCACTGGTAACGCATAGGCTCACGCTTCTGACCAGGCCCACGCCCGGCCACGGCAGCTCTTCTTCGGACCACGGCACGGGCCGGCAGTAAGAAAGGCGGGCAAGCAGCCCCGACCGTCTCTCTGAGGCACGACACGCTGCCCCATCCACACACACACACACTTTCAAGAGGGTGCTAAGCACGTTTACGCCCTCCAGCTTCACATCGGGGTGACGGCTCCACCGAGATGATGGCCATCCGTCCTGGCCCCATCTCGGCAACATACTTCAGCGACTCGTAAGTCAGCGACGGACCCGATTTCCGTACAGAATCGGCGCGCTCCGTCCCAAAGTCGGGCATCATGTTTCTGGGGTACCTTCCCCTCTCCATGGATCTGGCGCCAACGCGCCAGATCCACGGATCCCGAATCCAGATTAGCGTGTGCCCGACCATCTCTGCCTTCCACTCTCATTTGCCTCCCCAAGAGCCAGGCCCATCGACCCCCAGTCCGTGAAGACGCCAATAAACAAAAATGCCCTAGCGAATCACACCCGAAGAAGAAAGCCAGGGGTGCATCATGGATACGCAGGACCGAACGAGAATCGAAAAGGCCAACCGTAGTCGGGCCCAGGTTGCCCAAATCCCACCAGCCCTGCATGTGATTCACATGCAAAGCTTATTAATACAGCCCCTTCTTCCCCGCCAGGACATGGCTGGTCACTGCTCTTTAGAAGCAACCAGCCCCCCGTCAATCGACCCGCCGCAGACCAGGAACAGTACTGGCACCCATCCACCATCCCCCACTCGAAACAAAACAAAGCGCACGCAGCGGTGAAATCCTGATCACGAGCGCGCACCCCTCGAGCACGTTGCGCTGGTGTTTGACAGGGATGCATGGGGCGAAATCATCTTTGCCCGCGGATCGCTGGCCCACTACCCCTATTTGCCCCTGCGCGTTGGCACACCATGAAAGTTTGATTGCGGTTGCACGCGCTACCGACCATGCGGGCCATCCCGCCGCAGCTCTGAAGTGGCCTCGCCTTTGGCAGGGATGGCGCGGATGATGACCTCTTGCCAGACGTGTGCTGTCCCGTGCACTGGCGCACCTGGTGCATTCTGCGCGCGTCGCGCATCCAGCGCGGCTGGAACATGTGGCATACCCATCGGTCGGAAGCATGAAGTAGGAAGGCGGATAAAGCAGATTGGGTTCGGGCCGCACAGAGAGCAGCAAAACGCAGCAGGAGCATACCGATTCTCAAAGCAGGAAGGCGCTTGAAGACGATTGGGTTCTCTAGGGCTCCCAACTTCGCGCTTCGCGCTGCGCGAAGCGCGAAGCGCGAATAACTTCGCGCTCTCGCGCCGCCCTCCCAAAGGGAGAATAGGAGGACGAGGAGAAGGGGGAGAAGGAACGAGGACCGCGAAGCGCGAAGCGCGAATAACTTCGCGCCCTCGAGGGCGCCCTTCTGGGAATCCAAGCACACCTACCTTCAACGACAGATGGGTACTTGGCGCACTTGGAGCCAGTGGCGCATCTGGCGCACCAGGCGTGCCTGGCGCACGTGGGCCCCTGGGGGGCACGTGGCGCACCAAAGGCACGCACGGCGCGCCCCCGCGGGCGCCGCACACACACACACACAAACACACACACACACACACACACTTACACATACACACACACACTTACACACACACACTCACCTGGCGCCCGTGCTGGCTCCACAGGGGCCGCCCACTCGATGGCAGTCTCTGCCTCTGCTGGATACCGGTGCTACACACATGGTCAGGAGAGCCCAGAACCGATAAGCCGGATCGGCAATCGACATACATCGGATCGGAATACATCGGCAGCCGAGTCGGGAAACGTCGAATCGGCGGACATCGGCAGGCTTGTAGGCCTCCGCTGAGAAATCGGAGCCCAAATCGGAATCCGAAGTCGAATCGAATCGGAATCGGAAGCCATCGAAATCGAACCGAATCGAATCGGAGGAATCGACATGAAACCTGCATGGTGGGCAGGTGGGCGGGTGTCAGCGAGACAGCGCGCGGCACTCCCGTTTGGAACTCTGATCCCTCTGCATATTCCCCGCCCTGGGGTCTAGAGTTGTGGATGCCCACGACAATAGACACCCTAACAGTCCTACCATTGAATTTAAAAAGTGATTAAAATGTGGGGATTGTTCTAAACATGTTTAAACATGTTTAACACATGGCTGAGATATGATTTAGACATCTGGAAAGTATTTGGCAACATGTTTCCTCTCCATTGGTCCTCCTCCACAAGTCTAGAGGGGGGGGTCCGCGTGGTGACGAGCCTCGAGAGGCTCCCAGAGATCTCTGAGCTCACCGTTGTGGCCCCCTTTGTTTCACTGTATGCGTATAGGGTCCCTCCTCCCGACATGTCGACAGGAAATCCTGTCCGGGTGGATGGACCAGAGACAGGAGTGCACTTCCTCCTCCCACCTCCATCTCCTCCAAGCCCTACTCCACGCCCCCCCCCCAGCCCCTCCTCCTCATCCGCCTCCTAATCGCACGTAGGCTTCACCAGAGGTTGAGAAGGATTTTGCCCCGTTCATGAATCATTCCTTCTGCTCGCCCTGCGCCTCCTACTCCTCCTCCTCCTCCTCCTCCTCCTCCTCCTCCTCCTCCTCCTCCTCCTCCTCCTCCTTCTCCTCTTCCTCCTCCTCCTCCTCCTCCTCCTGCTCCTGCTCCTCCTCCTCTCCCTCCTCCTCCTCCTCCTCCTCCTCCTCCTCCTCCTCCTCCTCCTCCTCCTCCTCCTCCTCGTCCTCTCCTCCTCCTCCTCCTCCTCCTCCTCCTCCTCCTCCTCCTCCTCCTCCTCCTCCTGCTCCTGCTCCTCATCCCACGAGAAGTCGCGCCGTCAAGACGCGGGCGCGGCCCACTCGCTGGAGGAGGACGGGGCGGGGCCCACCCCGCACGCGGACTGGTCGTCAAGACGCGGAGGGGATGTAGTGGCACAAGCGCATTGGAGGCGGGTCCCGAGAGCGGCGGCCGACGGCAGCAGCGGAGCGAGAACAAGGCCTCAGCGGGGGGCGCTTGGCCCTGCGCTCGCACAGGCCCGCCTGGGGCGCCCCAGCGGGCACAACCGAGCGGGTGGGGGGGTCCGCCGCGGGAGCCTCTCTTGGAGCCCTGCTCCCAGGCGGGGGAGGAGACTCGGGCCCATGTCCGACGGGGATGCAGCCCGGCACCGGGTGCCTCCTCGAGCAGAGGGCCAGCCGCCGCTCCTCGACGCCTGCATCATGAAGTGGTAGCTGGTGTCGGAGTGCACGTCAACGACGACCTTGACCTTGCTTGGGCATCGATCCGCCGCGCGGCAGGCGAATGCCAACGGCTGGAGCTGGCAACAAGTGCGAGGACGGAGTCCCTCGCCTTCCGGATATCCTCATGCGCATAGCTGTATTCCCCCCCGTCCGGTGTCCCTTCCACATCCTCGCCCACATGCTCGTCTACCCGTCCTCCTTCTCCCTCCGAGCTCGTCATCATCCCCCACTCCATCTATCATGTACCTTCCTCCTTCTCCTCCTCATGATCATCTGTGCTTATTTCGCAGCGATTGCGAGCCATATGACTCGCCAATGGCACAAGGATAGAAACCAAGTACATGATAATCGGCGGAGTACCACAAACTGGCGTCGTCTGCGAACTGCATGTAGTATCTCGACGCTGCGCGCCAGCACTCCTC
>CAUYUJ010006592.1:0-45000 GCA_963575745.1 Prorocentrum cordatum
TCCTCCTCCTCCTCCTCCTCCTCCTCCTCCTCCTCCTCCTCCTTCCCTCTCCTCCTCCTGAGGGATCCCAGTGATGCTGTCGGTGCTGGGTGCTGTTGTATACCCCCCTGATGTATCTAGGCCTCCCAGCTGGGGTCCGAGCAGGTGGAGTCGAAGGATCGCTCCGCATCGCCGATGCGTCGGCGATGCGGCTCGATGCGGAGCCCGACTTGCTTCACTCGGGTTGACCCGAAAGGGGGTCCAGCGACAAGGGGGTGGTGCGATAGATTTGGTGCAATAAATTTGTGGGATTGCAAAGCATTGGGGGCGTGCAATAAATGCCAGGGCGCAAATGTATTGCTGGATTTTCGCGTGCAATAGATGACTTGCAATACAACGCAATACAATTCTCCAGCGCAATACATTTGCAATACAATTGCCCCAATTCTATTGCACCACCCCCTTTCAGCTGGACCCCCTTGTGGGTCACCCAAATTCACGTCGACGTCGCCGATGCATCGCCGACGTCGACGATGCATCGCCGGTGCACCGCCGATGTATCGGCGATGTTGCGCGATCCTCCGACCCCATCGATTCCGACCCCATCTCGGAGGACTAATGTATGCGTGATGAGTGTGCATTGCTGGTGCATGTGATTGAAGCGTGGTGTTGCTATATGTAGCTGATGTCTGTCAGTGGCGCATGTATGTGTGATTCGCGCGTGCTCTTCGTTAATGATACTGGCGCATGTTCGTGATGTATGCGTGTGTGGTTGTATGTGGTTGGTATTTAGGTGCTGTTGGCTTCTGGTCTTGGTGTGCATTAGTCATGCGTGGTAGTGATGCGTGCTGTTATACATGTACGCGTTTGGTGCGTGTAGTTGACGCGCTACTGGTATACGGTAGTGGTATCTGTAGCTGGTGTCTGAGATTGATGCCTGTCCCTGATGCACTATGATATCTGACAGTCATGCCGGTTCTAAATGCAGGATCTTGATGTCCGTCCTCCGGGCCTGGCGGCCGCGGTCTGCAGGGCTGACGCGGCGGGACCCTCGGAGGCACTCGGGGATACGTTTCGCCTGGCGGCCGCGGTATGCCCGGCTGGCGAGGCGGAGCTCTGTGGTACATTCGGGGATAAGTTGGGCCTGGCAGCCCCGGCATGCAGGGCTGGCGGACGGGACTTATAATCAAACCCAACAACCACCACCTGTCGGGCTGGGAGAAGTGATCCCAGGAAGGTAGCCAATTATTCCAGAGGCTTACGCTTCTCCGCCGAGGAGGAAAGGAGGAGGAAGAGGAGGAGGAGGAGGATGAGGAGGAGGAGGAAGAGGAGGGAGGAGGAGGAGGAGGAGGAGGAGGAGGAGGAGGAGGAGGAAGAGGAGGAGGGGGAGGAGGAGGAGGAGGAGGAGGAGGAGGAGGAGGAGCAGAAGGAGGAGGCGACCCTCAGAGGAAAGGCGAAGTCCACGGGTGAGCCCTCTGGGGAGCCTCCTCTGGGCCTTTTCGGGGCCTCTTGGGAGCCGCTTCGGGCCTTCTCGGGAGCCCGCTTGCGGTCTCGGGGGTCCTCTTAGGGCGGAGGACTCAGAATGTCAGTTCGAGTTGCCCCTTTGGGGGCCCTGCTGGGGCCGGGCTGGGGCATCTTTGGCGGTCCTGGGGCCCCCTTGGAACGAGATTGGGGACCTCATGAGCAGTCTTGAACGCTGTTGAGACCGAAGAGGCGAACATGCTAATATTTCACACTGTCCGAAGGGATTGAGGCGACTTTGCCTCTTGGGTTTTTTTGGGGGGTCATCTTGGAGACTTCTTGGGGCGTCTTGGAAGTGTAGACGGAAAACATGCGCGAGTAAAGACGCGCCGTGTTCTTCGCCACATTGCTTCGCAAGCGCTGATGGGCATGACTTGCAGCGTGCAAGCTCGAGTGTGCAACCTGGGGGTGCAATCTGAGTGGCTGAACCTAAACTCTGAAATCCTAGCTGCGCCAGGACCTGCAATCTTGACAGCAGGCAGAAGCTGAGCAGGGTGGCGTTCGAGAAGAGCTGGGCTGGAGCTGGAGCTAGAGCCGAACATGGGCTGGAGCTGGGGCGGAAGCTCGGCAGCGGCTGGAGCTGGGGCTGGAGCTGGGGCCGAGGCTGGACCGAAACTGGAGCTGGGCAAGAGCTCTGCTGGAGCTGGACCTGGAGCTGCGGCTGAGGCCAAGTTGGAACTAGAGACGGAGATGGAGCTGGACTTGGGCCTGGAGCTGGAGCGCGGGATGGAGCTACTGAGCTGAATTGGAAATGGAGCTGGGGTTGACCTTGGGCTGAAGGTCGAGCTAGGTGGTTGCCAGGCTGGAGCTAAAGCCTGAGGTGAACTTGGCATTGGAGCTGGATCTCGAGCTGAGTGAGGCTCTAGCTAGGGATGGAGCGGGAGCGAACCTGGAGCGAACGTGGCGCGAACTTGGAGCGAAGCTGGAGCTGAAGCTAGGACTGGAGCTGGACTGGGGCTGGGCCTTGATCTGGACCTGGGGCTTGGGCTGAAGCCGAGGCTGGAGCTGAAGCGGGAGCAAAGCTGGAATTCGGGCAAGGGCTGGAGTTGGGGCAAGGCCGTAGGCAGAGCTGGACCATGAATGTATTAAGAACACTACGCGCTGAAAGTTGGCTCTGGATTCTCAAGATCATATCCAAGAGGGGATAGTTAGCAACCTGAAGGGTTTGCCCCATATGGTCAGAATCGGGGCCTGGAGTGGAGTTGTAGCAACACGAAGATCCAGCCAGCTATAGAAGATCACGTCGGCTACAAAGGTTGCAACTTGATTATCAAAATTAGGCTTGAGAGTGAAGGTGTGGTAACACGATGTTGCGACTGGTTGTAAGGGTTGTACCCGAATGATCAAAGTCATGCCCCGGAGCGGATTTCTGTCACAAAGATCCAGCCAGCTGCAAGGGTTGCGCACGGATGATCAACATCAGGCTTTTTTTGTTCATAGGGGTTCTGGAAGCACGAAAAGTCAGCCAGCTGCAAGGGTAGCACGCGCTAATCAGAATAATGTCTTTGACCAGAGTTCTGGAAATACGAAAAGCTGGCCAGCTGTAACGGTTGTACCCGTATGAAAAAGGGTCAGTCTCAGTTGATGGAGTTATGGCAACATAATGTCGCGGCCCGTTGTTAGGGCTGTGTCCAGACGAACGAAGTGACCTTGGGGTAGACGTCAGTAGACGTCTGGCTGCACAAAGATCTGGTAAGCTGGAAGGGTTGCACCCTCTGGATCAAAATCAGGCCTGGGAGTAAAATTCTGGCGAAGCGGCGTTGCGACCAAGGGTTGCAACCAGGTGATCAGGATCAGATCAGGCCCGGGCCCAGCCACAACCTTCCCCAAGCAGAAGAGCGGGGGGCCCCGCCCCGGAGGGAGCGAGACGTTGACTTTTCTTCCTCGGCGGGAGGCGGCAGAGGCGAAGCGAAGGCGGTTCCGCTGGCGACGGCTCCATATCATCCTCATCTTGCTCTGGTCCTGCTTCTCTCCCTCTGCCCTCATCCACCCACTCACCCCAACCGTCCCGTTCTCCCCCTCTCCATTCTTCATCCTCAACCCTTTTCCCCCCTTCCCTCCTCATCCTCCTTCTCCCTCTCTTTCTCTCCCACCCTTCCCCTCCCACTCTCCCCACTCCTCCCACCACCCGACGAAGACGACGACGTCTATTACAATGAGGACAACGACCACGACCACGACCACGACGACCGCAATGTCGACGACCTCGACGGCCGTGACGGCAACGTCGATCGAAAGTCCCCTCCGCCTCTCGAGGCCCCTCGCAGGACCAGAAAAGCCCGAGAGCTTTCAAAATCTCGAACCTCGATCTCGATCTTTCTCCTCCTCCTCCTCCTCCCTCCTCCTCCTCCCTCGTCCTTCTCTCTCCTCCTCCTCCTCTTCTCTCCTCCTCCTCGTTCTCCGCCTCCTCCTCCTCCTCCTCCTCCTCCTCCTCCTCCTCCTCCTCCTCCTCCCCTTCGATCTTCGAAGCTCGACGATGATGGCGGTGGCGGCGGCGGCGGCGATGACGGCGGTGGCGGCGGCGGCGGCGGTGGCGGTGGCGGCGGCGGCGACGACTTCGATGACGACGACAACGACGACGACGACGACGACGACGACGACGACGACGAAGCCGTCGGCACCGGCGAGGCGGCAGCCAACGCGCACGCCATGCTCCGGTCGAGGGAGGCGGAGATCGAAGAGCTGCGGCAGCAGGAGGGGACTCCTAGTCGCCGCCACCCTCGTCGTCGTTGCCGTCGTCATAGGGGAAGGGGACGAGGAGGAGGAGGAGGAGGAGGAGGAGGAGGAGGAGCGGCAGCAGTAGGAGGGAGGGAGGGGGCGAGGGCGAAGGAGGACGAGGAGGAGGGAAGGAGGGGGATGAAAAGGAGAACAAGAAGAAGCAGAGCAGTGGATGAGGACGACTCGGAGGGAGAGGATGGAAAGAGGAGAGACTTGCAGGAGAAGGAGGAGGAAAGCGAGGTCACCAGAGGCGTAAAAACGAAGGAGGAGAAGGAGGAGGAGAGGGAGGAGGAGGAGGAGGAGGAGGAGGAGGAGGAGGAGGAGAATGATCCTTCTTGTGGAATTTCCAGCAGGGAACCTCCACCATAGCAGCGGGAAAGCGGACAGACGAGGAGGAGCAGGAGGAGGAGGAGTATGATCTGGAGGCGCTGGGAGGCACCCAGAGGTCACAAGACGACCCCCCCTAGAAAAAACTTGAATATCAATAGTCCCAGAGTGAGGAGGAGGAAGAGGAGGAGGAGGAGAAGGCATGGGCGCAGTAAGAGTAGGAGGGGGTGCGTGCGACCCGTGCCGCAGGGGGTTTCTGGAGGAGGAGCTCGCTTTCGGGATGCGCGTGTCCCCCCTCATCCTCCCCCCTCATCCTCCTCCTTGCGCCTAGTGTTAAGTCGGGCCTGTCCCCCTACAGGGGGATTTTCGACGAAAAAGGAAAAATACCCCAGAAATGCTCCAAAAAGGTCAAAAAAATACTCCAAAAATAATCCCCTGATTATTTTTGGATATTTGTTTGATTATTTGTTGGGGGTATTTTTATTTTTCGTTGAAAATCCCCCTGTAGGGGGACAGGCCCGACTTAAGCCTAGTGTCAACCGCGGACATGGCGGACCAGCTAGCCCTCATAGGGGGCTACTCTAAGCTGCCGAAGCCATGCCCCCTTGCCTACGACATGCGGTAGCACCTTCTGCTGGATCGACCACTCGGGGCTGCATCCACCCGCCCCTGCTTCGCGCAAGGCCGCCACGACTTCGCGGCAGCCTGCGCGGCGGCGGGGTTGCCTCGCCGCGGCGTCGAGCAACGCCACCGACAGCTCTGCTCCCCAGCGCTGGCACAGGGCACCGCAGACCGCCTCAGCCCTGCCATCACCCACCCGCTGCGCCCCGCCGTGCGCCAGCTGGCGACGGTGGCGCAGCGCGACCTTGCCGTGCCGCGCGCCAGCCTCCAGGGCCAGAGGAAGCACCGGCCATGGGCAGCATGGGCGGCGGCCCTCTGGGTACCGCTGCACAGTGTCGGCCTCTGCTGCTGCAGCCACCGCGCCGCCGCGGCCCTTCTTCGCCCCCCGGCGCTGCGCACCCGACTGCCACTGCTTTGAATAGTCGCGGACAGCCGGCTCGCTGCGCCGCTATATCGAGGATGGCTTCCTCTCTGCAGGAGACGGCGGCTGGGCCGCAACCGCCGCAAGGGCCAGGCTGCTGGTGGCGCATGCCCAGAGAGTCGCAGCTCTGGCAGTACCACTGCCGCTGGTCCCAACTGGGTATCGTCCTCTTTCTCCTCATCCGCCTCCTCCATCCTTTTCCTTCTAAATAGTTCCCGTGTTGGTAGCGCGGGCCGGGCGCTTCGCCTGAGACTTCCTCACGATTGATGATCTTCGAGCTCTAATATATTGCAACAGGTTCACGGATGGAGGGCGGGTGGTTTTCAAAATGTAGAATTTGCCTTAGTGCCGCGCACATTCGATCTTAAAGTTTGCAAGAGCTTCACGGATGGAGGCTGGCACGTTTTCAAAATGTGGTCATTCCATCAGCGCCGAGCACATTTGTTGTAAAAGTTTGCAGCAGGTTCAAGGATGGAGGGCCGCTCCCCTTCAAACTGTCGTTACCATGTAGCGCGTTGCACATGTGCCTTAGAATATTGCAAGGTCTTCACGGATTGAGGGCGGGTGGTTTTCAGAATGTGGGTCTCGCTTAAGCGCCGTGCACATCCTTCTTTAAAGGCTTGCAGAATTTGCACGGATTGAGGCCCAGTGGTTTTCAAAATGTGATCCTCGGTTTAGAGCCGCGCACTTTCGTCTTCAAAGTTCGCACAAGGCTCATGGATGGCAAGAGTTTATTTTTCAATGTGTGGTTTTCGCTTGAACGCCGCGCATATCCGTTTTAAAAGTGTAGATCAGTTTGACGGGTTCTTATGTTTGGCCGTCCCAGGAAGGGTGTTCAGGCACAGCTTGGTGTTGTCAAGGCGAAAGAGTCACGTTGATTCGCGGTGTTGAAATCCCAGGAGTGGTGTTCTGGCACGATTCAGGGTCGTCAGGACGCAACAGTACAGTTGATTCAGCGCGTTGAAGTCCCAGGATTGGTGTATTGGCACGGCGGAGGATTTTCAGACGGTTGTCTTTCAACGGAACACTTTCAGAAATGGAAGCACAGCGTTGTATGGGACTTCTGGAAGGGGGAACGTGGAGGGAGGGTTGATTGTAACATCGTTAATGCGCCTTGGGCTTGCGCTGGTCCTCCTTCTCCTCCTCCCCCTCAGATGTCCTCCACGCGTCCCAGCGCTCCTCCTCCTCCTCCTCCTCCGCCACCATCTCATTCCCCCCCCCCCCCATTCCCATCGCCTTCCTCCCTCCGCCTCTCCCGTTTTCTCATCATCGTCCTCCGTCCCTTCGCCCCCTCCGCTCCGCCTCCTCTTTCTCCCCCATCCTTCTCTCCTCATCAGTATCCCTCTCCTCTTCCTCCTTGTCCTCTTCTCCCTGCTCGTTCCTCCTCCGCCTCATCTCCCTCATCGTCCTCCGCATCACTCCGCGCCTCCCACTGTCCCGAGCAGCATCTAGCAGCAGCAGCATCAGCATTACCAACACCATCAGCAACAGAGGCATCATCAGCAGCAGCAGCCTCATCAGCATCAGTTTCATCATCATCATCAGCAGCATCATTACCATCATTATCATCATCATCATCATCAGCAGCAGCATCATCATCCTCAGCATCATCAACAACAACAGCATCATCATCTGCACCATCAGCAGCATCATCATCACCATCAGCATCATCATGCGCCATCAGCACCTTCACAGACAACACTTTTTCCGCATCCCCCCCTCCTCCCCATCATCGTCCTCGTCCTTCTCCTCGTCCGCCTCCACCCTCGGGGGAGGCCGCACGCGGACTGCGCACGACCCTCAGGTGGAGGAGCTGAGCGCCTTCGGCAGGGAGTGGCAGCGGCGCGCCAACGACCTGGAGGTGGAGAGGCTGCGCCCAGATGCTGTCGAGCTTGTCGCCGCCGCCGCCGTCGTCATGATCGTGGTTTCTGGGCGTCGTCCCCGCTGTGGTCGCCGTCGCCGTGGCCGTCGTCGTTAGCGTCGTCGTCGCCAGTCGTGCGCCGTCCGTCGGCGTCATCGGTCGCCATCGGCTGCGCTTGTCGGAGGAGGAGGAGGAAGAGGGAGGAGAGAGGAGAAAGCAGCAGCAGCAGCAGCAAGATGGCAAGCGAGAGGGAGGGAGGGAAGGAGGGAGGGAGGGACAAGGTTCGAGACGTGCCGGCAGGGCGTGTCGCCTGAGACTTCCTCACGGCTTGTGAGCGTGAAGCTCAGGTTCTCCGTAGAGCGCCGCGCAGATTCGTCTCAAAAGTTTGCGTGAGCGTCATGGGTGGAGGGCGGCTCGTTTTCAAATCGTGGTTCTCGCCTCAGTGCCGCGCATTTTCGTTTTTTTAAGCTTGCAGGAGCTTCAAGGATGGAGGGCGGTTGGTTTTCCAGCCGTGGTCCACGCATTAGCGCCGCGCTGCTTCGTCTTGCAAGTTTGCGAGGGATGCGGCCCTCGCTTGAGCGCCGCGCACACTCGTCTCAACAGTGTGCCAGAGCTTCACGGCCTGAGAGCAGGTGGTGTTCAGAGTATGTTTCTCGTCCCCGCGCCGCGCACATTCATGGTCAAAAAATGTGCCAGGACTTCACAGATGGAGGGCGGATGGTTTTCGAAGTGTGGTTCTCGGGGGGAGCGGCGCGCATATTCGTTTTAAAAAGTCGCGGAAGCCTCACGCATCAAGGGTGGCTCTTCTTCCACATGCGGTTCTCGCCTTGGCGCCCGACGCATTCGTCGTACACTTGGCATCGCTCGGACGTGTGTATTCTTTTCTCGGCGAGAACCATCGAGGACCATCCCGGACCACCGAGCACAAAAAAACACGCGCGAAGCCGAAAAAAATGCACGGGAAGTGGACGTCCGAGCGATGGCAGGTACAAGTTCGCAAGAGCCTCACGGCTGGAGGGTGGGTACAGTCGGGGCCCTGAGGAAGGAACCCTTTTCGTTGGGGAGGGGCTCCGCGTTCCTTAAGTGTTTCGCAGCTTGCCTCGGGTTTTCCTTAGGTTATCGATCGGAGATCGAAGTTTAACTTCTGGGAAAAAGGGGCCTCGTTCCTAATTTAGGGTTCCTTAGGTCAAGCCCCCGACTGTATGTCTTCAAGATGTGTTTCTCGCCTCCGCGCCGCGCGCATTCTTTTCAAAAGTCCGCAAGAGCTTCACGGATGGAGCACGGCTCGTTTTTTTAGTGTTGCTCTCGCCTTGGCGCACAGGCGTCCAAAACGCTTCCAACAGCTCAGCGGAGTCTCGAGGTTGACGTTCCAGGAAAGGTGTTCTGGCACGATTTAGGGCTGTCAGGGCGCAGCTCTCAAGTTGACCCGCGGTGTTGAAGTCCAAGGAATGGTGTTCTGGCACGATCGTCAGGACGCAGCAGTAAAGTTGATTCACGGCGTTGACGCCCAAGGAGTGATGTTGCGGTACGACTGAGGGTTCTCAGACGGCTGTCTTCCAAAGGGGAACTTCCACACAGTAAAACAGATTATTGCCGAGATCTATGAATAGGGAACTTGGAGGAAGGGTTCATTGCATTATTGTTGACGCGTCTTGGGTTTACACTGGTCCTCCTCCCCATCGCTTGGCACATCCTCTCTGCCTCCGCCCAAACTCCCCCACCATCCCCGCCGGAGCCGGAGGGCTGGGCTTGGTCAGGCTGGACACGTTGTTGCAATGTTGGGCAGGCTATTCCCCCTTCCTTGCGACGCCGAGCCTCGCACCTACGTTAAACTCGAGCATGTCCCTCTACAGGAGGAACCTAAAACATAATCAAAAAATGCTGTGGGGACGATTGTTTGACTGTTCTTGGTTAGTTTTGAATATGTTTGACTAGTGTCTAATTTTCGTCCAAAATCCGCCTGAAGGAGGACATGCCCGACCTAACTTACGTCGTGTGTTGGTGACGCAAGAGCTCAAGTCGCACGGGGGTGGCCTCCCTGGCCGCCCCCGATTGGCTCGCTAGGCCTGCGACAAGCTGGAGTCGGGGCGGAGCAGCGGGGAGAGAAGCTCATGCAGTGGAGGTCCATGCCAAGAAACACCCTACTTGCCTCCAGGGTGCCCTAGGTTTCTTGAGTTTCGGTGGTTTTGCGATGGAAAGCGTGACGCTCCCACACCAAAAACTAATGGACGTCCTGGGGTCTCATGGTTGGGTTTCTTGTGGAAGGTTTCTTGTGGTCGAGCCCCTACTGTTGTCCTGCTCCTTCCTCTCCCCGCTCCCTTGTGGTGCAGAGGAGGGATTTTGCTCGGCAGTCGCGGGGTCGAGCTGCCTTCCCTGGGCGCTTGCGCCACTCCTCCCCCCCTTCTGCGAGGCGGCTTTATTGCGTCTCCTTCATTCCTCCCCTCCTCCTCGTCCTCCTCTGCCTCCTTCCTCATCCTCCATCCCTCTACTGCATGGGTAAGTGATTTAGTAGAAGGTAGAGGGATGAAGGAGGAGGAGACAGTTCGTAGAGATGCATTCCTCCTCCACCCCTCATAGACCCTTCATACCTTAGGAGCGGTTCACGAATATGTTCTTAATCAGCTATTCCGGGCAACTCCTCCCTGTCGCACCACCAGTCATGTGTGTGGACTGGGCAAGGTGTTTCTCTTGAGGCTTACTGACAGGTTGCGATCCCGAAATTTAGTTGCCAACAGCGACACAAGCGGAGGGCGGCTGGTTTTCAACATGTGGTTCTCGCCTCAGAGACGCGCAAGTTTCCAACACTTACACGCATAGAGGGCGGGCGGTTTTGTATAGTCTGATTGGTTGTAGACTGCAGGTTAAGTGGGAGGGGGTGTGGGCTCAGGTAGCCATTTTGGGTCCGTAGCGTTCGGCTCTGGCCGACGCGCGGGTGTTCCAGGGGGCCGCGGGGCGGCCATAACCTCAGCCGTGCTAGTCCGCGGACTAGGTAGCGCGCCTGTGGTGCCATGGCTGTGGGCTTCCTGGGGGCGCACCTGATGATCTTGGTTACGGGCGGCGCTCTCACGGTCCAAGGGGCACTTGGCTGGCTGCCGTTCGGGCGCGGGGGACAGGAGGTCCCAGCGCCGACGCCGCCAGCCCTGCCCGGGCCGACAGCGCTGCCGGCAGGCGGTGGGGGGCGAGGCAAGGGGCGAGGACCGCCCGCCAAGCCCGCGCCTGCAGGGGGAAAGGGGCGAGGGCCGCAGGCCAAGCCCCCGGGGACGCCGGGCGTCCCACCGCCGCCGCGGTCAGGGTCGACTACAACGACCACGACCGCGGGCATCGGGCGCGTAGGCGAGGGCGAGCCCACGGGCAGCCCAACTACGCCGGCGTACGGAGGTAACAACGAGCCCACGGGCGCGCCTGGGCAGCCGTCCGCCCCGGGAAACCGGACGGGCGATGGTGAGCCTGACCTGCCGCGTGGGCTGGACGGGTATTGGGGGTGGAGTGGTTGGGTCCCGCACCTGCCCCATTGGTGGGCTGGCCGGAACGTACCCCCACCGCCGCCGCCGCCACCTACCCCGCCCCCGGAGGCGGGGCCGGGTCCCGGTTGGGGCTTCGCAGCCTGGGTCTTCGAGTTCGTGGGCTACGGAGCGTGGGTAAGCTCCCCCGACCACCCGGGCACGATCCGCACGAGTGGCGGATGGATTGGATCCGCCGTCGACCGCCTGGGCGTTAAGATGCTTGGGTGCTGGTGGGAGACTGCGGTCCTATGCTTTGCCCTAGGCATCTTCACGTTCGTGTTGGGTGCCCTGGCCTTCATCGTCAACACCGCAGCCCAGCCTATGCTGTGGGCAGCCGGGGGACTCCGCTGGGCGTGGTACCAGATTACCCGGTGCTGCCAGCGACGCGGAGGCGATGGGCCCGGCGCCCATCTTCCCCCACCCCCTCCGACTCCCTTGCTGGTGCGCTGGCGCGGGCCGGGCTTGGGCGGCGTGGTGGAGACGGAGTTCTACACAAAGGGGGTCCGCGGCCGAGGGACCAATCGGGCGTACAACCACGTGCTTCTGCGCAAGCACGGGCAGGTGGCCCGCATCAGCTGCAACTTCGCGGACCGGTACCGACTGGACCGCCACGGGCTCAACATCAAGATCGGGCAGGTCCTGGGGTGCACCAGTCGCAAGTGGCGGCTGAACCTCGAGGAGACAGGGAATGTGCATCTATGTCGTGCCGTCGAGTGCGCCTCCTGTCCAGTGGCGCATCCCATGCATGTCGACCAGTACGCGGCCATTGACCACACACAGATCGTGGACTTGGCTGAGCACGGAAAGGCCACGGCCTGCCGGGCAGTCGGCGTGGGACTCCGGAAGGTATTCGGGGTCGTCAAGTGGCTGCTTTGCTCACCCTGGTCGGTTCTCGGATGGCTGTGCCGGGGCCGGCCGGAGCCCCGCTACATCACCGACGCCACGGGCTATCGCCGCCTGGACATCGATTCGGAGAGCGAGGTGGAGGCGGAGGAGCGCCCCTGCCAAGCCGCACAAGTTGGGGCGCAGCTCGCGGGTGGCGCACGCCCCCTCCAGCCGGAGGGGTGCGGCGACCGAGGGATGCAGGAGGCTACTGTTCTGCTACAGGAGGACGCGGAGGTGTCGGACGTCCCCCGGCCGGGGCATTGTCTCAATGCACAGGTGCACCTCTGCGCCCACCATGCGCAGAAGTATCGGTCTACCCTGATCGGCCGCAAGTGCAGCCTCCCCACTTGTCTCCGCATGGCGAAGGGTAGCTGCGGGGGGGCCCCGATGTGCGGGGAACATCTCCGACGGGACGAGGGTCGCACCGTGCGCGTCGAAGCGACGGTCCAACCTGGGATTCTCGGGGGCCTGCGCCGTCGCACGCGGGCGCGGGCTCCAAGCCCCGCCAGGGCGCGCGATTGGACCGCGCACGCTGCCGATGGGGTTGGCATAGCGCCCGGGCCGGTCTACCCCCCGCCTCTACCTCCCCCCGCTGCACCGCCACCGCCCGCCGTGGCCCCATCTGTCGATGTGGAGCCCACGGGGGCGCAGGCCCTAGCCTCTGGGCCGCAGCCGCGTCGCACACGCTCCGCGGAAGCAAGGGCCAGCGGACGCTCACGGTCTGCCGACCGCGGAGCCCCGGGCGATCGGATCGCCCATCGCGGGTGGCTTCAGGAGCCCCTACTCGCGAAGGTCTGCCCGATACTTCCGGGCGACCCTCGGGGAGCCGAGGAGGCGTACGGCGCGCCCCCGGCGAGTCCTTGGTTTATTCTATTGGGAGAATGCGAGGGGCTCGACGTACGGGGCACTGGCGGGGACGCCCGACTTATCATCGGGACTAGCCTCGAGGGCGTCAGGGTGGAGGTCCCAGCCAGCGAAGTCGTACGGCACCCCCCTCCGCTGGAGGACGGGCGCTACCCGATAGATTGGATCAATCGGCTGCTGTACGAGGTCCCCCAAGGGGCTCGGGAAGTGGGGTTGCGTGTCATCGCCCACCACATCCCGCAGGATCTGCTGGCGATGTTACGCCAGGAGCAGTGGGGCGGCGTGGACGTGGAAAGCGCGAGCGGCTGGAGGCGGCGCTACCTGACGAACACGGAGCGCCAGCAGCTGCAGCACGACCCGGTGCGCACACTCGGCCACCATCGGCGGGGCGGCGCGCAGGGGGCGCAGCCTGCGCCCGGGATGGAGGGCTTGCCCCGCCCAGCCCCCGCGGCGGCACCGTCGCGCTTGGCGGCGGCCGCCGCCGGCGTGAGCGAGGATGCTGAGGAGCCCGACCCACTCGAAATGTTCATGGATTCCTTGCGAGCCGAGGATCTCAAAGGACGGGGGGGCCAAGCGGCGGCCCTCAGTGCATTAGGTATGGCCGCGGACCTGCTCGGGGTTCCGCTTGATCAGGCGGAACGGCAGCTGCGGCGGAGGGTCGCACAGGTGGCAGCGGCGGGCCCACTGGGGTCCGACCTGGAGCGCGCCCTCGCGGATTTGGAGGATGCGCAGCTGGAAGCGCGCGCGCGGGAGCGTGCTGCGGCCGCCGACAGGGTTCCCCTGCAGGGCAGCCTCTCACGCGAGGGGTCGCGGAGTCGCTCGGCGCGGGGACGGGATCCCAGCCCGAAGCAGGGACCCCGACGCGAGCTCTTCGGGGCCATGCCCCCCATCCAACCCACGGGCCCACGACGGGGCTTGCTGGGTGATCGGGACCTGCTGGCGCGCGATGGACGCGGGGGGGCCGCTCGTGGGGCCAATCCGCTCCTCGACGGGGCCTCGGTCCTTGGCCACCTCACTGGCCAGACGCCCCACGGGGGCGGCCTGGGTGGGGAGCGAGCTGGGGGTCCAGACGACGCCGGGGCGGCGGGCGCCCTAGGCGGGCTTACAGCCGAGGCCGAAGCCCAGATCATCGAGCGCCTGGATCGCCAGAACCGCCTCACCGAACGCCACGTCCTCGCCGCCGAGCGGCAGGCGCGGGCCACCGAGGGCGACAAGAAGGCCCGGGGCACCAGGGCAGGGATCGGTCGGGACGAGGAACTTGATCTTTACATAGCCCGGGGATGCAACACCTTCGTGGTTGAGGCCTGCGAGGGGATCACGGGGAAGGACTTGTTCGACTCTCTCAAGCGCATGTGTGCGCACTCCAAGAGCACGCTCAAGACGATCGGGTTTCCCTGCCTGGTTACCAACCGTGTGGCGCACGGCTACGCGGCGCTCGCCTTCGGGACGGGCCCTCACGACCTGGCGGTGGACGACTGCGTCCCCGCGCGTGACGAGGACTTCGATGGCTATCGGCTCCCTGTGGACGACAAGCTGGAGCCCCGCCAGCGGCCCGCCACCCACATGGCGACTTGGTTCAAGAGGGCCCGGTGCGAGATCCAGATGTTCGAGTCCATCGTAGGGGTCGCACATGGGGCGGAGCGTCGGCGGTCGTTAGGGTTCTTGGAGGCGGCCTTCGAGAGGGACCCCTCGGAGTTCCCAGACCATTGAGACAAGGATCTGTGGGAAGAGCTCCGAAGCACCTGGGTCGAGGAGTTACGGGAGCTGAGGCGTCGGCTCTGCCGAGAGCTCGACACCGAGAACCCGAGGAGGGAGGACATCAAGTACATCCTACTCATGCCGGAGAACGGCTACGATTTGCCCCGAACGTTCGACCTCGGGGACCCGAACGCCTACTACCAGCAGGTGGTCGTGCCCCGGCGCAAGGCCGCACTCACGCGCCTCCTCAATGGGCAGCTGAACGCCCACCTCACGAAGCGACCGCCCAAAGCGGGAGGGAGCGAGGAAATGGGCGATCCCCGGCCCACGGCGCAGGGGGATGACAGGCCCAAGGCGGGGGCTGGGCCCCAGCCGAAGGCGGGGCCCAAGGCGGGCACCGGGGCCCCAGCGGGGACAGCCCCCAAGAGGGCGTACCCAGCGGGCAAGGAACTAACACGCCCGGAGCGGACGCGATCCGTGGCGCATGCGCCCCGCAATAAGGACAACGTCCCTATCTGCTGGGGGGCCACCACGCACATGGGCTGCTCGCGGAAGGCTTGCGATTGCCCTAACTCCCATGACCCCATCAAGTCAACGCGCGGATTGGACTACTCGGTAGTCATGCAGCTCACGAGGCGCGGGGGGCTCCTTGGGACGCCCCGGATCGATCCCAAGCAGGTGGATGGGATGATTGCGCAGCTGCGCTCGCAAGCCAAGGCAGCCGAGGCCGAGAAGGTTGGCGAGGACACCTCCCCACCTGCTGCCCCTGACTCCCAGAAGGAAAAGGGCCGTGGCCGTGGCAGCGGCTCGCGAGCAGCGGGCGACCCGGGCCCGGGGCAGGCCCCGGACGACTACACCGCGCTCCAGCTTACCGCGATGGAATCTGACCTCCGGGAAGCGGTTAAGGGCCCCGACTTCGGATGGCTCGAAGACCACGACCGCCCGCGCGCGGCGGCCACTTGGGACGCCCAGCCCGCGGGTGATGGGCCGGAGCTTCGCCTCAAACTCATGCAGGAGCTCGAATCCGAGGGCATCTTCGCGCCTCTGAAGGGGGCCAGCGAGTACTTGCAGAGCCACGTGCGCGGGCGCGTCTTGGGGGCGCGCCTGCGCGGGGAGCGGCTCACCCTGGAGCGAGCCCTCGAGGAGGCCGTGGACCGAGGCCATCGGGGTCTCAGCAGCGAGGCAGCCGACCTGCATGAGGCGCTTAGCTGCGCCGCAGGATACGTCACCGAGGGCGGGGCCGAGGTTGGCCCGGTTGCGTGGGACCCCGACGGGCTGATAGGCCGCGGGTCCTATACCTTCTGGGACGGGGACACCCGCATCCAGTGGGACTTCATCGACTATCGGGACCGCCTCGGCCCTACAGAGGAGATGGGCCAGGCGATGGGCCTGGAGGTGGGCGACACCGAGGAGCGGCAGTGCCTGCTACTGCACGTAGCTGCGGGGGTGCTCCTGCTACGCGCGGGCGAGGGCACAGGTGAGCCCAGCCCGGACGCGGTGCAGCAGTTGGCCGCGACGTATCGCCATGCACTATGGGAGGAGGCCCATGAGGCCCTGCGGGCCCTGGGCGACTCCCCACCGTGGATCACGGCCCTGGAGGCCGATGTCCGCTCCTACGTCCATGATGCGGTGCACCCGCACCACGACAAGGACTATCGCTGCCTGGCAGCATGCCCCGTCGCCGACCTCGACGCCGTCACGCTCCAGGTGCACCGTGTCAACGGCAGTGGGCGCCTATGCGTGGACCACCTAATGGGGACGGGTGTCGGCGCGGAGGATCACGTAATTCCGCTCCTGATCTGGCGTGGTCATATGCGCGCCTTGCGCCCACGCTCCCACGCGGAGGCGGCGGCCCTAGGCCAGCGCTGGGGGCACGCAGGACGCCTGTCCCGCGAGATCGTAAGTGTCGGCTGGCGCGAGATGCTCGATGAAGGCCCGGACGTTGAACCCACCGTCCCGGGCAAGAGCGCGCCCTGCACCCACTGCAAGGCAGCGGAAGGTCGGGCGGGCCGCGCAGTGGGACGCGCGCCAGCCTCGTTCGGGGAACATCCAGCCGACGTCCAGGCACGCCTCCTGGAGGCGAACGCGATGCCAATTCGACACGACCCCGCGTTCGCGTACGGTTTGATCGCCCAGGAGGTGTACGCCGGTTCGGGAAATTGGTCGGCCGCGCTTCGCGCCGAGGGCATCCGGGTGCTGGAGCCGATCGAATATTACGACGACCCCCTCCGAGAGTCCGGCCCACGGCCGGATCATGACACCCTCGACCCAGCGGTTCGCGCGCGCCTACAGGAGGCCGCACGGACCCCCATGGGCCCCGACGTGGCCAACGTTTGGTGCTGGGGTACCCCGTGTGGCTCGTACACCGACCTCGGGCTCATGACCCAGCCGGGCGGGACCCCGCAGGGCACCCGCACGTGGGAGCACCCCGAGGGGGATGGCTCCAAAGAGTTCGAGCGCGTGGGTAACAGCCACACACAGTTCACGTGCGACACCTGCCGCATCCTACACGACGCCGGCAAGGAGTTTCTCATCGAGTCCTCCTGCCCCTCGGGCCGCTACCCCAAGATTTGGGACCAGGCCCCGATGCACGAGCTGCGTCGAGCGACGGGGGCCATGATCGTCCCGATCCACATGTGCGCCTGGGGTAAGGCCCCGTCCGACGCGCCAGAGAGCCGCTATCGCAAGGGCAGCTGGTGGCTCGTCAGCCCCCGGCTGTACTGCACGCTCTGCTGTTGGCGCGACGTTGCCCACGTGACCACCACCACGTCGAGCTGAAGGATCACGTGCCGGGCTCGGGCATTAAGCGCACCAAGGAGGCGCAGGTTTGGGCCCCCCGCCTTTGCGCCGCGTGGGCAAAGGTGTTGAAAGGGGCCTATCACCGCTGGTCGGTGAGCCAACTGCGTCGGCAGTTGGCGCCTATATGGGAGGATGGCCCGGGGGCGTCCCCCAAAATCGCCCGGGCGGAGGCGCCCGGGCGCCTGCAGGGCGTCGACTTCACTGGAATCGAGCGCCTGCAGGCCTCAGGGGACGGCTCAAAATGCGGTAGGCTTAGCCCAGCCATGCACCGAGCATTGGCGGGGCTTCCTAAGCCCCCATTGGGCAAGGCACAGGGGGAGGTGAGTGCGGGCAAGACTCGACCCCCTTGCGAGGATCCGGCCAGAGATATCGCGGAGGACCTCGACGGGCGCAGCCCGGCGGAGCTGGCCACGGTCTACCTGACCTTCTGCACGGAGCACCCTGAGTACGACCCCGAAGCCATGCGGACCCTGGTGGGGCTGGGGGATCAGCTCCTCCAGCGGACGGGGTCCCTGAAGGAAGCGGCCGCGCTGCTTAGGCGCGCGCGCCACGAGCGCCTGGGCAACCCCCTTCGGGGTGTCCTGGGGGACAAGGTGCGACGGTGTTTAAGCCGAGAGCACTTCGAGTACGTCCGGGAGCTAGCGGAAGGGGGAGCCTCCGCGCGGCGGGGCGCGCCGCGGAGGCGCGAGCGAGCCCAGCCGTACCCCAGCGTGCGAGCCCACATCGACGAGGCCTACCAGAAGGTATGGGCGGATGTGACCTGGGGGATCGTCCTGGTGGCTTCCCAGGCGGCAGAGGGTTTTCTGACGGAGCTGGTGGAAGCCCCCCTGGGGAGGGTACCGAAGCAGCTACCGGACAGGACCTTATCGTCCGAAGGGCGTATGATCCACGCGATGCTCTCGGCCAACGCCGCCACACACAAGCGCGACCACCCGCCTGCCGTCCAGCCACGCCATCGGCAAGTGGCGAGGACGGCGGTATGGCATCGCGCGCGCCACCCCGGAGCGCGCCTCCTCTGCGCCAAGCGGGACGTCTCGCGGGCCTTCAAGTGGCTGGACATCGCCCCGGCGGACGTCGGGGACTTTGGCACCTCATTACCGGGGGCCCACGCTGGCATCGAGGGGGACGTCAGAGTCGTTTACCTAGCCATGGTGTTTGGGTGGACGGGAGCCCCAGGCAATTACATGATGCTCGCCCTGGCGGCGAGGGAGCTCCACGAGAGCTATCGGCCTGGGGAGCCGCACTGGCACGACACCACCCACTTCCACTCGGAGTGGCTCATGGATGACCCTGTGGTGGTGGAGCCCGACATTGGGGTCCGGCCGTGGATGGCCTGCGACGCATTGGATGCCTCCATACGTGAGGTGTTTGGGTCCGAAGCAGTGAACGTCAGCAAGAGGGACGCCGAGGGGGAGCCTTCCACCACGCAGATTATCTGGGGGCTCAGTATGGACTTCGAGCGCGAGCGAGTTGGACTCCCGGAGCCCAAGGCCATGAAGATGCGCTTCCTACTGGCGGAGCCGGAGCTGAGCTTCGGCTGCCGCATGGTCCGGCTGCGAACCGCGAGGGAGCTAAGTGGGCTCGGCCAGTTCTGCGCCTGCGCAGCTCCAGCCCTGAGCCTGGAGCTCCCAGCGGTCCACCGGATGCTGTCGGGTGACCCAGGTCAGGCCTACGTCCATCCGCCGGGCGACCCCGAGATGGTAGAGGCTGCGTGGGACGATTGGCACCAGACCCTGGATTGGCTGCGCGTCTGCTTTGAGATGCCGGTCGAGGGTAACTTCGAGACCTCCTTCGAGGGCCTGCTAGGCCTTCGCGAGGCCCTCGCACTCCCGGGGGCGCTCGGCAAGCTGCGCTGGCTGGGAGGCGATGCCACCCTGGATCGGATCGGTGCGCTGGACTGGTCCTCGCGCGAGTACATCGTGGCGGAGGCGGCTCCCTATCTGGAGACGCTCCGCTCCGCCCCTGGGGTCACCTGGCAGGGGGAGGGGGAGATCATCGCGGTGGTCGAACTCCTCTGCCTGATAGCCTTGGCGGCCGAGAAGGGCCCGGACTGGTTCCAGCTGCTATTGCCGTACGTCACTGACAACAGTAATGTCAGCCGCTGGCTGCGACGCCGCCGGGCACGGAACGCGGTGGCGCGCCACCTGCTTCGAGTCCTGGCCATGCTGGAGCTACGGTACAAGTTCCGGGTCCTGGACGGGCTTTACTTACGGACTTACCACAACGAGCTGGCCGACTTCATTACTCGTGCCACGGTGGAGGAGGTACGCCAGCGGATGGCGGAGGCCGGATGGACCGAGCTGTCGCCGGCAGCACCGTGGGGCGAGCTGGTGGAGGAGGCCGCCCAGCGCGAGCTGCGGATGCCAGGAGACGACGGGCCCTGGCGCGCGGCTGCGCTCCAAGTCAAAGGAGCCCGGGAGGCCCTACCACGCTACGCCCCCCTGCAGGTCGAGGGGGCGCGGCTGCTGGAGGTGGGAACCGCGTGGCCCCCCTTTGGGGAGGCATGGGAGAGCCTCGGTGGGTCGGCGCTGCTAGCGCCGTGGGATGTCGGTGACCGATGGGACCCGGACGACGGGGACCACCCCAAGGACCCCACTGGGGCCCCACGGACCCGCTGGCTGTGCGCGTCACTATCGGAGGACCCCGGTGGACGCGAAGCGACGGGCCTGGAGCGGCTACTGATCACCATTCGGCCACTGGCCGTGTTGCTCGACGCCCCCGTCAACTACGCTGCAGTGCGACTAGGGGCGCGCTTACGGCGCCTCGGCTATGTGGCACTCTCCCCAGAGACGCGCCTACTGTGCACACACTTCGGCGACGTCACGGCACGCGCGCGGGCGGTCCAGGTTTGGGGTTGCGGAGAACGGGTTCGGGCACCGAGCCCCATACCCCCCCTGGGGCAGCCCTGCGTGGAGCCACGCGGCCTCTGCCAGCTCTGGAAAGAGGCAGGTCGGCCACCGCTGGATGAGCTCCGCCTGGACCTCAACAACGGCACCTTGCTCGTGGACCCTCGGATCTCGACGACGGGGGATCGCATGATGCCCTGGCCGCGCGGCACATGGCAGCCCGCGGGAGGCGGGCGGGCCCAGCGCGCGGTGATTCATGATCCGCGCGGGCCCTGCCATACGGCACGGGCGAAGCCCGACCCGTTGAAGGGCTATGCGAACACCCTGATCCTGGAAGGGTCCGAGGGCGGCTGGACCGCGCGAGCCCTGCACCCGAAAGAAATCTGGTGCGCCCAGGGGGGCACGGCGGAGCTGTGGGATGCCTTGGGCCTTGGAGGTATGCCGATCGCCGAGCGCATGCGGCAGGCCGCTCGTGCACTCCCGCGTCGCACGGCCCGCTGGGTGCTCCAGTGGGCGGAGCGCCTGCTGAGGCAGGCCGTAGAGGCAGCGAGCGCAGGCGAGGCACCCGGGGCGCGCGCTGGCGTCGGACCCGATCACGACCGACTCGCTAACGACGAGATGGTTAAGCTGTGGCTAAAGGCCTGGCTTCAGGCCCCCGATCGCCCAAGCGGGCCATTCGAGGCTGCGCTGGAGGCGGGGAAGACGACGGACGACGCCGCTCGGTTGGCGGACCAGCTCGACCCCCCTGCTACCGCGCGGTCCACCGCAGCAGGGGAGGACGGGGCAGGCGGGGAGCGGGTCGGGGCGGTGACCTTCGCTGTTCCGGAAGGCGCGGGCATGCCCAGGCCAAGCGCCATGGACGGCGTGGGCGGCGAGGCTCGCCCCCCGCGCAAGGCCCGCCGGCGTGCCCGCAGCGCCCCTGCTCCCGCGCTGGCGAAGCCCGCCGCCTGGCGGTACGCCGGCGGGGGCGCCCCGAAAGGGGTTCAAGGTGGACTCACCGACCCCCGCGAGCTGGATGCGACCGCCACCGAAGCGATGTTGGCCAAGCTTGCCGAAGGGACGCGGGCCAATTACAGCGCCGGGCGGCGTAACTGGGTACTCTGGCGGAGGCTCCGAGGCCGGAGCCCATACCTGCAGGGGGAGACTCGGGACGCCCGCCTTACGGATGAGGATGACCTCATCCGGTATGTCGTGTACCTGTGCAAGGTGATGAAGAGGCGGGCCACGACCATCCGCCAGCGCCTGTTCGCCATTCGATATGCCCACACCCTGGCCGGGTTTGGGGATGTGACCTCCGATCGGCGCCGGCTCTGGACCACGATCGAGGGACTCCGCCGCTGGGACGGAAAGGCGAAACGGAAGCTGCCGGCCACGCCCCGGATGTTGCGCTGGCTCCGCGAGTACTTGTTCGCCCACGGGACGGCCACGCGCCGGGAGGCGACCATCCTATGGGCGGCGCTTATGACGGGGTACTTCTTCATGCTCCGCGCGTCGGAGTATTTGGTCCAAGAGGACCGCTCCTGGAGCATGGGACGGGTGGTGCGTGGGCAGGACGTACAGGGGATGCGCGGGGGTACACCCAGCGCAAGGCTCAGCGACTGCGATGAGGTAGTACTGACGATCACGTCGTCCAAGACGGACCAGTTCAACGCAGGTTGCGTACGCAACCATTACCGCTCGGGGGTGGAGTTGTGTGTCGTGGACGCACTCGCCGACCTCCAGAGGGAGCTGCCGGACCGGTTTGGACGAGGAACCGAGGCGGGGCTCCCCCTGTTCCGCCGGCCCGATGGCCACCCGATTATGCGGGAGGAGGTGCAGGGGCTCCTCCAACTCGCGGCTGCCGCCTGCGGCGTGGACGCAGGCCAGATGGGATCCCACTCCCTGCGCATCGGGGGCGCGACGGCGTTGTACCACGCCTGTCGCGACCTGGAAGCGGTCAAGAGGTTCGGGAGGTGGTCCACGGACGCCTTCCACGGATATCTCTGGGAGGACCATCGGCGTCAGGCTCCATTCGCCCGAGGCATGGCGGAGGGCCACGCCTTATTGGCCCCGGACGCCCGCGGTGACGACGGCGCCGCGGCCGGCGCCCGCCCCGACCAGTTGGCCGGGAGCGACCCGCCCCAGTTTGGGAGCGACCTGAGGCCCTCGGAACGCCCGGCCTGGGCGCCCGGGCGCCCCCCCTGGGCGCGCCCTTCGGCGCGAGCAGGGTCAACTACGGAGGGGGAAGGAGAGGAGGAGCTGGTGAGATACGAGCCAGGGCGAGGAGTTAACGGGCGTGTGGGGAAGCAGCAGGCGGGTCCCACGGGTATTCAGGTCAGGGCGGGGGCTTCGCGTTGTGGGGGTATCCCGGTGGACCTCTCGCCCTCGACCCCCCTTTCGCTACCGCTCCCGATCGCCCCAGGCACGCCCACCTCCTCTTGGTCCTCTCATCCGCAGCCATCTCCCACTCCAGAGCGAGGCACGCGAGCAGCGCGCGCACCCCAGCCTCGCGCGCCAGCCGCGCCTCCGCCCCGCGCTCCGGCAGCGTACATCATGGGATTCCTGGTGGGCCTGGTGGCCCCGGACCAGAGCAAGGCGCGTGGCCATGACTACAGCATCATGGCGGTGAACCCCCTCGGCGTCGTCGTCTCGGGGGCCGCGCTGTCGGACGAGCTCCGGAGTGCCGCCCACAACATCCTGTACACGGTGGTGAACGAGCTGGACAGCGAGGACCTCGTCGAGGTGGTCAACCACGACCACGAAGCAGCCCCGTGCATCGCGGCGGCTTGCTTGGCCGCGGGGGCGAGCGAGGACCACGGCCAGCTGGTGATCGTCGACGGCAAGCGGGGCGCGTGGGGGGTGGGCGCGGGGCCGAATATCAAGGTCCAGCGCCAGGCGGCCAAGCTGGCGCTCGCCCTGGCCCAGTTCCAGGGGCAGCCCATGCCGGAGCTCCGCGAGCTCTGCAAGCACAACAGGGGGCTGCTCGACATGATGCGCACGGTGGACGCGGAGGCGGTCGTGGAGCTCACCGACGTGGACGACGCCTCGAGCAGGGGCGAGGGGAGGTCGACCCCAGCCCCGGTCCTCGAGGCGGGAGAGGACGCGGTCACCGCGGCGCTGGCGCGTGCGGCCATCCAGGCTGCAGCGCGGCGCCAGAGCAAAGGCGCTCCAGCGGAGCGCCCGCGGCCCGCGCGGTCCCCGGGCCAAGAGCGCCTCGCCGAAGAGGTCCGCAAGCGCGAGAGGCGCCCTGCGCCCTTGCGCTCGCCCTCGCGCGCGAGGCGTCGCGATCGCGAGCGCGATGCGCCTCGCGATCGCGGGCGCAGGGGACAGGAGGAGGAGGCCGTCTTGAAACCCAAGACGGGCGGCGCCCCCCCGAAGGCCGACATCGTGAAGCGTGAGGCCGTCCTGAAGCCCAAGAGCGGGGGGGCGCCGCCGCGGTCCTTCGAGGTGAAGACCGAGGTGGAGGAGGCGGCGGCGCCAGGCGCGGGGGACGGTCCGCCCCAGCGCCAGCCGCGCTCGAGGAGCCGCCGTAGGCGCAAGGAGGAGCAGCGCCAGGGCGCCCAGCAGCAGCCCAGTGACCAGCACGACGAGGGCGAGTCCATCATCCGCATCGAGCGGGTACCGCACCACGTCGATGCCGAGGTGGTCAGGCAGGTGGTCGTGCCCTTTGGGGTCGTCAAACACATCGCCTTCCTGTACGACCACCGCCACAAGCGGGAGCCGTGCGTGCTGGTGGAGTTCCAGCGCCGCGCTGACGCAAAGCGCGCGCGGGAGTGCATGAGGTCGAACTATCGGTTCTACAAGACGGACCCGTGCACGGTGGTCACGGAGTGGGCGAGCCGACCTCGCGGCCCTGACCCAGGCAGCGACGGGGAGGATGGCCCGACCATCCAGCCGCCTGCCTGCCCGACGTGCGCACTCAAGATGCGCTGGAGCTCCTTTGACCCGGGAGACGGTTGGGGTTGCGAGATGTGCCCCGCGGGCGGAGCTAACAGCGGAGCCCTGCGGTGGCACTGTAAGGGGTGCGACGTGAGCTACTGCGAGGCTTGCCGCGTCGCCTTCGGCAAACCCAAGACGGTGGTGGAGAAGGCCCGGCGGAGCGGCCACACCGTGCGGGAGGCGCCGGGCCCCAGTGCCGGCCATGGAGAGCGCCCCAGCACGGGTGCCACGGGTGCGGGGGCTGAGGGGGACCGCCCGCCGGGCGACCTCAGCTGGCCCAAGCGTGAGAGGTCGCCCAGCCGCAACCGGCCCAAGCGCGAGAGGTCGCCCAGCCGCAGTCTGGCGCGGGACCCAGCGTGGGCGCGGCGCGGCGACACCCCTCCCGGCCGCACGCGGCGTAAGACCGGGAAGCACGCTGGGCAGCTTCGCGCTCCTCGCGGCGGCTGGTACGAGCAGGAGAAAAAGCGGCGGCGTGCTGCCGCCGCGGAGGCTGCCGCGGGCGGGGGTGGGATCCCAGCCTGGCGTGGCAAGGGCGCGGGCGACAAGGGCGGCAAGGGCGGCAAGGTCAAGGGCAAGCACTCCGGCAAGGCCGCCAAGGGCTCCAAGAGCGGCGGCAAGGGCGACAAGAGCGGCAAGGGCGGCCACTCCAAGGGCGACCAGGGCAGCCGCGGCCGGAGTGAGCGTGACTGGCCCAGCGCGGACGGTCGCGCGTCGAGGGGCGGCGATGGCGGCAGCCCCCGGGACCCCAGTGAGCGCGGCGGAGACCGCAGCGGAGACGAGAGCCGCGACCGCCAGGGGAACACGCCCTCCATCTAGGCGTGGAGCCCCCCCCGTACCCCGACGCCAGCGCCCGCGGCATCGCGGGCGCGGGCTGAAGGCGGCGGCCTGTGAGTGAGCCGGCCCTCCTCTCAGCCTACCGTGCGCAGGTGGCGCCTGCGATCCTTTGAGCCTACGGTACGCAGGTGGCGCCTGCGATCTTCTTTCTTTTAGCCTACGGTACGCAGGTGGCGCCTGCGATCTTCTTTCTTTTAGCCTACGGTACGCAGGTGGCGCCTGCGATCCTCTCTCTTTGGAGGAGTTTAACTTTGCGCGCACGTCGCGTGCTTCCTGGACCCGGCCGTGCCGCGCGTCTTGCGCGCCGTGCGGTCGGGGCCACACTTGCGCTCTGCGCCCGGCGCATCGTGCGCCGTCCCCTTTCGGTTCTTTTGCGCGCATCGCGCACGCGCCGCGCCCGCGCTCTGGGTGCGCGGGGCGCGGAAGGCCTCAAGGTTGCAGGCAAGTGGCCGCGCGCGCGAGGCTCTTGCAGCCTCTGGTTCCGCCCTCGCACTCGGGCGGGGCGTCCCCGCGCGCGCGGCTGCGTTTTTCTTTTCTCATGGCCGAGCGGCCGCAGGCGTGCCAGAGCGCGAGCGCGCGGGCCGTCAGGGCCCACGCGCTCGCGTTGAGCGTGGGGCCATCAGGGCCCACGCCCAGGCGGAGATGCGCGTCGCCACGCTGCCATGAAAATACCATCGCCCTGTCCTGGTCCCCCTCTCGTCCCCTCCTCTCCTCCTCTCCCTCCGTTGAGTGCACGCGTATCTCACTTAACTTGTATAGTCTGATTGGTTGTAGACTGCAGGTTAAGTGGGAGGGGGTGTGGGCTCAGGTAGCCATTTTGGGTCCGTAGCGTTCGGCTCTGGCCGACGCGCGGGTGCCCACCCACCCCGCTTTGCTCCCAGACGCCTGCGTCGGCCGAGCGGCCGCAGGCGTGCCAGAGCGCGAGCGCGCGGGCCGTCAGGGCCCACGCGCTCGCGTTGAGCGTGGGGCCATCAGGGCCCACGCCCAGGCGGAGATGCGCGTCGCCACGCTGCCATGAAAATACCATCGCCCTGTCCTGGTCCCCCTCTCGTCCCCTCCTCTCCTCCTCTCCCTCCGTTGAGTGCACGCGTATCTCACTTAACCTCAAGTTAGTGTCGCGCGCATTCGTCTGAAGAGCTTCCAACAGTTACATGGGTGGAGGCCAATTCGCTTCCAAAATTTGGATCACGCTTCGGACATTGCAATGGTGGCCACAGGCGCTTAAATTGCGCAAAGGTACCATAGATCGAGGGCTGTTCATGTTCAAAATACGGCTCTCGTTTGAGTCGTGACCACAGTGTATCAAATTTGCAGCGGCTGCGCGGATGGAGAGCGGCTCTTTTGCAAGCGTGGCTCTCGCTGGGCACTTCCTCGAACTGTACAGCCCGACCATGTCGCATTCCTCCGTAGCCACTGGCTCCAGCACAGCTCGAGTCGCCCACCCCCCACGTGCAGTTGCGCTGGGTTTCGCCAGAGCGTCGCCTTGGCACCGAGGCGATGTTCGGCGGCACCGACTCGTACGGCAAGGTGAGCCTGAGCGGTGCCGGACGCGGCAGGCAGAGGCAGGGCAACGAGAGCCGAGACGTGTTCTTGAAGAGGCAGCACCGAGAGCGGGAGGAGCGCGAGCAGAAGCGCATCCGGGAGAAGTCAGCCCTCTCCATCCAGTCTGCATTCAGAGGCTGGCGCAGCAGGCATGCCGTGGGCGCAGGCCACAGGGCGCTGTTCGACAAGCGGTGTGCCGACCTTGCCAAGGTAGAGCACCTACTGCAGCCAGAGCAGCGCGCGTCCGTCGTCTTCCGCGCCCTGGCGTCGCTGCTACGGTTGCTCGCCTTCTCCTTCTCGGCCCGGGAGGACAGAGCGCGGCTGGCGAAGGCCGTCGAGATGGTGCGCTTCTCGGCGTCCCAGGCCGCGCAGGCCAACTTCCTGCGGCTGGCGCTCGCCCCTGACACCGCGGAGCGCAGGAGCTCCCTGGTGCTCCTAGAGCGGCTGTTCGCGGCGCTGTTGCAGCTGGGCGAGGCCGGGGAGGCCGCGCAGCTCCTGCGGCTGCTCCAGGGGGCGCTGTGGGCGGACGGCGACGCCGCCCCGGAGGCCGCGCGCCTGCGCGGCGCCGCCGTGTCGCAGCTGCTGAGGAGGACGGCGCTGCTCCCGGCCCTGTCGAGAGAGGCGCTGCTCGTCGAGCCAGCGCTGCTCGTTTCTCCTCCTCCTCCTCCTCCTCCTCCTCCTCCTCCTCCTCCTCCTCCTCCTCCTCCTCCTCCTCCTCCTCCTCCTCCTCCCCCTCCTCCTCCGCAGAGGACGGCGCTGCTCCCGGCCCTGTCGAGAGAGGCGCTGCTCGTCGAGCCAGGGGGTGCCGCGCAGACGGCGCCGGGCGCCGGCGCAGCCTCGGCGGCCGCCGCGGCGCCGGGGCAGGACGGAGGCCCAGAGCTGGTGCACCTGTGCTGCTGCGGCGTGGAGGCCACCGCGGGCCAGGAGCAGGTGCGGCTGGCGATGTGCCTCCTCTCCGCGCCCCTGCTCTGCGAGCAGATCTCGGGCCCTGGGAGGTCGCACCCGCGCTCTTACGAGGTCCTGCTGCGCGTCGCGAGATTGGCGCCTCCGGCGCCACGGCGCGACGAGGACGCGGCGGCCATCGCGATGGCTCTGGGCGAAGAAGTCAGGGGCTCTTCGCGATGGGCCTGGCTTCTCGGCAACTTCGTGGCCCTCGCCCAGGCGTTCCTGGACCGCGCGGACGCAGAGGCCGCCCGCGCGGCGCTGGCGTGGATCTGCTGGGTGAAGGCGCGCGCGCCGTCGGCGAGCCGCACCGGCGCGTTCCCAGAGGGGCTGGCGGCGCTTCATGGCCCGCACGTCGTGCGCTCCTTGCTGGCGAACGTTGATCCTCAGGGCTCGAGAAGTCTCATGCCCGTGGCCTTGGAGCTCTACTTCCCAGGCGCATCACCCGAGCTGCTGCGGGCTGCGAGCGCGCGAGCGTACGTGCCTCTGCGCGGCTTTGTGGACTCGCTGGACCTACCGGCAGCCAGGGCTCACTCGCTGCAGATGCTGCTGGCCTCCAGTGCCGTCGGCGCTGCCGAGCAGATATCCCAGGAGGCGTTGCAGTCACTGGCGTTCTGTGTTCCGATCGTGGAAAGACTGGCCCCGCACGTCTCGGAGCTCGCGAGGTGCTCCTCGATCGCGACGGCACTGAGAGTGCTGGGCTCCGACCGCGGCAGTGAGAGCTCTGCGACTCCTCACTTCGGCACGCTGCAGGCGATGCAGCTGATGGCTTTCTCCAGCGTGTACACGGTGCAGCTCCAGTCGCTGTACGACGCGGAGTTCTTCGGGGCCGCCAACCCGCTGAGCCCCGCGGAGGTGGGCCGGTTGGTGCCGTTCCTCAACAGGCTGGCCTACTGCTTCGTGGCGCAGTGGCCAGACCGCAGCGCGCTCACGCCGTTCGGCAGCGCCCTGCGGACCTCCCTGACCGCACTCGTGCGAGCCCTCTATCGTCGGCAGCTGCGGATGCCGATCCTGGAGGACGCCAGCGGGACCACGGGGGCGCCCTGGTGGACAGTGCCGGAGGCCAGCGCCTTGCTCGCCAAGGCCCCGGTGGTCGACCTGGGCCTGGACCAGGCTCCCGCGGCCCAGGCAGACGACGACGCTTCAGGCATGGACGTGGACGAGGACGGGGCCGACGCGGCGGCCGCCGCGCCGGCGGCGGCCGCGCAGAGGGAGCGCGAGGCCCAGCGCCGCAGGGCCCGGCTGGGCGGGGACAGCTCCGCCAGGCAGGTGCTGGAGGCGGTGCTGGAGGAGGTGCCACACGTGCTGCCCTTCCAGGACCGCGTTGCGCTGCTGCACAGCGTGATCCTGGCGGACCAGAGCGGGCGCCTGGACGCCAGGGCCGCCTGGGCCAGGGCCGCGCTGCCGCAGCACCGCGTACGCCGGTCGTCGCTGGTGGAGGACGGCTTCGCCGCGTTCTCGGGCCTCAACGACGAGGACGAGCTCCGGTCCGTGTTCAAGATCGAGTTCATCGGACCCGACGGCGAACCGGAGAGCGGCATCGACGGCGGAGGCCTCTTCAAGGAGTTCATGGTCTCACTTGGTCGCACCATCTTCAGCCCCGAATTCGGCCTCTTCGCCGCGACGGACGACTGGACGATCTTTCCGTCTCCGACGGCCTTCCGCTCCCATGCAAACGCGTCGGAGCTGTACAGATTCATCGGAAAGGTTGTAGGCAAGGCGATCTATGAGATGCTATTACTTGAGCCGCAGTTTAGCCGGGTCTTCCTGAATCGCATTCTCGGCCACACCAACGAAATCGACGACGTCGCCGCTCTCGACAAAGAGCTTCACCGGGGCATGCGGCGGCTGAAGGAGCACGCCAGCGTCGAGGAGCTAGGCCTCACCTTCAGCATCGTCGTGGGCACCGCCGAGGAGATTGACTTGATTCCCAACGGCCGCGACATCGCAGTGACGAGGGAAAATCTGACCCAATACCTCCACGTCGTGGCCAACTTCAGGACGAACTTGCAGATACAGAAGCACACGACCGCTTTCGTTCAAGGACTGCAGTGCGTCATCCCGCTGTCGTGGCTGAAGATGTTTGACCCGTACGAGTTGAACACCCTGGTTTCTGGCTCTTCGGCAGGCTTCGACGTCGCCGACCTCCGCGCGGCCACGGTCTACGGCGGCGACTACCACGAGGACAGCCCCGTAATCCAGTGGCTGTGGACGCTGCTGCGGGAGCACCTCGACGTGGAGGACATGGGCCGCTTCCTCATGTTCACCACCTCGTGCAGCCGCCCGCCGCTGCTGGGCTTCGGGACCCTGCGCCCGAAGTTCTGCATCCACAGCGTGCCCGACCCCGACCGCCTGCCGACCGCCTCGACCTGCGCCAACCTGCTCAAGCTTCCGCAGTACAGGAGCTTCGAGGCCCTGAAGGCGAAGGTCACGCAGGCGATCCGCGCCGAGTGCGGCTTCGACCTGAGCTGAGGCCTCGCCTCCCGAGGCACAACGGGGGCAGGAGCAGGAGGACCAACAGCAGGCTGATGACGACGACGGCGGCGGCGGCGGCGGCGGCGGCGGCGGCGGCGGCGACTACGACGACGACGACGACGGCGGCGGCGGCGGCGGCGACGACGACCGACGACGACGACGACGACGACGACGACGACGACGGCCGCGGGGCGCCGAGCCCTCGCCGCCGGGGCGCTGCCCACGGAGCGCCGCGGGCTTCACGGCCATCCCTCGGAGCTCTGGCGCTCCCGGCTCGGGGCGGCGCCGCCGGCAGCGGCCGGCGGTGGGCGCGGGGCGCGCGCCCCCTGCCAGGGCTCGTTTCGATCCCGCCGATTCGATGCGATTCGGCTTCGATGGCTGCCGGTTCCGATCCGATTCGACTTCGGATTCCGATCTGGAGTCCGCTCTCTCGCTGGAGGCCTGCTGCTTGTAGCCTCCCGAGTCCCGCCGATTCGACGTTCACCGACTCCGTTGTCGATTTCCGCCGACGCGATTCATGTCGATTCGGAGGGCACCAACTATACACCAACACCGATCCTGGCCCAGGATCACCCTGGGCCCAGGATCGGTGTATATGCCTTCTTGCGCAGGGCAGGAGGGCGTATACACCGATCCTGGGCCCAGGGTGATCCTGGCCAGGATCGGTGTTGGTGTATAGTTGGTGCCTTCCTAGATTCATGTCGATCGCCGATCCGACGTCGATTCGATTCTGGGGGCGCCTGCCCCTCTGGGAGCGGCGAGAGGTGCCCGGGGGCGACGGCCGCGGGCGAGGGCTCGCCGCTCGCCGCTCGCCGCGGGGGCGCGCGCACAGGGCGTGGGGGGGGGGGGGAACGGAAAGAACTCACCGAGCACGCGCCACTACTCGCGAACCTCCTCCTCCTCCTCCCCTCCTCCTCCTCCTCCTCCTCCTCCTCCTCCTCCTCCTCCTCCTCCTCCTCCTCCTCGCAAAGTGCCTACTCGCAAGCGTCCAGAAAGACACACGTTTTCCTCTGCGTGGTGGATCGTAGATCCCCCGCGGCGGATCGAGCCCCCTTGCGAGTGCCAACTCTGCGAGTAGTGGGACGCGCTCGTCTAGAAACGAGCGTCGCATTCCTTCCAGCTCGAAGGGCGGGGAACGGTGTCTTGCATGACGGAGCTCCCGGCCGAGTCGCGGGCCCATGGCGTGCGGTCGTCCTTCAAGAGGGGGTCGCCTCGCGCCGCGAGGAAGAGAATGCTCGCGTGGGGCCAGTGAAGAGGGGACTCGGGACGGGAGGGTGTGCTGCAGCATCGTTGATCCATCTCGGCGTGGCTCTGGTCCCTCTTCCTCGTCCTCCTCCGCCTCCCTCCTCCCGAGACGACGAGCACGACGACCACCACTGACGGCCACGACGACGGAGGCGCCAGAAGTCCCACTCGGCGCAGCACCACGAGACCACCATCGCTGGGCTGCAGAGGAGCTTGGAGCAGAGCAAGTCCCAGGCGCCCCCCCCTTCCCAGCACCGTCTTGTGGTCGTCGCGGGCACGCACGCTGCTTCTCCTCATCATACTCCGTCATCCTCGTCTTATATCAGCAGCAGCAGCATCGTCGTCATCGTCATTATCAGCAGCATCATCACTCTCATCAGCATCGCCGGTATCCTCACCATGATCATAATCATATCTTTAGTATGTATCATCGTCGCCAGTAACATCATCATCACCATCATCATCAGCATCATCGTCACCATCATGATTTATGCAATCATCAGCATCACCATCGTCATCATCAAAATCCTTATCATCACTGGCATCGGCACTGTCATCATCAACAGCAGCATCAGCGGTATGATCATGGTCAGCACCATCACCACCACCACAACCACCATCATCATCATCATCATCATCAGCAGCAGCATCATCATCGTCACCGTCATCATCATCATCGTCCACCTCTTCCTCCTCCGCCTCCTCCTCCTCCTCCCCTTTTTCTCCTCCTCAGTGTCCTCCTCCCTTGGCAGAGCTGGGCCGCGAACTGCGCTCCGCAGCCTGACGGCACACAGGCCACCAAAAACTGCGACCGCTTGAGTGTGTGCTGTCGCCGTTCTCCTGTGCGGTATTGCAAGGGGCCCGCCCACAGCGCATACCGCGGATAGCCTCGAGAATTGAGCCGCAGAGATCACGCGACATCCCAACGTGCTCAGATTCGCAGCGTAAAGGTTGCTGGCCGGCCGAGGACGCGGCCGACTGCAGTCATGGAGGCGGCGGGAAGCACACAGTGGCGACGCGGCGGGAGCGGCAACACCGCAGTCCTCCTTCCCAGCGCCATCGCCTGTCCCCTGGGGCCAGCCGTTCCTGGCTGCTTCGGCCATCCTGGATTGGATGTCGTGCTGCATGGCGCGTTCCCCCCCCCCCCCCGCCGCGCCCCACCCGCCCTTCCCCTCCTCCTCCCCTGCCCTGCTGTCAGCTGGCAGATGCGGCCCGCGGGTGGCCAGCGCGTGCCCCCGAGAAGGCGTTCCTTCCCCAGAGCCGGAAAAAGGGGGCTCTTGCGGTTCCCCCGTATCCGAATGGTTGATTGCTGGGACGCCTTAATTTTTCCCTCCTTGTCTCCCCTCGCTCTCCTCACTCGCACTCAGACTCACTCAGACTCAGACTCAGACCTCAGACTTACTCATACTCACACTCAACACTCAGAAACACTCATACTCACATAGGCTCAGACTCAGAGTCACTCACACTCGGACCCACTCACACTCATACTCACTCACTCACTCTCACACACAGACCACTCACACTCAGGCTCGCCTCACGCTCAACGTGTGACGATGTCTCGAACGCGGCGCTGGCTTCAGCAACCCCAAGAGGCAGCCGCCAAGGGGTGCTGCACGGGCCCGTTCGCGCCCAGATTGTGGGGATGTCTGAGGCAGTTTGCCTATTAGGTGGCTTGGACGTCGGTGCTTCCAGAACAGATTGTGAACATTTCTTCAGCGGGGCGCTGGCTTCAGCACCCCAAGGTGGAGCCACCAGCGGGTGTTGCACGGGCCCGCCCGCACCCAGACTGTGAGGATGTCTCGGGCTGGTTACCTGTTTGATGGCTTGGACTCAGGCGCTTTCAGAACCGATTGTGAGAATGTCTCGAGCGAGGCGCTGGCTTCAGCACCTCGAGGGTAGCCGCCAGGAGGTGTTGCACAGAACCGTTCGCGCTCCGATTGTTCGGATGTTTCAGACGTGGTGCTCGTTTGGTGGCTTAGATCCCCGCGTTTTCAGAACACATTGTGAAGGTTCATCGGGCGAGGCGCTGGCTTCAGCAACCCCAAGAGGCAGCCGCCAGCGGGTGCTGCACGGGCCCGCCCGCACCCAGACGGTGGGGATGTCTCAGGCGGGTTGCTTACTTGATGGCTTGGATCCCCGTGCTCTCCGAACCGATGGTGGGGATGCCTCGCGCGAGGCGCTGGCTGCAGCACCGCAGGGGGCAGCCGTCAGGGGGTGCTGCACGGGCCCGTTCGCGCCCGGATCGTGGGGATGCCTCGGGCAGCTCGCTCGCTGGGCGGCCCGTGGAGACCGGCGCTCGCAGAGCCGACTGCGAGGACGTCTCGAGCGAGCCGCTGGCTTCCGCACCCCAAGGGGAGCCGCCAGGGGGTTGTCGCACGGGCGCGTTCGCGCCCAGATTGCGAGGCGCTCGTTTCGCGGGTGGGACTCAGCTGCTTCCAGAGCAGATCGTGAGGGTGTGTCGAGCGAGTCGGACGAAACGTTGGTTTAGGCACCTCCGACCCCTCTCCTCGCAGAGCCCCGGGAGCACCCCGATAATTACAGCAGGAAGAGCATGTGGGCGCTCCACGGGGGCTCCGAGGGGGATCCGCCAGGGACAACCCAGTCGCCACAGGCAAAGGTTTTCTCACTCAGACTCTCACAGATGGTGGCGCCAGGAGCTGAGATGCACATGTATGGGCATCTCCGCGTCGAATGCCGAGTGTGGCGTCTCCGCCTCCTTCCCGCTTTCTTCCTCCCTTTCATGAAAATTCAGATCACTGATACCCATTGGCTCCCACCTAGACTCATTTACACTCACACACGCCCACAGTCAGAACATTCAGCTTGGTCATACTCAGACCTCATGCCCACTGGTACTCAGACCCACTCAGGCTCACACGCATTCACAGTCAGAACACTCAGCTCAGAATCGGAGCACTGATACTCAAATTCAACATGTGCGAATCGCAAGACAGATATCATGACACCAGCTGTGGAGCTTGGCATGAATGTAAAAGTAAGCGTCCGAATATCACCGCCTCCTGTGTCATCGTCGTCCTGCTCGTCGCTGTGGCTCAGCGCGGGTCCCCTCTGGCTACAAGCATTCCGCTCACCTCGTTCAAGTGCTCATCTGTTGACTCGTCCATCTGCTCGCCTGCTCGGCTGTTCGCTGGTTGCCGCTTGTTGGTTTGTCCTCCTCCGCTTGACAGCGACACCGCCGCCTGGGCGCGGCGCGGTCGGAACAGGCGCCGCCGCCGCCGATGTTACCGATCAACGATCGGTGACGGCGCCGACGACGTTCGACGACGGCGACGAGGAGCGACGACGACGACGACGTTCGACGACGACGACGACGACGACGACAACGATGGCGACAACGATGATCATCGACCGACGACCGACAGTCCACGGTCGAGGGTCGACGACGAGGGCGGCCGCGCTGCGGCCGCGAGGTCGAGGCGCAGAAGGCGCAGATCGAGGAGATGCGGCGGGCCGGCGGCCGCGACGGCGGCGCCGAGGACCCGCGCGCGGGGCCCGCGCGCGGGGCCCGCGTGCGCAGAGGTCTGCACGCGGGGTGGGGTCGAGAGCCTCTTGAGCCGGCTGTGTTTCAGCGGAGACGGATCGAAGAAGAAAAAGAAACAACGCCGCACACAGGAGCTTTGTGACGCTCTGCGCGGAGCGCCAGGGGTTTCTGTGCATGACGTGTTTTTCTCTTTTCCTGATCGAGGTACCGATGCCGCCACTCTTCCCTCGTTTTCGCCCGTTTGTGCCTCCTGGGAGGCCCTCGTCGCCACGGCTGGATCTGCCTTGGAATTCTCGTCGGGATGCGCCGCCGGACAGGTTTGGGGAGTAGCAGTGTCAGTACCTTCTCGTCCACCCCGTGTGCACGACACCGCCTGCGGTCGGCATCGCAGGGTGTGCGACATCAGCGGGCGGTTGGGTCCGCAGCTGCCTGCTGACGAGGTCCGAAGATGTCTACGGCGCTTCCTGCAAGCGGCGCTCGCGCGCCGCGGACTCCGTGGGGCCGGAGGTCGGCCGCGCTGCCAGGCCCCGCGGAGGCGGGGCTCTGCCGTGCACAGCTGGGCGCGTGGCCTCAACGGCGCTGCGCGCTACGGCGGGAAGGGCAGGGCCCATTTCGATCCGATCGATCTGTGATCGTTTGTCTTCGGCGATTCTTCGACCGTATACCGATTCGCCATGTGTCGAGTTCTGGACGAAAGCTCTGACCTCATCCCCCCACACGGCCTCCAGAGCTCACTCGCTTGCAGGAGGAGCTCCGACGATTCGATGCGAATTCCGGCCGGCCTGATCTGATTCGATTCCGATACTCCGACGACCCGGTGCGGCCCGATGTTTGCGCGACGTTGCTGGGCATCGTGGCGCGACCGGTCCGATCCGAGTTCGATTCCGTGCCGATGCGGCCCGGTCCAATCTAGACTTCAAGTTGATCCGATGTACCATTTCAGTGTTGACTGATCATGACGGGGAGAGGCGGGCCGGGAGCCTCTGGTGACATCCGAGGGGGCGTATCGTTCGAGGCCGGTCGGCCAGCGCGGCGTCGGAAGCCAGAGCCGACGCTTGGGACCTTGACGGGGCAAGTTCGAAGCATTGACGTTCTTCTTGCGGACCCGAAGCCAGTCCACTTCTGCCTACGGCGCGGTGGCGGAAGTGCGGCGGCGCTTCGGACACAGTCCAGAAGGCCGTGCACATGACGCATGTCGTCTCTGTCGTGTGGGCGATCTTGGGGCCCTCTTGGAACCATATTGGGTCGTGCTGGGACCCTCTTAGCCTGTCTTGTTTCCATCTTGGGCCCCTCCTGGCCTTCCAGGGAGTCTGTTTGGGCTGTCCTTGGAACCTATTGGGGCCATCTTGGGGACCTCTTAGGCTGTCCTCTTTGAGCAGTATCGGATCCCTCTTCGAGCTGTCCTGGACCGTCTGGGGGGACTCTGGAGGCCTTAGCTGGGCTCTTTGGGCATCTGTTTGGCTCCGAGGCCCTCCTTGCACCCTCTTGAGCCAAAGGAACCAGGAAACTCAACAGATTCGGAAGCCTAAAGATGCCCTGGATGTTTGATGATCTCGACCTCCCAGGGGGGCATTCTGGCCTTCTTGGATTTTTTGGAAGCCTCTTTGGGCCCCTTAAGCGCATCATGAGGCCTTCTCGGGGGTTCTTGGGCACCCACCTCTCGAAGCAAGGTGGGGTCATCTCCGTGGCCGTGGTGGCCTTCCTGGGCTGGACAGCCCTGGAGAGCCTCGGGGAAGCTTCGAGCCACCAATGGAAGCCTCGGGAGGGGGGGCGGGCGGTACATGCAGGGTAGCGTGACCAGGAGGGGAGGGACAATGAGAACACTTCAGAAACCCCACAGTGGGGGCGTTCGTTCAGGAATGTGCCCAGGAGGCTTCAGACCCTGGAGGATTCCTTATCGGATGAGGGCGGCGGTGATGTCCATTGCCGATCCACGACTGGAGTTCCACCAGCTTCTAGACCCTGGGTTCCGTGTCCAACGTTTCTTTGCCCAGTGCCCTCACTCTACCAGACCGCATTTGCCATTCTACCACGCCTCAACGTGACAAGGGGAACGGTGGCTGTTTGTGCCGGTGAGGTGACAGGCGCAGGGCCCCCGTTTGTGGCCTTCTGGTGTGCTGCTGGAGCCATTCCGGGAGGCGAACCCTCGGGAGGGCCCGCCCTGTCGAGGAGAAGCGCCTGGAGGAGGCATCGCGGGAGCTCGAGGCGATGGCCCGCCGTCTCGCCAACCGCGAGGCAGCGGTGAAGGCGGCGGTGGCGGAGTCCGATGCCAGGCCGCCGGGCAGCAGTGCGATCGCTCCGCGAACACCCATCCCTGATCCACTCGCTCCGACACGATCACTCTCTCTCTGCCACTCCGTCAAGACCGCCACTCACACCCGATGCCATTCGTTCTCAGTTTGGCTCACTCGTGCTCTGTCGCGCCCACCCGCTGTTACCCCCTCTTGACATGTCTTGTTGTCTCTCTGTCTCTCCCTCTCACTCTATCTCTCTCTCTCTCTCTATCCCTCTCTCCCTCTCACTCTCTCTCTCTCTCTCTCTCTCCCCGTAAATCTATGTATGTTTGTATGTATGTATGTATGTATGTATGTATGTATGTATGTATGTATGTATGTACATATATATATGTGTGTATATGTATATACACATACACTTATATGTAAATGTGTCTATGTGTGTATATATATATAGACCGCCCTGGCCCGGGGGCGCCTAGACCGTAACCATCCAGCCAGGATCACTCTTTGCTACCCTCTCGGTTCGCTTCCCAGAGGCGGCCCGGAGAGGCCAAGGGGGCCCCCAAACGGGACAAGAGGGCCCCAGAAGGCGCCCAAAAAGGGCCCAAGAGGCTTCAAAGACAGCTCAAGAGCGCTCCAAGACGCCCAAGATGGCCCCAGGACGGCACAAGATGCCCCAAAGAAGCCCCAAGAGCGCTCCAAGAGGACCCCCAAGAGGGCCCAAAGAGGCAAAAATCAGTGACTGTCCCTGTGTTGTTCTATGTTTTTCGTGTTCTCGCGTTATGGGTTTCCGACGCTCCAAGTTGGCCCCAAAGGCCCCCAAGTCCGCCCCAAGACGGTGCAAGAGGCCCCCAAGAGGGCCCCAAGACGGTCCAAGAGGGCTTCAAAACGGCCCAAGAGGCGTCCAAGATCGCCCAAGAGGGCTTCAAGACGGCCGCAAGAGGGACCCAAGAAGGGGAACACGAACCGACAATTCGATTGTTCCGCCCCAAGAGGCCCCCTGGAGGCCCCAAGAGGCCCTCAAGAGAGCCCAAGAGGCCCCCTGGAGGCCCTCAAACGGCCCCCAAGGGGCTTCCAAAACTGCCTTCAGGAGGCGCCCGAGAGGGCTCCCACGATATGCAAACGAACTTCCAAGAGGCCTCTAACCCACAACCCAGGCACGATGGCGGGATGGGCGGAAGGCCACTAGACGGTCCAAAACGGCCTCCAGACGGCCCAAGAGGCCTTCAAGATACCCAAGAGGCCTCCAAGAGGTCTCCCAAGAGAGCTCGAAGAGGCCAACAAACATTGATGTCCTCAGGTGTTTGAGCAATTTTGGCGTTTCCGCCTGTTCCGCTTCCCGACGCTGCAAGACGCCCAAAGAGGCCCCGAGGATCGTCCCAAGACGGCTCAATAAGCTTCAAAAGCGCCCCCAGACGGCTCCAAAACGGCCGAAGAGACGTCCAAGACGGCCCGAGAGGGCCGCAATCGTGGCCCAGGATCGGGAACGTGAAACGAGAACAAGAGATCTTAGCCCCAGGAGACCCCAGGAGGCCTCAAGAGGTCCCCAAGGAGCCCCAAAGAGGCCCAAAAGAGCCCCAAGAGAGACCCCGAGTGCATTTGAAAATTATCCCAGTGCGACCCTACCTAGGAGTTGGAACCCCTAGGAAAGCAGCATTAGTAGTAACAGTACAGCCAAGCTAAAGCTAAGCTAAAGCTAAGCTAAAGCTAAGCTAAAGCTGAGCAGCAGCTAAGCTACAGCTAAGCTAAAGCTAAGCTAAAGCTAAGCTCAAGCTAAGCTAAAGCTAAGCTAAACGCTAAGCGAAAAGCTAAGCGAAACGCTAAGCTAAAGCTAAGCTACAGTTAAGCTAAAGCTAAGCTAAAGCTAAGCTAAAGCTGAGCAGCAGCTAAGCTAAAGCTAAGCTACAGCTAAGCTAAAGCTAAGCTAAAGCTAAGATAAAGCTAAGCTAAAGCTAAGCTAAAGCTAAGCTGAACGCTAAGCGAAAAGCTAAGCGAAACGCTAAGCTAAAGCTAAGCTACAGCTAAGCTAAAGCTAAGCTAAAGCTAAGCTAAAGCTAAAGCTAAAGCTCCCAGGGGACTGTGGGGAACCGCGGGGCGGGGACTGGGGGAACCGCCCGGGGCGGTTTCCATTGCCCGGCCCCTTTAAGCTAAGAGAGTAAGAACCCTTCTCTAGGCAGAGCCTAGGTAGGGAAAAAGTAATGGAAGCAGTTCCCCGTTTTTCAAGTGTGCTTGCAGTCTGGCTACGCTTGAAAAAAGGGTATCTCATATTTCCTCTTCCTCCTCCTCTTCCTCCTCCTCCTCCTCATGTTCCCCCTCCTCTGCGGCCTCCTCTGCCCTCTCCAACTCCTCATCCGCCTTCTCTCCCACGGAACCCCTTCACCTCCCCTTCTCCTCCCCCTTCCTCCGGTTACGCCCAGCCGCGGCGAACAAAAGGCCCCCCGAAGTGTGTCTTGGATCTGTATTAGGCCGCCGTGGGCGGACCGTAGGAAGTCTGAGAAACCATTTCGGCCGTCTTCGTGGTTCTTGAAAGCCCCGGAGAAGAAGTAGCATAAAATTGAGGTCCCCAAGAGCATCAATGAATTTAGATAGATGGGTGAATAGAATAGTATGTATATATGTGTGTATGTGTGGATGGACGGATGTATACACGTATGTGTGAATGTATGTATGTATGGATGGTTGCATGTTTGTGTGTATGTGTGTATATGTACATGTATATATATATATATATATATATATATATGTTTATATATGTGTGTATGTAGTTGTTTGCCTGTATGGGTGTATGCATGCATGTATGTATGTACATGAGTGCGTGTGCATGCATGTGTGTATGTGTACGCATGTGTATACCTGTGGGTACCTATGCATGTACGTATGTAACTATGTGTGTATGTGTTTGAGTGTATGTATGTATGCATGCATGCATGCATGCATGTATGTATGTATGTATGTATGTATGTGCATATATACGAGTGTACGTGTGCTTCTACGATGCATGCATGGGTGTATGTATGCATGGTTGTATGTGTGTCGTCCTGTATGCGTATGCATGTATGTATGTATGTATGTATGTATGTATGTGTGTTTGCACATGTGTATGTACGGCTAGATGGACGGACGGATGGATGTTTGTATGTGTGTATGTATGTACGTGTGTAGGTACGTATGGATGCATGTGTATATGTGTGCGTGCGCGTGCTCACCATGTTTCTTTTGTATACAAGACTGGATTCTCGTTTCGCGCGATGCACCGTGGTCCTGCAAGTTCCGCACACATGCTACGTGGTGCAGCCTACGTGTGCACCCGCAAACGCCAGCTAGCGCTCACGAGGCGCCCACGGGCGAGCACCGAGCGAAAAACCCGAACTGCCAGCCAACCCACGGGGTGCCCACGAGGCGCCACGAGGCGCCCACGGGCGGAAGCCCTGAAAACCCAGCCAGCGCACGAGGCGCCAGCCCACTGGCGGGCACCGGACGAAGACCCAGAAGTTACAGCCGCCGCTCGTGGGGCGCCCGAGAGACGACCACGGGCGGCACCTGATCGCGTACATGGAGGAGCTCCTCGGGGACGAAGGGGCCCGTGTCAACAAGACGAGCAGGGTGTGCCCTCTAGGCGGGCTTCTCAGCGAAGGCTAGCAGGTCGCCACTTCATGGTATACCAGCCTGGCGTTTGGGGTCACCCTCCCCTCCAGCCCACCGCCCGCTATCATCATCCTCTTCTGCATGGGCGGCACACCAAGGGGCGATGCGCACGCTGCAGTGCCATGGCTGACAAGTAAACTTGGCACGCTGAGACGCCCAGGTGGTCTGCTCCTCCCGTCGAGCTTCCCAGCGATCCAAGACTACTACATCAGAGTCGGGCGTTGCGTAATGGGGGAGCGATAAATGTGGCGGGCGAAGAGAGGTACACCTTGTGTACCCTAAAGGAGCCCCAGAAGGCGCACGAAAGGTGCACAGGCCCCAAAGTGGGCGCCCAGACGGCCCGAGAGGCCCCCCAAAACGGCCCAACCCCCCATCCAGGGGGAGCAGAAGGAGGAGGAGGAGGAGGAGGAGGAGGAGAAGCAGGAGGAGGAGGAGGAGGAGGAGGAGGAGCAACGCCCCACAGAGGCCCCGACAACCGCCCCGAGACGGCCCAAGAGGCTCCCAAGTGGGCTCCCGGACGGCCCGAGAGGAGGAGGAGGAGGAGAGGAGGAGGAGGAGGAGGAGGAGAGGAGGAGGGAGGAGAGGAGAGGAGAAGAGGAGGAGGAGGAGAAGGAGGAGGAGGAGCAGGAGGAGGAGGAGGAGGAGGAGGAGGAGCAACGCCCCACAGAGGCCCCGACAACCGCCCCGAGACGGCCCAAGAGGCTCCCAAGTGGGCTCCCGGACGGCCCGAGAGGCCCCCCCTCCAGCGTCGCCCCCTTGCCACCCCATGCATCGCACCCCCAGTAGGGAGGAGGAGGTTCACTGCCCATAGAGGGGAGAAGTCAAGGGGGAAAGACGGGAAAATCGGGTGGGGGCGCCAATCCGATGAGAACTTTTTGTTCCCAACCTGAGGTTCCATCCCCCAGGCAGGGCCCGCCGACAGGGTACCCCCCCCAAAAACATCACATGGCCTCAGGGTCGGGATCTCCCTTGGCCTTCCGAGACAGCGCTAACGCACGAGCTTCCAGCTCACGCGCACCAACAGCTTCCACCTCCTCTCGGGAGCCCAACCCAAAGGCGAAAAGCACAGCAGCAAGCTCCATACGAACAGGGGCCGACTGCTCAATGAAAGGGCGCACGCTCGGGCCAGCAGCTGTACCCCCACTGCCAGCTGCCAAACCAAAGTGGCTGGACCAGCCCTCGCGGGTGGCCCCGGAGGGGGACCTAACATCGGCGAAAAACGTGCCTGCTTTCGTGGGGTGCTCGCCCCTCTTGAGCCTTAAACGGGACGTGTATGCGGCCCCACCAGAGATCTTACGGGTCCCTTTGCACGGCTCCTTGAGGCCACGCTGGTTCAGCTGGAGCGCAAACTGCCAACAAGAGGAGCAAAACAGGACCTGGTCTCCTTCAGAGACCTGGGCAGCTAAAACACTGTGCTCGTTAACCTTCCACGGACTAAGGTGGAGCAAGCCCCTGGACTTGGCAGCCTCTCCAAGACCACCCGCCGACACCCCCTGGGACGAAGAGGCAACAACACCAGGAGGGAGGCTGGACACTGGAGCGCCCAGGGGCACGGCAAGGGCCTCAGCGTCACAAAGATCGCCGGGGAGCTCTCCAAGGTCCACCGTCTTCAAGTAATCGATGGGCAAGTGGTCTCTCTTCTCGGTGTCTACAGCCATGGCCGTGCACCGCGCCACATACGTCGCCACTTGCCTCGCTACAGCCCTGAACCCCTCCAGGGCTCGGACGTCTGACTCGACAGCTCTAGTTTGCAACACCCATTTTTTGGCAAACGCATCTGCCTGCGAATTCCCCAGGCGGTGGAACGGCGAGATTTTTCCCGCCTCCACATCCCCGGAGGTCGCGTGGCCCTTGACGTGAATGAAGGGGCGCTGTGTGAAATCTTCTCTGTGCCTGCGCCATGGCAGGCTTCATGCAGCACGCAAGGGTTCCTTTGCAATCACATAACACCGAAAATTGGCCCAACACCAACTCCGACACCTTCAGGACCGCAAAGTCTTCCCCGTCTCTGGCCACCTGCCGGGGCGCGAAAAGCGGGGGCACTGCCCCATACATCACTCCCACATACCGACGTTCAGAATCATAAAAGACCGCCGACCACCCAGCACAGCGAATCGACGGAAAATCACCATCAAATCCCGATCCGTCCACAAAGACGCATCTCCCTTCTAGCAGCACTGGCAGATCCACACCTTGGTAGCGGACCTCCCATTCCGCCTGAAAATCCCGGCGGCGAAAACACTGATTCGGCTCCGGGAAGATCGCTCTCGCAAACCGCTCTCTCCATTGGTGCGGCGCCGTGGCCATTCTTTTCTGCGCGCGCTCGACCAGGGACTCAGGATTGTCACGCCTCCAGAGGGCGTGGGCCTGGCAGCAAAACGCTCGGTGAAAGAAGGTACCGTGACCTCCTTCACAAAGCATGCAAACGTCAGGCAGAGACGGCTCGTGCTTATTCATAAGCAGATGATTCCAATGGGATCCCACAATGAGACCTCGCAGCACGTTCTGATCGTGCTGCGTCCATCCTTCCGAGGGCTTGGCGAACAAGAGCTCCAGCGTGGGTCTCCAAAAAAGGCCCGAATCCCACGGCCCCCGTTTGTCCTGCAGCAACAGCGCTCGCCTGTCGGACGCGCGCCGGGCTGAGTGAGCCACGAGCTGAGACAAGAAACCTGGCGAATAAAACATCAGGTCCCACTCCCCGCCCCAGTCGTCAACCGCAGCGGTCACGCCGCGAAAGCTCCACCCCACCTTTTTCATCGTAAGGACCAGGGCCATCACAGGATCTTTGGCCGAGATCCATGGACGAAGCTTCTGAGCATGCTGCATCGCCTGCGCAAGCAGCCCCTCCAGAACCGCTCGCGCGAGGTGCCCCTCCCAGAGCACGGCAGCAAAGGTCTTCAAATAATCAACGCTAGTCAGCACGAGCGGATCCCGCCTCCAGCCCGACCGGCTGGACATGAGAGAGAGGCCCAGGGACGCTCCTCGAGGGAGCCTCCCTTGCGCCTTAGCTGCCTGGACCCTCAGCGTTGTGAGGCGCCCATCAGGGATTCCTGAGATACACGACCCCCACATCGCCACCGCCGTCGGCCCCGATCTATGGGCAGCTCCAATCTGCGCACCTCCAGCTTGTAGGATGCGCAGCCGCTTCCCTCGCCTGAGAGAGCCGTGATACCGACAGAGCTGAGACTCGCACCTGCGAGCCGTGCCATCCACGGCATCTCCTCCGAGATCCCTGTGGACCACACCGCGATCATCGGGCCCCAAGGCCCAATTCGGAGCCATGTCCCTGGCCAGCTGGCTCGACGAGGCCAAGTAGCCCGCCTTATGCCAAGAAATTGGGAGGCCCCTGGAGATCATCGACTGCGAAACCAATTGAAACGCTCGAGGCAACTGCTGAGCAACCGTGGTGGGACCCCCAAGGGCTTGAAACGAAACATCGTCAATCACACTACGGATCGTGACAATCGGATTGGCCGCTGCTGCCTTGCGAAGAGTCACCAAAACCATAACTCTCGCCAGTGAGGTTGCACAAGAGCAGCCCGCTACTACTGTACCATTCGCATGCAGCGCCGGCGACGTGATTGACTGAAATACTGCGCGCCGCTCCGCACGGTAAATACAGCACAACGATCGCAGCAACTTCTCTGAGAAGCCTACTTCGCGAGCTGCCTCTCGGAGCTCAGCGTGGCCGATGTTCTCGTAGTATTTCCGGAGGTCGAGAAATGCCGAGGCCATGGAGAGGCCCTTGAGCCTTGCATAAGACGCAAGGGCATTGTGGAGCCACGCACTCTTGTCGCACGCTGACGAGCTATCCTGGCCCCAGAACAATTTACAGCCGTGGGATTTCTCCCACCTGTCGCACTCCTGGTGCCGAATTTTCGAATAGACCCTCGACCAGAGGGGGAGGAGGCCGATCGGCCTCACTCCCCCGGTCGGCTTGTCTAGAAAAATAACCAGAATGAGCCAGAGCTGAGAGACCCGCGGATCCGCCTCCCAAGCATTCAGCACATCCGCAAATCTCCGAGCAAACTCTGATGGCAGCTGCTCCATCAACCGAGGGTGAAAGCCGTCCCAACCCAAAGCCTTCCCCCTCCCGAACGATTTGCATGCAGCCAAAACCTGCTCTGCCGTGATGGGGGGCAGGTCGTCCCGGACCTCCCATGCTGCCGGGTGAATTTCCCCCCTGCGCGTCGAGTTATCCCAAAGGGGCTCCCACTCGTTCAGGATCTGACGCAAAGCTTGCTGGCCTGCGAGGGGGGCTCCACCCTCCTCGCCTTCGTCCCCCCACACCGGGGAAGCCGCTGAACCGGGCTCCTTCGAAAAAACGTGGGCCTTCTTGGCTCCCTTGGTGACGGATTCTTTACAGAAGTCTTGCCATTCCTGCTTTGCGCGCTTCGCGTCCGCCTCAAGCAGGAGAGGAGGAGGAGGAGGAGGAGAGGAGGAGGAGGAGGAGGAGGAGAAGAAGGAGGAGGAGGAGGAACAACACCCGACAGAGGCCCCGACAATCGCCCCGAGACGGCCCGAGAGGCTCCCAAGTGGGCGCCCAGACGGCCCGAGAGGCCCCCCGAAACGGCCCACCCCCAGACAGCGCCGGCCTCCCTCGCCCTCGCTCAC
>CAUYUJ010006592.1:50000-52589 GCA_963575745.1 Prorocentrum cordatum
GCGCGAGGCGTGCCGCCTTCTGGAAAAGCAAGGGGGGGCTTCTTGAAAGGAATCGGAGGCTTCTGGGACGATTTCTTGTAAGGCAGGACCTACGAGGAGCCCTTCCTTCTTAAGAGGGCCGCCCCGCTCGCCACACACCTGGGCGCGCCGGCAGAGGAAGGCGATTCTCCTCCTCATCATCATCCTCCTTCTCCACCCCGTCCTCCTCCTCCTCCTCCTCCTCCTCCTCTTCCTTCTCCTCCTCCTCCTCCTCCTCCTCCTGCTCCTCCTCTCCAGCGTCATCACCACCACCACCACCACCACCACCATCATCATCATCATCATCATCATCATCATTATCATCATCATCATAATCATCATCATCATCATCATCATCATCATCATCATCATCATCATCATCATCATCATCATCATCATCATCATCATTCCCAGCGACGACGAGCTCCAGCACAATCTGCTCTCGCACGCTGGCCGGGGCAATGGCACTTTCTGGTTTGCCATCCCGCACGCGCGGTGAGTGCAAGTCGGCTCGGCGCTCTGGCAGGCGGCTTTCCTGAAGCCGCTTGGCGCTACGCTTGCCCCGCCAGGGGCCACACGCAGGCTGCAGCGGGCCGCTGCCGTCGAGGACGCAGGCGAGGAAGCGCATGAATGCGGCGAGGCGCTCGGCCGGCGCGCTACTCACGCCCTGGCGTGCCCCCGGAGCGCCACGAGGCTGCGGGCTCACACCGGGGTCGTGCGCGGCCTCGAGGAGGAGCTGCGCTCCGCAGGCGCCGTCGTCGACCTGGAGCGGCGGGTGCCTAAGCTCTACCCGACGCTGCCCGACGGCACGATCCAGGAGGCGGTCTTGGACCTCGGCGTCGCGTTCCCTGCCAGCGCCGAGCGCTGGTGGCTGGATGTCAACCTTCAGTCGCCCTTCAAAGCTTCGCTGGCCGACGCGGGCCGCGTTCCTGGGGCCCCAGCTGCCGCTGGCGACCGGGCTAAGGCGTCGCGCTACGGCGAGCAGGTGCGCAGCGTCGCCGTCGAGGCGGGCGGCCGCCTCAGCGCCGGCGCCGCCACGGCGCTCGCGGAGCTCGCGGCCGCCTCGCAGGCGCACGGCCGCCCGCAGCGCGACGGCCGCCGGGGCACGGTGGTGGCCCTGGGCCACTAGAGGTGGGCGAGGAGGAGCGGTGGAGCTGTGGAGGGTTTGGCGATCTGTGATGTGCAGTCGAATTTCGGCCGCCCGGAGGCAACCGTATCGTCACCATCATCATCATCATCATCATCATCATCATCATCATCATCATCATCATCATCATCATCATCCTCATCCTCATCCTCATCCTCATCATCAGCATCAGCATCAGCATCATCATCACCACCGTCATCATCATCAGCATCATCATCATCAGCAGCAGCAGCATCGTCAGCAGCCTCATCATCATAATCGTCAGCAGCAGCATCAACATCAGCATCATCATCATCCTCAAAATTCGCATCATCGTGCTCATGTGCATGATCATGCTCATGCTCACGCTCATCCTTATCAACGTGATCAGCAGCAGTTCCCCCCACCTTGTCCGTCGTCGTCAGCAGCAGCAGCATCCGCATCGTTGTTGTCATCGTCCACCACCCCCTGGACCTGGACCTGTCGGCATCAGAGTTCGCGGTCGGACGCTGGACGCCACCATCACCCCCAGGGGCGGTCGCCCCCAGGATTCACTGATCAAGCTACGGTATTTGTAGAGGTAACGCAAAAGAGGCACATGGTACCGAGGAGGGGCCCCCCATGGGGGGCGGGGCAGCTAGGTCCCGAGGACTGCGACGAATTTAATCTAACGGGGGGGGGGGAGATGGGGGAGGTGGTGGCAGTGGCGTAATTCGAAATGGGGAGGTGGCGGTGAACCAAGAGGTAGCTGAGAGGTGGTTTGCGGTCGCGCCGGCCCCCATTTCAGCCCATTGCCAAAAGCTTGTGCGGGTTGGGGCGAGCCGCCTGTACCTGATGCTCCTCCCACCCCCCCGCCGCAACGGGGAAGTTGAAGAGGACGTGGCGGCGGAGAGAAAGAGTTCGGGGGGCGAGGGTAAAGCCAATGCGTTGCAAAGGACCACTTTGGGTTCAGGAGGGGTTCGGGTCTGCGGGCTGCTGTTTAGGTCCACGTCGGGGAGCCCATTCGTGGCCGAGGCTCGCCGTGGTCAGGAAAGACCTTCCGTTCTTCATGTGGCGTTCCTTCTGGCAGCGCGTCGACTGTGGCTGAATGGCGGCTGCGGGGGGTTGGCGGCGGATCGCGGTCGCCGCGGCCCCCACTTCCGCTCCGTGCCCCAGTGTGTGCACGGGCTGGGGGTAAGCCGCAAGTCGGGGCGAACCGCCGGTACGAGATGTTTTCCCCCCCCCCCCTCAGAAACTCCCTTCCCTCGAAGAAGCGGCGCTGCGTGGCGGCAGCGTGGGAAAGCTGAGAGGTGAGGCGGCGCTGGAGAGCCATGGAGGTGATGGCCAGCGGGGAGGTGGATGGCTGGCGGCTGTGAACCGTGGAGATGGATGGAGGCGGGGAGGCAGACTGGTCACGTGGGCGGCAGGTTGTGGTTTATATACGCGACGTTTCTCCTCCAATCTCA
>CAUYUJ010006593.1:0-25000 GCA_963575745.1 Prorocentrum cordatum
GGAGGAGGAGGCGGAGGAGGAGTTGGAGGAGAGGCAGGCGGAGGAGGAGGAGGAGGAGGAGGAGGAGGAGGAGGCGGAGGAGGCAGAGGAGGAAGATGAGGAAGAGGAGGCGGAGGAGGAGGCGGCGGAGGAGGAGGAGGACGACGACGAAAGCGGCTCGCCATCGAACGGTCCACGACCAGCGCCACCGTGGAACGCAGTGCAACCAGACTGCAAGCAGAGGCTCGGAGATACCGCCAAGTGTGCTGCAGTGCTTCGGCAGGCCCTCCGCCCTCCGCACCGCTGCCCGAGGGCCGCCAGGGGCGGGCCAGAGGGCCGCCGAGGGCCGCCCAGGGCCGAGGAGGCGGGCGCCTATAGTGATGGTCTGTCCGCCCGGCGGCTGCGCGGCGGCAAGGCGGAGCAGGGCGCGCGCCAATGGGGCGCCGCGCACCGCCATCCCCCGCCGGCGCGGGCGGGCCATCACCACGCTCAGGCCAGAGGAGCGAAGATGACCCCCCCCCCACAGCTCTGGCCTCTCGCCTCTCCGGCCCGCGCGGGCGGAGACGCTCCCTCCCGCCCGGCCTGGCCTGCCAGGCTCGAGCCGAGGGTGGCGCTTCTGCAGGTGCCTGCTCCTCCTCCTCCTCCTCCTCCTCGTCCCCAGCCCCCGAGGCGCAAACTTTTTTTGTCGCGGGGCAATCAGGGCCCCCAGGCATGTCCCTGTGCCGAGACCAGCGTGGTATATAGCACGGACCTGACGAATCTGGTGGGTAGATAGACCGACGACGTCAATGCCGTACATGACAGTGGGCCGCAAGTTAGTGTTTACAATACCTGCAACCTTTGCACCAGCCTTCTTTATCTTCAATAGGCGTCGGGCCTTAAACCTGGCCTTTTTCAATCGGCCAGTAAGAACAGGACGAGAACGACGCCCCTGACGTAACTGATAGTCAATCCCGAGGTTTCGACACGAGAACCTGACTGCACCAGCGAGACGTGGAGTTCCAGCTGCAATGCTCTGAGCCAACTGGGGGTCAGTAGCCAAGAGCACGATTTTCTTCTCGGAGAGCGGTAAACATGCCGAGAAAGTAAGCCTGCTCATCAAAAGGTGCGACGCATCGGGACCGATTTTGAGCAACTCCCTCTCCGAGCCTATCCCCAGGACCTGGACGTCGTCGGCGACGAGGCCAAGGTGCATATTTGGATGCGACTGACGAAACGAATCCAGCTCGGGCATCAATAAAATACGCATAAACAGGTCGGCAAAAGAGCAACCTGCTACAATAGTCTTGGTAGCTCTGACCCACTCCCCAACAATTCGCCGCAACGTGACAACACGTGGGGAACGATACAGAGACAGGAAACCCTCAAGAGTGCTGGATGAAACCCAAACTCACTAGCACGTCTTATGAGAAGTTTGTGGCGAACCTGTTCAAATGCCTTCTGGATGTCGAGCAAGAGTGCGAACACAGACAAACCTTTGGCAGATGCTAACTCCGTGAGCACGCCCATGCGCCACACACATGCTTGGCAGGAATGACCGCGCACACCATATACGTACGGACGAGGATGCAATCGCGCCCACATAGCACCATACGCGTGCCTGAAGAACCGAGAGAACGTGCGCACACACGTCGTGAACAGGGCAACCGTACGCCCGCCACCATCAGCCTTCGGGATCAAATTCATGATGAAAACAGCGAGAATGGGAGGAAATCTACCCAATCGCAGAACAGCACGCCAGATACCAAACAGGGCAAGGAGAGACGAGTCGGAGAGCTGCGCATGGTGACGTGGATGCATAGAGTCCAATCCCACCGACGTACGAGCTTTGTACCTGCGACACATCTGTCTGTACTTGTCCAAGGACGGGTGAGGCAAGGATGCAAGGCAGTCGGGCGGCAACGGCGGGAAATCCAGGGCTCGGCAAGGATCGTCAGGGTGCTCCTGCATGGGCTCCCAGATAGCATGCCAAGCTACTTCTCGCGCCTTAAGATGATGCTGCGGCGTACCGACTGGGGCATCTGGGTTCGGGGTGGTCTTGTCAAAGGAAGCCCAATCCATAGATCCCTTGACGAATCGGTGCGCAGCAGAACCCCCTTCCTGGACAGATCGAATGGCCCATGATGTCCAGGATTGGTACCTCTGCGCCGATGCTGCGCGTTCCAGAGCAGATGCGGACTCAGCCAGGACGCCCCGCAGCCAATCTATGGAACCAAGATCTAGGGTATCAAGCCTGTTGGCATAATACCTCCACCACGACCAATCGGGGGGGGGGGGGGCACCATCACGCTGCGAAGGGCGATATCGGCGCAGGGCTCGGCAGGCTCTCCGATATGCGGGCCGCAGCTGCTTGTCAGCTAGATATAGCAGAGTACCAAGACGGTTAGAGAGATGCCTCCAGAGCCTTCCTTCGTATGACGAAAGCACACCTCCAGGAAACAGTCTGGAAACCGAAATCTGGATGGTCGATGGAGGCTCACCCCACTTGGTGTAATCCTGCGGGTCTGGCAACTGGAAAAGGGCAAGCAACTCCTGGGCAGACGTCTTCAGCCAAGAAGAGGTAAGGCGTTCCAAATCTTCCACAGAGTTGACTGCGTCAGGATCAGGAAAGGCATCCCAGGAAGGCGGGCAGTTTGAACACCCCACTGGACGGATAACAGGGGTATGTGGCGGGCGCCGAAAAACCGATACCAAATCAGAGTGTAGATTTCCACGAAGGGTAAGAGCGACAGGCTGGTGCTTGGGGATCAGGGGGGGTCTCCCAGACCTCGCACTTAACTGCTGCCGAGAGCAAGGGGTGAACCACAAAGTAGTCAATCAACGACTGGGCACCCGCAGACTCATAGGTATGGCGATCTGGCGCAACAACGACCCCACCTATGAGCGTTAAGAAGTCCGTATTCTGCAAGTCCTTGGGGGACATGTTCCAGTCCCCTGATATGACAAAGGGGGTGGATATGGTCTTCATGACTGCTGCCACCTGCATCAGTAGCTGGGCATTGCGATCCTCGGCGCCTTCCCCCGTATGCAAATAGACATTGGCCCGAGGGACACCTGAATCCACGACCCCACGCCATAGCTTCAGGATAAATCTCTCTGGAGGGGGCATGACAACAATCGGATCCAATACAAGTTCAGAGAAAGACCTGACATACTGCGAGGCAAGGCCCACTCCTGAACTCAATCCGCCTTTCTGAGTACTAACTGAGGGGTGGAGGTGCGCATGGAACCCATGCTTGTGAGCACGGTTGACTGCGAACTCGATAGCCTCTTCTGTGCGACAGAGTTCTTGAAAACCAACAGCATCAAACCGATCAGAATAAGCCTCCAGGAAAATATCGGCATTAGACCAGGAGGTAACGTTCACAGTCACGATGACACAGTCCCGACGCGGCTTCTGTCCGAAGGCTGACTTGTCGGGCGGGGTCTCCGATGTGTTAAAGGTCAGACGGGCCCTTGGGATTGGAGCCCTCCACCACTGCTGGGGTGTCGGCGGGGCCAGAGGTGGCGGCAGCCGACGGCGAAAACCTTCCTGACTGTCCCGGCTGATCAACTGCAGCATCAGGGGCATGAGCAGGACGTTTCGGCGCAGGCGGCAATGAGGAAGAGGAACGGGGAGGGGCCCTGCCAACACGTGTTGGGGAACCTTGCTGGTCGACAGACATCCTGGGCTCCTCAGACTGGGACCGAGGTTCACTGGCAACACCAACAGGAGCATAGCCAGACATAACGATACCCTGGAGGTCCCGCAACGCCTGAGCAAGCTTCTTGTCTCTCTGCACTGCCTGGGAAGCTGCGAAAACGTCCGCCACGGCTGATAGATCTGGAGGCGTGAAGCCCTCAGGGACTGGCTCGCTCGACGGGAGATCCTGCAACTTAGACTGCCACATAGCCATATCCTGGGCGACCCGCTCCTGACGAGAGCAGAGGGCGTCCTTTCGCTCTGAAGGTCCAGGATCTTACGATCGAACTCACGGATCTGGCTAGAGATCTTGTCAAACTTCTTACTGGCCCAGTGATGGCGCTGCTTATAGAACGCACGCTTCTGGGGAACGGTAAGCAAGTCGGACTTCTGTGCACGGAGATGCTGCACCTCATCCTGGAGACCCGAGACCTGATCACGAACATACCTGGTGGGCGGAAGCAGGCGAAGGGAATCCAGCTGGCCCAAAAGGGCCTTGATAATCTGATCAATCTGCGTAACCGAGAGCTCATTGCCATTGGTGTCGACACAGCCGCCATCAACGTCGTCGCCGACGTAATCAGCCCAAAAACCACGATCGCTGCCAAGACCATCGTCGCCAGAGTCATACCCGAATATATCCTGCACTTCCTCATCCAATGGAGCCTGAAGACGTTCATCCAAAGACCGAACTGGGGGAGTGGCATTACCGTCATCAACATGACGATCGTGGAAACGAGCACGGGGAGGAGACAAGACACGCTCACTGCCACTGCCTTTGCTCCTGCCTTTGCCGTCCTTGTCGCCTTTGCGACCATGCTTTCCTGGGACCTGTCCTTTGGAGCGGCCATGAAAAGGAGTACTGCAGAACTTACACTTCTGGCGGGGGTTGGTGTCGGGGATCCACGAAGTCTTGCCAGCATCGCGACAGACGAGACAGACGAGATATCCCATGGCGCGCCCGTGCGGCTCGGTGGGCAGCACACACGCCAGAACCGTCCGAGCCTGCCGCACGGCTGCGGACAAGCTCGAAGCCTCGCGGCAAGGTTTCGAACTTGAGCCAAAATGGCTTGAGCCAAAATGGCTTGAGCCAAAATGGCTAGCGGAAGGAAAGAGGAGGAGGAGGAGAGGAGGAGGAGGAGGAGGAGGAGGGAGGAGGAGGAGAGAGAGGAAGGAGAGAGGAGGAGAGAGGAGGAGAGAGGAGGAGGAGGAGGAGGAAGGAGGAGGAGGAGGAGGATGAGGAGGAGGAGGAGGAGAAGAGGAGGAGGAGGAGGAGGAGGAGGAGAAGGAGGAGGAGGAGGAGGAGGAGGAGCGAGAAGGAGGAGAAGGAGGAGGAGGAGGAGGAGGAGGGGGAGGAGGAGGGGGAGAGGAGAGGAGGAGGAGAGGAGGGGAGGAGGAGGAGGAGGAGGAGGAGGAGGAGAGGAGAGAAGCAGGAGGAGGAAGAGGAGGAGGAGGACGAGGAGGGTACGGGAGGAGGAGGGAGAGGTGGAGGATGAGGGGGAAAAGGAGGAGGATATGGAGGGGGAGTAGGCGAAGGTGGCGGAGGAGGAGGAGGAGGAACATGAGGAGCAGGGAGGAGGAGGGGGAAAGGGAGGGGAGGTAGGAGGAGGAGAATATAGAGGAGGAGGATGAGGAGGAGGAGGAGGAAGGGAGGGAGGAGGAAGGAGAAGGAGGAGGAGGAAAAGGAGGAGGAGGAGGACGAGGAGGAGGAGGAGGACGAGGAGGGAGGAGGAGGAGGAGGAGCAGGAGGAGGAGGAGGAGGAGGAGGAGGAGGAGGAGGAGGAGGAGGAGGAGAGGCGGAGGAGGAGGAGGAAGGAGGAGGAGGAAGGAGGGGGGAGGAGGAGGGAGGAGGAGGAGGAGGATGAGGAAGAGGAGGCGGAGGAGGAGGCGGCGGAGGAGGAGGAGGAGGAGGACGACGACGAAAGCGGCTCGCCATCGAACGGTCCAGGACCAGCGCCACCGTGGAACGCAGTGCAACCAGACTGCAAGCAGAGGCTCGGAGATACCGCCAAGTGTGCTGCAGTGCTTCGGCAGGCCCTCCGCCCTCCGCACCGCTGCCCGAGGGCCGCCAGGGGCGGGCCAGAGGGCCGCCGGGGGCCGCCCAGGGCCGAGGAGGCGGGCGCCTGTAGTGATGGTCTGTCCGCCCGGCGGCTGCGCGGCGGCAAGGCGGAGCAGGGCGCACGCCAATGGGGCGCCGCGCACCGCCATCCCCCACCGGCGCGGGCGGGCCATCACCACGCTCAGGCAAGAGGAGCGAAGATGACTCCCCCCCCCCACAGCTCTGGCCTCTCGCCTCTCCGGCCCGCGCGGGCGGAGACGCTCCCTCCCGCCCGGCCTGGCCTGCCAGGCTCGAGCCGAGGGTGGCGCTTCTGCTTGTGCCTGCTCCTCCTCCTCCTCCTCCTCCTCCTCCTCCTCCTCGTCCCCAACCCCCGAGGCGCAAACTTTTTGTCGCGGGGCAATCAGGGCCCCCAGGCATGTCCCTGACCTGCCACGACACCCTCCAAGGTGTTAGCCTCGGGCGGCCATGCAGATACGCTGCTGCGCATGGTGCGTCAAGCAGGACGTTGGGCAGATGCAGCACGCCAGTTCAAGAATTGTGGTATTGTGGGCTTAGCAGGTACACAGGTGGCTACTGAGACTCCTTACTTATGCTCAGGATCCGCCTTGGTCGATTTCTTCGATTCCAATGGGGTCGCAGCGGAGGGAGCGCTGGTAGGCCTACAGGAGTGGCGCTGCTCGCGAGTGACAAGTTGTTTCCCCCAAGCATGTTAGACGTATATGGACGTTTTCTGGTGTTCTTGCGGGTCGCATCGGCGCAGTTCGATTCAAGTCAGAGTGCTCGGACGTTACCATCATAGTGGCAGATGCCCCTGTGGAACCACCCCGGGGTAGAGGTCGTGCTACTGCTGTCAAGTTCTGCAAGGAGTTCTGGGACGCGCCGAAGGGGATTCTCAACGAGCTTCCTGCGCGCACGGTGCCCGTCATGCAGTTGGACGCTAACGCTAAGGTTTGTAGTGAGTTGACTGTGGCGCTGGGGACACACAACGTCGATCAGGAGATTACCAACGGAGGCTACTTCAGGGAGACGCTGGAGGAGCACCACCTGTGCGCGGTGAACACTTTTGTTGAATGCAGCCCGACATACTACCATGGCGGCCAGAGTTGATTACATGTGCAGTACGAGAGAGGTGGGAGGGTGTGCTACCGCATGCAGCAACTGCATGCAGAGTTTGGGAACGTGCGGGAGAGGCGCTTCAGCTCATCAGCACGAAGACTCGTAGAGATCATTATCCTGTTGTGGCAGTTCTACAGAATGGGCCTTTTCTTCCCAGCGGAGGAGGATCGTGTAAGGTGAGGCCACACCAAACTGAGTCGGGCCGTTCTGTTTGGAGAAGGAAAGCATGCCTTCTTGACTGAGGTGGCATTCGACGCAGAGACGCTAACAAGGCAGAATGCGGACTCGATGTACCAGGAGTTCCACAACGCAGCGATGCCAGTAGCCCCGTCTTGTTTCCTTGCGAAGCCCCCAAAAGCTGCGAGGCCGCAAGACACGACAGATGCTCTGCTGCTGTGGATCGAGAGAAGGCTGCAATTGAGAGCCTTGCTTTCTCGTCCTGTTCCGTCGCTTCCCGCCCCCTTCCCCCATGTTTCGTCCTCTGTCTTGCTTGACTTACTCCCTCTCACCATGTGTGGCACGTTCGCTTGTGTTTGCAAGCAATATCGTGAGTGGTTAGCCTACATGCGTGAGCTTTAAATGCACGGGGCTCTGTGTAGGCGTGCCGACCGCGCTGTGAGATACTTCGGGCGACGTGACAGAAACCGTTATCTAAGGCTGCAGGTGCCTGAGCTTGAAGATTCCTGGGGCGAGCGGTCCTTTGCGGTCCCTTGGGGATAAACTCGTAAGCTGAGTGGGGAGACGTTCGGACCCAAGCTGCGCCTGTACTCGACCCCCAGCGTGTGTTTAGATTGCAAGACTTGGTCTGACTTCCTGTCGAGGCAAGGGGAGGACGGGGGATTTTCCGCTGGTGCTCCAAAGTACGATGCTGCGCTAGATGAACGTCTCACTCGCGAGCCGCGAGAGGGCGGCTTGCAAAATGCCACTGCTGCCACGAAAGAGGTGCACGGGAAAACCTCGGGTTTCTTTAAACGTGCTGAGCTGCGCCGTACACATCCGTCGTGGTCCTTGCCTGCTGGCGCATGGCGCATGTTGTCCTGGCCGAAGGAGTTTAAGCCACACGCGAGAGCAGGTCTAGGTGCGGAGACAGAGCGCTGGGACTTGCTGATGATTAGGCACTGTCGGTTCGCAAATATAGTAGCTGCGAGATTTCATGTAGAGATATCACTGGTTTGGCATTGCAATCAAGCGTTCGCTCCCAATAAGGTTAACGGGAAAGCTGACTGTGCAAGGCTTCGTCTGGTTCATGGTTTAGATCCGTTCGGGAAGGCGTTCTCCAAGTACCTTTGGAAAACCAATCTTATGTTGTCGTACGAAGCCTCTCGGCAATATGCGTATGGGTATCTTAAGAAACGGCGGAAGGAATGAGACATCCTAGTTCAAAGCCTTGTGCAAGAACGTTTGAGCGACGCGGGTTAAGTTCCAACGCGAGTTTTTACGTCGCGACGAACGTGATCCACAGTGCATCGCACGATATGCTGATGATGCTTATCCGCCTGCACGCGGACGAGTTCGCGACTGCGCTCTTTGCAGAGAGATTCGTGCACGGTCACGTCAGCCTGGAGTGCGTCGGCGGCGCTCTAGAGATGGGGATCGGCTCTGGTACTCTTCGTGGGGACTCTGTCGCGTGCTGATGGTTCCTGGGTCCGTATCATTGGTGTGTTGATGGTGTTGTGTGCACCGAGTGCCCTGGGCTAAGCGTGCCAGCTCCTTGGATAAAGCGCTGTTTGGCGGATGACGAGCACGGGCGTGTCCTCCTCTGTCTTTGGTCGCACCAGCCGATCGATGTTTCTCTGAGTGCGTTCGCTGACGATCGGGCTAGGACTCAGCTCGTGCGCTCGCTTGAAGATATCATCAGGCTCAACACAACCAACACAGAACACATCAAAAACAGACTGGGTATTGTCAACGTTCAGGCCAACTCGAGCAAGCAGGAATGTTTCGTGCACCTTGGAGGTAGAGGCGCCACAGCTGCTCGGCGTCGCCTTTTTTGGAGGGAGGTATGTGGAGGAGAAGGGCCTCTGGAGATTGAGGAGTGGAGGGGAGATTTCTGGCAACGTTGCGCGTGCTTGCAGGTACCTCGGGCCGTTTCTTCAGGCAGACGGCAACCCGGCTTCTGAAATCCCACGGCGTGTGCAGAAAGCTCGGCAGGGATATCAGCTCTGGCAGGGATTCTGGCAGCATTGCTCCAACAAACGTTGGACGAATATCGTGTTTCGTTATGTGGTAGATGGAGCGCTGGTGCCTGACTTGGTTGCATGAGTTTTGCGCAGCGAGAGTGGCTGTAAGCTGGGCGGCGCGCAGGCCGCCATGTCACGCAGATTGTTGAAGGGGGCAGCTAGCGGCACGCATCAGGAGAAGGAGGAGGAGGTCCAGTACGGCGCCATGACTAATAAGAAGGTCCTTTTCTCAGTTGAGGCTCGTACTTGTTTCGCTCGCGCTTCATGTGCAGAGGTTGAAGTGGATGCAAGACATGGGCGGCCTCTCCGTAACTTGCAAATTCTTGGGGCGGTGTTCGGAGAGAGTTACTGGGAGGATACGGAGTTCAGAAGCTTGGGCGGGGAGGGGTATCGCGAGGGGCCTGTTCGGACCTGGTGGTCGCGGTTTCGGTTTCAAGCTGATCTTGCCGATCTTGTTCGTGCCGGCGAGTGCTTGCAGCACGTTGAGCATGTACGTGCACGACCTGTTGCGACGTTGTGCGACGAAGACGTACGACATGATTTCCACTCCACTGATCCTCGTGCTCTTGCTAGTGAATACCTCGGTCAACAGATACTTCCCTTCGTGCCCCTGGGGGCCTCCCCTCCCTCTCCTCCCCCGCCTCATCCTCTCCTTCCTGCCCCTGGCTTCGTATGTGGTCCCAGTCTGGGGGAGGGGGAAGGTACCTGTAGCGCGGTCTCCCCACTAGGCGACAGCCCCTTCTTCATCAAGTCAACTCACAGCTTCCGAAACATGGTTTTAAGGATCTTGCTCGTGTGGCGACTGTGCCTGACGCGTGTATAGTGTGTGTGAATTCGTGTGCAGCTAAAAAGAATCGATAGCGAACATCTTCTTCGTAGTCTGGTTAATAAGAAATGCCCGAGGTCCCGGGGTTCTGCTACGGTATTCGATCACGTTGTTCCTCCCCTCTATGAGTGTCTGATGGGCAGGGTGTCTTTCAGTAGCTATTCGGAGGCTCAGTGGCATCTACGTGAGCACGTACCTTTAGAAGAACCGATACTCGAACTCTCAGCATGTCTCAGCCACAATGGTCTTCTGTCTTCGGCCAGGTGGGTACGAAACCTGCTGCCGCTGCTGCTGACCCAGGTGTCCAGGCTCGCAAGCGCACTTGCCGTTGGAGGTGGCAGCACGGAGCCGAGAGCCAACCTCGCCCTCGAGCCGAGAGCGCCATCAACTCCCAGAGGAACCGCCTCCTCGAGGCGGCATGCGCCACGCAGTTCACGATCGAGGTGGCCGCTCCCATCTGCCAAGCCATGAAGTCCGCACTCGAGACCGAGTGCACTCTCCGAGGGCACGGCCCGGGCGCTCCTGGCAGCTTCATGCTCACGGGAGGAGTGGCCACAGTGCTGCAGCGCGCTGCGCCTGAGCAGCAGGCAGCGTTTCGCACGCTCTTGGTAATCTTGCTGCAGGCAGTCAGCAGCCCCAGCTCCTCATCAGGCTGTGTCGCATGGAAAGAAATGTGCGATTCTGAAGTACGGTCCCCCGTGCTGGAGGCCACCGTAGTCCAGGTTCTAATCTCTTCAAGAGAAGAGGCCACTGTCTTCACGGGCCCGAAGCCCGCGGGCTACCTTGAGCTTGAGGGGCAAGGGTTGGTTGCTTCTTGAGTGCGCGGCAGCCTCAGGTCTGCCGAAGGGCACCGTCGCTGGCGCCCTCCAGTCGTGGAAAGCCGAGAGCTTGACATGAAAGGGGGGCCCCAAACTTCTCCCAAGTCCATCCGGCTCCGGGACTCAGAGAAGCGATACCGATACCTCCTCGTCCCCCTGCTCGCCCGCCTTCTCCCTCTCCTCCGACCCAGTCTTGCGCCGACCCTCGTGTTCCTTCTGCTCTTGTGGCCGCTGCAACTCCTGCTCCTCCTCCTCGTCCTTCTCCACCTCCTCCTCCTCCTCCTCTTCACCCTCATCCTCATCCTCATCCTCATCCTCATCCTCATCCTCATCCTCATCCTCATCCTCATCCTCATCCTCATCATCATCATCATCATCATCATCATCATCATCATCATCATCATCATCATCATCATCATCACCGTCATCATCATCATCATCATCATCATCATGATCATGATCATCATCATCATCATCATCCTCATCCTCATCCTCATCCTCATCATCATCATCATCATCATCATCATCATCAGCACCATCATCATCATCATCATCATCATCATCATCGCCATCGTCATCAGCTCAGCAGCGGCATCGTCATCAGCAGCATCAGCATTAACAATCCTCAGCAGCATTATCATCATCAAATCACAAACACCATCATTACCATCACCAACAGCATCATCATCCGTTTCATGAGCATCATCACCATCATCACCAAACCACCACCATCATCATCAGCAGCATCATCATCAGTGTCATCATCATCCTCCTCATCATCATCAGCATCATCCTCCTCCTCATCATCACCATCACCATCACCACCACCAGCACCAGCACTACCATCATCATCATTATCAGCATCAGCATCATCATCACCATCCTCCTCCTCATTCTCCTCTTTACCCTCATCCTCATCCTCGTCACCATCCTCATCATCCTCACTATCCTCATCCTAATCCTCATCCTCTCTCTCATCCTCATCCTCATTCTCATCCTGATCCTCATCCTCGTCATCATCCTCCTCATCCTCATCCTTATCCTCATCCTCATCTTCACCCTCACCCTCATCCTCATCACCCTCATCATCAGTAATATCATCACCATCATCGCCATCATCACCATCACCACCATCATCATCGTCATCACCACCATCATCATCATCAGTATCATACTCCTCCTCGTCATCATCAGCAGCAACGGCATCAGCATCATCACCATCACCATCACCAGCACCAGCGCCATCCTCCTCCTCCTCCTTCTCCTCCTCCTCATCCTCATCCTCCCTCTTCCTTCCTCCTCCTCCTCCTCCTCCTTCTCCTGCTCATGCCCCCCTTCATGATGGCTCCTGCAGGAGACCCCGCTCGCTGCGCACGGCACACACAGTATCATCCGCAGTCACCCAGCAACGTACCCAATCCGCCACAGACGTTTCTCAAGACGAGCTGGATGGGTCTAGCTCGGAGCCGCGCAGGGCGTCACTCCACTGGACCCTCAATGGCGCAGGAGAGTGGCGACGTGGCGACGATTGTACGGCAGGCAGCAGCCAAGGGGGGTCTGGTCTAGTTCGGGTCTGCATGTGTCACCACCCCAGCTCGAGCTTCGAGGGGGCGCATATCGGTGAAGACAGTTGCACGCGTGGCAGCACCAAGGGCCAGCGAAGTCTAGCATGTGACTGCGTTTGTCGCCACCCCGCTGTGCCTCCCAAGCGCACAGGAAAAGTGGTGACAAGTGTACGCTCGGCAGCAGCCTGTGAGGGCGATATTTGCTATGAGCCTGCGTATGCCACACTTCAACTCACCCCCCAGAAGCGCAAGCTCACGACCGTCGTGCGCCTCCAATCACTCGGGGATTCAACGTCTCGTTGCGTTTGTGTGTGTCACCACTCTGCGTGCCCTCCCAGGAGCGTGCGACAGCGGCTGCCATTGCGCGCTCAGCACCACCTAAGGACATTGAGTTCTACACAGTCTGGGTTTGCTCGTATAGAGGAACAAAGAACTGCGTACACACATTCGTAAATTGCTGATGATCCGCGCGGATCTCTCGGATCCGTGCGGGACCCCCCTCCCTGGCACGCGGAGCGCGCCAGGGGCCGCGCTGGAGGCGCCGCAAGGGAGGCCCTGTGCCGATCCAAGACATCCTCGCGGACCGCCGACAGTTTTTTTATGCTCGAGCAGCCTTTGTAACAGAGGCTGCTCGAACATAAACTGTCCGAACCGACAACGAAAAATAAACGCACCGAAAACCGAACCGAACCGGACCGGAAGATCACGACACCGAAGCGAGCCGGAGGCGCTTCGGAACCGAACCGAACCGAACCGAAGCGGAACTCTCCTGTTGTCCTTCTGCGAAGGCATCACCACCCCGCAGGAAGCAGGCCACAGTGGCACGCGTGGCAGCGCGCAGGAAACACGCGGGGCCCCTGCAGGAACCGCCTCCGGCGGGAGCCGGCAGGCCAGCACCGCCTCCTCTGCGACACCAGGGGGGGGGGGGATTGCAACGAAGGATTGCAAAAAAACCTGGGATTGCAAAAAAAACCAGGATTGCCAAACAAAAAACCCAGGTTTTTTTGCAATCCCAGGTTTTCTTTGCAATCCCAGGCTTTTTTTGCAATCCTTCGTTCAGGGTTTTTTTGCAATCCAGGGTTTTTTTGCAATCCTTCGCGCAGCTCCCCCGCCCACCACGATAGCGACCAGCCCCCCTCCCCGGAGCTCCTCGCCTGCCACCTCTCGCGCCCCGCTGCTGCCGCTGCCGCTGCCGCCGCTGCTCGCCGCCGCTCGCCGCCGCTGACCGCCGCCTCCCGCCTCCTCCCTGACATCCTCCAACCGACGGGCCCTCTGGGGTCAGGGATCTTCTGACTTGGGTCAATCCAGGCCCGGGTCAGGCAGGCCTTGCAGGATCCTGGAGGATCCCGCAGGATCCTGCGCCCAAGCCCGGGTCAATGCGACCCTGGCTCTGCAGGAGGAGCAGGAGGAGGAGGAGGAGGAGGAGGAGGAGGAGGAGGAGGAGGAGGAGGAGGAGGAGGAGGAGGGCGCCCTGGCTGACCCCCGTTTGCATCGACCCCCGTCTCTTGAGCCCCGATGGGGGCGCTGCGCCTTCCTGTTGCCCACCTCGGCCGCGCCACGGCCGGCTCCCTCCTCCACGCGTGCCCGCCCGGATGCAGACATGCGGCGCGTGGCCGTGCCCGCGCCCGCCCCCCTCCCGCCCCCCCCCCCCCCCCCGCCTCGTTTCGTGGCGGCTCGCTTCGCTTGCGTCCTGCAGGGTGCACGCCCCCCCCCCCCGTGCACACCCCTGCGCGCGAGCCGCCCCAGGATGCCAACGGCGTGGCCAAAAGGTGCCCCCGTGGCCCGAGGGTGTCTCCCAGGATGCCTCCTCCTCTCTTCGGGTGCTGCCAAAGGCGTCTCTGGCCCAAGGTGTCCTCAGCATCCCCGAGAAGGCCGAGGTGGCCCTCGGAACACCCCTCACCAGGCCCAGGGGGCCCCATATGGGCTCCAACAACATGGACCAGCTGGGGACACCTGGGGCCGGGACCACGTCCAGCAGCACCCGGTTTCTCTTCCATCCCCTCTCCTCTCCCTGCCTGCCTCGGGGGTCCCAGAACCGTGTGGTGACGGACCGCGCGGCGACATCGAACTCCCCAACGGCCGCACTGCGCGGTCCGTCGCCGCACGGTTTTGGGACCTCGGAGGCCTCAATCGCCCGAGAACTCCTCGGAGAACGACCCGAGTCCCAAAACCGTGCGGTAACCCCGAATCCCAACTGACTCACCATACGGTGTAATCACGACGCCTGTTTTCGGGCCATGCATCGGCTCTCCGGCTGCCCTTCGGGATGACACCCCCAGAACGCACTCGGCGAGACGCAGCTGACGGAAATCACCCGGGGGGGTCGGAAACTTCCGAAAACTACAGCCGGGCTGCTGACATAGGAACGCAAGATAAGGAACGAAACCCCTTTTTGGCACCGAAAGCGCCTGCGTGCACGAGGAGGGCTAGAACAACAACCATGGAAGGACCTGGGGAACATCAAGCCCCTTCCGAACTCAAACTGGCCCTTGTTCCAGCGTCTTGGCCGTGCCGGGAACTTCCTTAACCTTCCGGGAACTACAAACTACCACGCGGTGTGAGCAAGAATCGACGGTCCGCGCGGAGCGGGCCAGGGTGCTGCGCCGGAGGTGCCATCAGGGGGTCCCAGCGCCGATCCAAGAAATCCGCGCGGACCGCCGAAAGTCTATGCTTATGCCGTGTTTCGTCTTCGATCTTCGCCGCTCGCAGCCGGGAGGAGTCGTTGTCCTTTCCGAGCCCAGGCTGTTCCTTATTTCAGCGTCTCGGCTGTGCCAAAAATTTCCCAAGTCTTCGGACAACTACGGGCTACTGCGCGGTGCTGTCACACGGTTTTAAGGCCCCTTGCTGCACTTCGCCGCGCGCGCGGGCAGCCCGGAGGAGTCGCTGCTCCGCCCGCCCCGCCCGTGCACGCGGCATCTGTACACGGCGCGCCGCCGCGGCGTCGAAGGCGATGCGAGGCGGTGCCTGAAGGACTGCTGGGGGGGAGAAGGGAGGGGGGGGGGAGGAGGAAGAGGAGTAGGGGTAGGAGTAGGAGTAGGAGGAGGAGGAAGAGGAGGAGGAGGAGGAGGAGGAGGAGGAGGAGGAGGAGGAGGAGGCAAGCGTACCACGACGACGACGACGTCCCCTACCCGCGGAGCTCCTCGGCGATGGGCGCCGTGAGGTGAAGCTCGCGGACAGCGGCCGCTCCCGCATCGAGATTCACTTGCGGATGAAGGAGAGAAGCAAGAGGGAGGTGACGGAGAGAGTGATAAATATGACATGCAATGAACACTTCCTCGAGAACGGGAACGGTGCACATCGGGATCCCCCATCTGGCCAACGGATCGAAGGACAACTGCCTATGACGAAGAACAGTTGAAATAGACCAGGCAAGGCGAGGGCAGCTGGCGTAGTGCACTTGACGATCGGGCTCCCCCTCACATCCAAAAATGCATCCCCTACGACCACCTTCATTCAGTATACGATAAGAGGTGAACCACGCTCCGCTCAAGGTTCTAATCCACGACCAGGCCCAAGAGGGCGGGACAACTCTGAGAACACTCTGGATGCTGGGCCAGTCAATGGCCTGGATCACCGCGGCCTGCTCAGGCCACCACTTCAAGAGACGGGACGCAAACAACTCTCCGAGGCCTTGCTGCGGCCAGCATTGGATACAGGCGAGCTTGGCAGCACGCTGCGGCTTCACATCATTTGCAGAGCAGGCGGCTGCGACAGCAACGTGCAACGGCTGCTCAGCGTCATGCAGATACTCACCGAAGGCACGGCACTTCCAGTGCCGCGGGTACCGTTTTCCTGCAGGCAACACTGTCAGGCGGCATTCGTCCAATTCCTGAGACATGGGCGTGTCTGTCATGCGTACCAGCCAACGATATATCCGATCATATTCAGGTAAAGTCGACTTGGCCGTACGAGCGAGCGAAGCGATGCTGAGCACCTCCAACGGGCACACTCTAGGTGCATTCCACTCGCGAAAATACGCCCATTCCCGCGCACGGAAAGCACCAAGCGGAAGGCGGAACGCCTGAGCCAAGGCACCTTTCTCGGCGTCCTTCAGCTCTGTCGGCAACGGCAAAAACTGCATGACGTAACTGAGGACAGACACAGCACGCGTCGTGCACAGCACGGCCGACGCTGATGCAACGTATTGCCAGCACCAATTGCCGCAGCACGATCACGGTGCTTCCGGCGGGGGAGAGTCCAGGAGTCGATCAGCTCGGCCGCGGGGCCAATCCACATACCCAGGTAAAACAGTTTAGCCTCAATTCGGAACTCGGACCACTCGGGAATGGACATGTTCAGAAACTTTTGGACCTGGGCTTTGAGAGCAGGGGTAAACGGACCTGAGACTGGAGTCAAGACACACTTAGCTGGCTTGAGGCACAGGTGCGCGATCAGCTCAACGACTTTCATCACGCGTCTGAGCTGCAGCAGCAAACGGATGTCCGACAAGGCTCCACCCAAGTCGTCCGCGCAGGCGCGATTGATCCCCTTCCGCGGGATCTCGAAACTGCGGTTGAGGTCAATCAGCGCCGGCGTGAGGGCAATCGCGAACAGCGAGCCTGAAAGAGCACGCCCTTGGATAATCCCAGAGCGAATCCAAAACGCATGAACCAGGATCCCCTGGACCGACATCGCACCTTCGATACTGTCATACAGCGTCTCGACGAACATCAAAAACCCGATGGGACATCCCATTTTCCTCAAAACAAGGATCACGAACTCCTGAGACAGGCTCGGGAAAGCGTGGCCGTAGTCCAAGGCGTACAGCATTGGACAGCGGTCGTCAGCTTCAGGGCAGGCAGAGTGCACGCGAGCGAGGGCGCCCACCTCTAAGATGTTCTGGCAAAAATTCCTGCCTTTCATGAACCCGCGCTGGTCCCGAGGAACGAAGCGATCGAGCGGTTTTCGGATCGCCATGTTCATGGTCGCAGTGAGTAATTTGATGCTGGTATTTCGAAGCCCGAGAACACGAACCGACGAGGCTTCTCTGTCGCAGTCGCCCTCTCTCGTGTCAGTGCTGGACTCTCCTTTCGGCCAAAAGGCTTGCAAGGTGACGCTCTCAGCGACAGGGATGCTGTATCCAGACAGCATCCACCAGAGGAGGTCATGCAGCAGTATCAGTCCACTCGGGTGGGCCAGCCAGGCCGCATCACATAGTCTGTCAACTCCTGGCGCTGAGTCGCTAACAGAGCGTGCAACTCTCTTAAGCATCGCAAGAGACGGTGGCGGGCAGTCGGCAAAGTCCACGGGGCAAACGAAGCGATCGCAGCATGTGTTGGCCGTCTTCGCAGGCCGCGCTTTCCTTGAAAAGATCGGCCCCCAATGCGCAGCGAGAGCAGCACTACGATCAAGATCCTCCTCAACCATCCTCCCTTCGACAAGCGCGGCGCGAAGCGTGAGTCGACGAGCGGACGGCGCCCAGATCCTCGCCCACCTCTCGATGGCCTGAAGCTGTTGACGTTATCTCTGACGAACTCCCTCCCCCACAGCACGCTCGAGACGGGCACGGGTAGCGAGACGGTCGAGGTTGGCCGCCTCCAATTGCACTCTGTTAGTCCAGCTCTGAAAAGCAGCAGGGTGAATAAATGAGACACGATCACCTTCGATGCGGACAAAATCAGCTGCGGCGGCATGAGAAGCGAGAAGTCGATCAGCTGTGACCGCATCCTGCCTCCAGACTGCGCGGGCCAGAGCAGGCGCGAGAAGCAAAAGCGCGCGGGGGTCCGACGGCTTGCGAAACATTAATAGGTCCCTCGCTTCCCTTCCAGCTTCCTGCATCAGATATTTTTGTCTCAGCAAGCGCCTCGGGGGACGCGTGGCCATCAAGTGGGCCTTCACCGCATCCAAAAACTTGGCAAGGCATTGCTTATACTCCAGGGACCTGCATGCATGCTTGGGGATCGGACGTTCACCAGGGTCCTGGTGTTTCCGTTGGCACATAGATATCGTGAGAGCAGCATGATCACTAACTTTGGCACGATGGAGTTTTTCAGGAAGACCTTCCACCCGAGCAGTAGCATATGCCTGAGCGAGCACCCAACCAGGCCACGAGCACCAGAATCGGTCAATCGCTGCAACAGCATCCGTCTGTTTGTCATAGTGAGTCGCACTTGCCGACGAGATCTCAACCAGCCCATCCAAAACATCAGCCCACCGCGGAGCCTTGGCGTGGAGTGGGCGCGCAATCCTCTGAGCCTCCGAAGGCTGCGCAAACGAGAGCCATCACCATGCACTACTACTCAAACAGATTCAAGAGACGATTCGGCCAGGGCCCGATCCCGATTTATCTGATTGCACACGTTCCTTACTTAGTCTGAGGTTAGATCATGATTATGCACGTTATAATGAATTAGTTTCGTGTCTTGATTTTCGAAGACAACGCGGGGCACGCGACCGTCGATAAGAGAGAGCGGGGCGGCAGAGACGCCAGGGGGGAGGGATGGGGAACGATGGCCTCTGGTCAAAATCCCTGGAACGGCAGTGGCAACCCCGCCGCGGATTCGCCCGGCGCGGTCATCGCCGCAGAAACTCGAATAAACTAGAGCACCAGGGAGGACACGTCTAAGGAAAGGAATAAGCTGTGCCTCACACTGGTGAATCTCCTGCAAAGCGGTGACTGTGGAGCCCAGTCGGAGCTTCTGGAGATAAGACAATTTCTCACAAGCGTGGGCCCCCTCGTATTGGAGCAATGCACGTGTGTTCCATGAAGTGAAACGCAAGCCGCCAGCAGTCGCAACGCCGCACAAGAACGGCAGCTGCGAGCGCGCGAATTGCGCGGCACATCGGCTAAAGGCACCACTCAGGTTCCCGATCTGGCTGAAGAAGTTCCCCCACTGCTTCCACCAGCTCGGCCTTGGATTTCCCGTGCTTGGCGATGGTGCCAGGGTTCCGGAACAGCTTCGTCTCCTCGCGGCCAGGGAAGACCTCGATCTTGCACAGCGCGTCCCAGCCGAGCGAGAGCCAGCCGCGGTCCCTGTCAAAGAATATATTCTGCTCACGGCCGTAGACCTCCTGCAGCTTTGTGCGGAGCTTACGCCCCGCGATCTCCGTCTTGATCTGCTTCGGGTTCTTGTCGCAAGAAATGTGCAGGCGAGTGGTGTCACCTGCCTGCGTCGGAACTTCGAACTCACGCCATTGATTTGAAGAGATGCGCAATCCGCTGAGAATCTTCTGCACACGTCTGGATGCCAGGCCAGTGGCTCCCGAGACTCGCAGCGCGAACATCTTTGCAATCGGGTCAGGCGACGAGAGTGACCACATGTCGGCTGTGATCTGCATCTCCTCGAGCCACGGGGTGATGACGTTGCGCACCTCCTCGGCCCGCACGAGCCTGCTCGCGTTAATCTTGACCACCGTCGCATCGATCTCCCTCTCGAAGGAGGCGCTGCTTGCCAACGCCTTCGGCGCGGGCTGTTGCGAGTTGGCGACGACTAATGCCTGCTGCAGCTGCTGGATCTGGGACTGCATGATCCCCAGGAATCGATCATGCTCTGAAGCACGCGCATCAACCTGTTGAATATCGCCACGAATCTCGTCGCAGCGCTGCATGACCTCTGTGCGCAGCGCGTCGAGCTTGGGTGTGACCACCGCCATAATGTGCTGGTCCATCTTCTTCGGAAACTCATCCATGTCCTTCTTGCAGGCCGCCATACACTTGTCGAAGTTCGACTTGAACGCGCTGGTGATCGTCTCCGTCTCCTCTGAAATCGCAGACTTGACGGCCGAGCCCACGATCCTGTCGACTTCCTGCTGCGCAACATTGAGGCGCTCGTTGACCACTTCGAAGCAAATGGTCCGCACGTGGGACTCGTTGAAATCTCCCTCGCTGTCTGACTGGTCCATGCATTGCACCTCAGGCTGCGCAGGAGTACTCCCAGCAGAGCCAGTAGCAGCACGGCGACCGCCAGGCCGCAGGGTCTTGTTCGGCTTGATGACCCTCTTGCCAGGTGTGCCAGGCGTCGTGGACCCACGGGGCGTGGTGGGCGAGGATCCATTGCCTCCTGCGGACATGGGCGAAGCTGCTGGAGTGCGAGACTGAAAGCTGCTTAGGCGCGGGAGCCCAAATCCCGCAGTGAAGGCTGCAGAAGGGTGCCAGGCAGAACTGCCTTGCCCGCCGCGGTCTAGCGGTATCCCTTTCTGCCTTGGGGCTGGAAGCCCCCAAAGACATGGGTCTTGAGCCAAAATGGCTTGAACCAAAATGGCTACGGAAGGAAGAGGAGGAGGAGGAGGAGGAGGAGGAGGAGGAGGAGGAGGAGGAGGAGGAGGAGGAGGAGGAGGAGGAGGAGGAGGAGGAGGAGGAGGAGGAGGAGGAGGAGGAACACGGACGCTGCGATCCCAGTCGGTCTCACCGCGCCCAACGCGGCGAGGAGGAACGCACCTTGCAGGCTGCGAGCGCCCGCCCTGCCCGGGCCTGCAACGCCCCGAGGAACTCGATGGCGGCCGAGTTCGTCGCGGGGTTCGGCCTCCTTCCTCTTCCACTTCCCCTCCTCCTCCTCCTCCTCCGCCTGTGGTCCTCTTCCTCCGGGCCCCAGGAGCGTCGGGCAACGGCTCGGGATGAAGAGCGGGCCCCGGGGAGCGGGTCCAGGCCTCTGGTCGATACAGAAGAAAGTCGGTCGGACGAGTCGGCAACAAAGATCCGTAACTTCGGGAGAAGGATTGGCTCTGGGGGTTGGGTGTAGGGGCCTCTGGATCGATGTTCGAGCTGAGCAGAAGCTACTTGAAGCCTTCTGGTGGCTAGTGGGTGTGCGCATGGCGAGAACTGCCGTTCCAGGGAAGCCTTTCGGGGGGTGCCCCGTGTTCAGAAAGTCCAGGCCCCCGATTTCCGAGCCTGTATGCTCGGAGCAGGGCGGGCCGAGGAAGCGCCAGCACACAACATCGGCCCCCACCGAAACTGCTTCTGGGAACCTCCTCCTCCTCCTCCTCCTCCTCCTCCTCCTCCTCCTCCTCCGGCTCCTCCCTCTTGCCCCCCCCCCAGAGACACCAAGGGGGGCCCAAGCACACCCGCTTGCCCGAGCGGCGCCCCGCCGCGGCGGCGAGGCCCCCCCCCCCCCCTCCCCCCAGAGAGGCCCACTGCCGCTGCCTCCGCTCGCCCGACTCCAGCGTGCGGCGCCCCGGGGGCGTGCGACGCCCCGGTTTTGTCAATGCGGCGCCCCCCCCTGTCAAGATGACTCGAATAATACGAATAGCTTCGCGGACTTAGCTCGAGTAGCAGAAGGAGTCCAGAGCTCTGGATGCAACAGACGAACGCGCCTGATGATTCTGAACCGGTTTCTGTAAGTATCAGCTCTGTAGCTGTCCTACTGCTCGAGTTAAGTACAACCCTTTGGGTTCTTCTGAGAATGCGCGCTGGACGGTCTTTCCTGTTAGACACAGCTCGTTCTGCTCTGTGGGCTCTTGACCAAGCGAAGGAAGCGCCAAAACAAAACACACACACGACGGTGTTAAAGCGTTTTTTGTTTGTTGTTCAGTTTTCTTGCTTGGGCCGAGAGGCACTTGTAAAAAAACGCGATTTCCAACACGGCCAAGGACAAACGGAAACAAAAAACGCCCTGGGCAGATTTCAGAACCCAGGCGTCCCCGAAATCCCGAGCCCCGACCCTTTCCCCAGGACCAGCCTCTCGTCCCGAATCATGTCTTGACGGCCCCAGGGCCCGGCGAGGGCTCCCAGGGGCCGACAACAGCGAAAGGCTGTCCGTCCTGATGCGTCTGCTTGCCGGCGAGCGCGGGGGGGACGTGGGAAGAGGCGGGCCTTCTCAGAAGGCTCGGAAGTCCCCCGGCCGTCTGAGAAGCTTTGTTCTAAGCCTTCCCCGAAGACACAGAACGCTTCGCAGAAGGCGCGAGGGCTTCCGAGAAGCCCCGCCGCCTTCTGAGCAAGCACTCTCCTTCTCACTTCCCCCCTTCGCTCGCCGTCGAGTGTTTGTTTCCGGGTCATAGCTCTTGCCTCCGGCGGCCGCTCGGGACGATCAGGGGATCCCCAGAACGCTCTCGGCGAGGCGCAGCCGCTGGAAGGCACCCCGAGGCTGGAAGGCCGCCGAGGCCCCGCGAGAACGCTCGAAAACCTCGAACCTCGAGACGCCGAACCTCGAACCTCGAAACCTCGAACCTCGAACCTCGCTCGCCGCCGATCTACGACGCGCGCCTGTCTGGGTCGCCCTCTCTGGTTGATGCGATTCTCAGAGGAGGAGGAGGAGGAGGAGGAGGAGGAGGAGGAGGAGGAGGAGGAGGAGAGGACATCCCATAAACAACTTTAGGCACCCAGAGAAGTATCGAAACGGTGTCGAACGAGTACCGCCTCCCAGGGCCCGACGCGTGAAAAAGCCCTCAAGCTTCGGTACCCTCCTTGGTGCTCGAAGTTCTTTCTGGTGATCAGGGCTAAAGTAGGTTGGAATATCATCAGCTGAGCCTTCGACTTCGAGAGATGGCCCATGTTCGATCCCATGCCCCCTCGTGTCGCGACCAAGATCGCCACGGGAAGCCTGTCGCTGTTTTCGGCCTCCGGGGGCCCTTGCCGGGCCCTCAGAGTGCTGCTCAGGCAGTGCCTCGCGCAGGTTGGCGCGACTCTGGTGCTGGCCGAGCGGGCCATCTGCGACGAGGCGCCGCAGCAGCGGAGCGCGGGCAGGGGCAGCGAGCGCCACGAAGAAGGGGGGGGGTCGCGTCGTCGTGAGCCCTGGCCGGCGAGGAAGCTGCCTCGAGAGAGAGATGCCGAAGGAGGAGGAAACGTGATCGACCCACGAACCCGGAGAGGACTATAGAAACGGGAGGCATGGCAACGTTTTGAAAGGGCGACGGGCAATTGCAATGCTGAGTGTGTCGATCTTGATGTACCGTGCCGAGGGCTGTGCTGTGCTGCGCCGTGCTGAATTGCGATTTGCCATGCCGCGATTGTGCTCTACAGCGTTGTGGATTGAGTCCCTTGCATCCGAGTCCTGATCGAACTGATCTGGATCTTACGCTCGAACTGTCTGAGCACAAAGTAGCTTCCCCAGAGCTAGCTGAAGTGGAAACGCGCGGGACGTTCAATCAACTCGACCGCAAAATCCGACTCAGCTCCGAACAGGAATGACACGACACGGGGCACAGGATCACGGACGCGCCACAGGATGTGCCAGGGGCGCAATAGGAGATGCGCCAGAAGGCGTGTCAGGGGACGTATCAGAGGACGTGCCCTGGACGTGTCAGGGACCTGCCACGGAACGTGCCAAGGCGCGTGCCATGAGGCGGCCAGAGGACGTCATGCCAAGGAACGTTGCAAGGGGCACGCCACGGAACGGGCAGGGGAAACGCCTGGGGACGAGCCAGGACACGCGACAGAGGACGAGCCAGGGAACGTGCCACGCCGAGTGGCGTGCTAGGGGGCGTGCCAAGGCACGTCACGCCAGAACGTCGCAGCGGACGCGCCAGGGGACGCGCCAGCGCGCCAGGGGACGCCCCTATGGACGGGCGTGTTTGGACTGCGATGCACTGTACTGCGACCAGGGTCTCGCTCAACGCATCCTCAACAAATCCTCATGTTAGACATCCGCCTAGGCGACCTGGACAAGTGAAAACAAGCGTCTCGCTCGAGATATCCTCAACACATCCTCATGTTAGACATCCGCCTGGGCGACCTGGACACGTGAAACCAAGCGTCTCGCTTTAGACGTCCTGAACACATCCTCATGCTAGACATCTGCCTGGGCGACCTGGACACGTGAACACAAGCGTCTCGCTCAGGACATCCTCGGCACATCGTCATGTTTGACATCCGCCTGGGCGACCTTGGCACGCGCAAACAAGCGTCTCGTTCGAAGCACCCTCAACACATCCCCATGCCATACATCCGCCTGGGCGACCTGGATACGTCAGAGCAAGCGTCTCGCTCGAGATATCCTCAACACATCTTCAATTCATGTTTGACATCCGCCTGGGCGACCTGGGCAAGTGAAAACAAGCGTCTCGCTCGAGACGTGTTCAACAGACCCTCATGCACGACCTGGACACGTGGAATCAAGCATCTCGCTCGAGACAATCTCAACAGATCCTCATGCTAGACATCTGCCTGGGTGACCTGGACACGTGAAAACAAGCGTCTGGCTCGAGACATCCTGAACAACTCCCGATGCTAAACATCTGCCTGGGCAGTCTGGAGGCGTGAAACCAAGCGTCTTGCTCGAGACATCCTCAAGACCTGGGCACGCGAAAACAAGCATTTCACCTGAGACATCCTCTGATCTTTAGCACAAAACCAGCTTTTCGTCGTAGACATCCTCAACACATGTTGCAACACCAGTGTTTCGCTCGAAGCATCCACAACAAACGAAAACGCTTACTTTCCCAAGTGTTTTATCGATCGGAATTTCTAAAACCAGCGTTTCGCTAGGGACACCCTCAACTTTCTAGTTTGCCAGCCCTACGCGACCTTGTTATTTATCGCACAGTAAATAATTCGCCGGACCTACGCAAATCGAGGCTGGGGGAAACCATCTAAAAGAGAACCCTGGGCCCAGGCCCTTTCCAGGAAAAAAGGAAATGTATGAAGGATGAGAAGGAGGAAGGAGGAAGGAGGAAGGAGGAGGAGAAAGTACGAGGAGGAGAAAGAGGAGGAGGAAGGAGGCGGAGGAGGAGGAGGAAGAGGAGGAGGCGGAGGAGGCGGAGGAGGAGGAGGAGGGAGAGGAGGAGAAGGAGGAGGAGGCGCCCAGTCGGGGCAGCTCTGGCAGTGGCAGAACTAGCAGTGGTGGTGATGCTAGCGCCAGTAGCGGCGATCGTTATGGCAGCAGCAGTCGCAGCCGTAGGGTTC
>CAUYUJ010006593.1:26464-51464 GCA_963575745.1 Prorocentrum cordatum
GGTGGCCGCGCCCTCGGGCGCCCCGCAGCCAGGACACTGCCAACCAGGGCCACGACAGCCCCGTCCAGAGAGGCCGCTGCCCCTCCTCCTCCTCCTCCTCCTGACGCCTCCTTCCTCCTCCTCCTCCTCCTCCTCCTCCTCCTCCTCCCTCCCCTCCCTCCTCCCCCCTCTCCTCCTCCTCCTCCTCTCCTCCTCCTCCTCCTCCTCCTCCTCCTCCTCGCGCCGCGCCGAGCCGAGGGCCCCCCGCGGGCCCTCGGCTCGGCGCCCGCGGGCCCCCCGAAGCCAGGACACTGCCAGCCAGGGCGATGATGCGCACCCCGAGATCCTTCAGCTCAGCGATCTGGCCCCCGGGCGTCTCACTGGCGACTAGGGAGGCGAAGATCACTGCACTGATGGCTTTCGGTATGTCAGGGCTCCGGGATCCGTCAGCTCCGTAATCCTCTCCCCTCCAGTCGCCATGGAGACGCTCAGGGGCCCGATCGCTGAACTGAAAGATCTCCGGGTGCGTATATGACAGCCCCGTCCAGAGAGGCCCGACAGCGGGGTGCCCGCTGAGAGCTCACGCAGCATCGGCCACTGTCGCACCGTGCGGGTGCCAATTCTGACAACGTTCTGGCCCATGGCTGCAGCTGTCTCTGGCGCGCCAGTGCCCTGGTTATCCAACAAGTCTCGGCGGCGAGCGAGGGGGGGAAACGAGCAGGCGAAGGCCTTCTCAGAAGGCGGTGGGCCTTCGCAGCCTTCTGAGAAGCTTTGCTGTGCCTTCGGGGAAGGCTTGGACAACTTCTCGGAAGGCCGAAAAGGGGACTTCCCCTCGCTCCCTCGTCGCTCGTCGCCGAAGGCCCCCCTCGCTCCGGGAGGCCCCGGCGCCCCAAGGCCCCCCGAGGCTGCCCGGGGGGCGCGCGCCCTTCAGCGACCCGGCTGCCTCTGCGCGAAGGGCCCTGGCGCAGCATGCCCAGATCTCCGACGTGATCTTCTGCGCCATCCTGGCGATTATCCTCTGTCTGTCGAGGGGAACAAAAAGTGTCAGAAACACCAAAAAACTCCGAGGTCCGCGCGGATTTCTCGGATCGGCGCTGGGGCCCCCCCGGCGGCGCCTCCGGCGCCGCCCCTGGCGCGCTCCGCGCGCCAGGGAGGGGGGTCCAGCGCCGATCCGAGAACTCCGCGCGGACCTCCGAGTTTTCATGTTTGTGTCACTTTTTGTTCCCCTATTGTCGGCCTCTGGCCCGTCGTCGTGCACACGGGGCGTTCCAACATGATCGACCCACGAACCCGGAAAGAGAAATATAGACATGTAATGGATGGTAAAGTTTCCAATACACCTGATTGGGCGACGGGCAAACGCAATGCTGAGTGTATCAATATTGATAAATCGTGCCGAGGGCTGTGCTGTGCTGCGCCGTGCTGAATTGCGATGTGCCATGCCGCGATTGTGCTCTATAGCGTTGTGGATCGAGTCCTCCTTTGCATCCGCGACCTGACCGAACTGATCTGGATCTTAAGCTCGAGCTGCCTCAGCACATAGTAACTGCCCCAGAGCTAACTGACAGGGAAACATGCCAGGAGGACGCGCCGCGGAACGACCCAAGGGACGCGCCAGGCGACATGCCAAGGAACGTGCCACGGGGACGCACCGCGGGACGTGCCAAGGGGACGCGCTACGGACCGTGCCAATGACCGTGCCACGGGACGTGCCAGGGGACGCGCCGCGCGACGTGCCAGGAGAACTCGCCACGGGACGCGCCACGGAACGTGCCAAAGAACGTGCCAAGTTGCAATGCTGAGTGTATCGATCTTGATGTACCGTGCCGAGGGCTGTGCTGTGCTGCGCCGTGCTGAATTGCGATGTGCCATGCCGCGATTGTGCTCTACAATTTTGTGGATCGAGTCCTCCTTTGCATCCGAGTCCTGACCGAACTGATCTGGATCTTAAGCCCGAGCTGCCTCAGCACATAGTAGCTGCTGTCCCAGAGCTAATTGACAGGGGGACATGCTAAGAGGACGCGCCGCGGAACGTCCCAAGGGACGCGCCAGGCGACATGCCAAGGGACGTGCCACGGGGACGCACTGCGGGACGTGCCAGGGGGACGCGCTACGGGACGTGCCAATGGACGTGCCACGGGACGTGCTAAGCAACGTGCCAGGTTGCAATGCTGAGTGTATCAATATTGATAAATCGTGCCGCGGGCTGTGCTGTGCTGCGCCGTGCTGACTTGCGATGTGCCATGCCGCGACTGTGCTCTACAGCGTTGTGGATCGAGTCCTCCCTTGCATCCGAGCCCTGGCCGAACCGATCGTCCATTACGCTATGTCCGCGCCCCCAGGGGCAGGATCCATCGTAAATTACACGTTGTCCGCCCCCCCCCCCCCAGGGCCATGATCCCTCGCAAACTACGCTGCGTCCGCTCTTCCTGGGCCACGATCCCTCGTACACCCTGCGAAATGCTTTAGAAATCATGGGTTAAGAAATTCATAGTCTCAGAACTTGAATAAAAACCCAACATTTCCATACAAATCTTGAGAGTTACATTGAAACGTTAAGAATAATCGAGACAATGGCCGAAAACTTAAGTTTTCTTAAGCATCGCCTAAGGTGTACATTGCGCTGCGTCCGCTCTCCCAGGGCCACGATCCCTCGCGAACGACGCTGCGTCTGCGCTCCCAGGGCCGCGCTCCCTCGTGAATGACGCAGCGCCCACGCTCCCGGGGCCGCGCTCCCTCGTCAGTGACGCAGTGTCCACGCTCCCAGGGCCACGATCCCTGGTGAATCGCGCTGGGTTCGCGCCTCCAGGGCCAGGATCCCTCGTCAATGACGCTGCGTCCGCGCTCCCAGGGCCAGGATCCTTCGCACATGACGCGGCAGCTGCGCTCCCAAGGCCAGGATCCTTTGTAAGTAACGGTCCGACCGCACTCCCAGAACCACCTGGGCATCCTGGAGCGCCCAAGCCTTTCAAGCGCTGCAACAAAAGCGTTTCGCCCGAGACATCCTCAGAGATTCGGTGCGCCATCCTCAAACGGGCACGCAAAAAGCCAACCTTCCTTCTACAAAACAAGCGCAGGACTCGAGACATCCTCGAAATTCCTGCGCGCGGAACGCGCCATCCTCGAGTGGGCATGCAAAAAGTAAGTTTTTGTCCCATGTTTCGTGTCCCAGTCGGGGCTCCATACCTCGTTATTTGATATGGATTCGGCGCAGCGCAAAACGCTCCGCACCCTCTTTTTTACAATGGAAAACGGGGGTCCGCGGACCCCATTAGGCAACGAGGATCCGAGATGGGGGGCGCACTTTCCTGGAGCGGGCACGCGCGAAACGTATTTTGTCCACGCCGAATGGGACTTGACCTTGTTATTGATCACAAAGGCCCTCTTCAAGCGTGGCACCGGGGACAGATTTACCTACTAGAAGAGAGCCCTGGGCCTAAACCCTTTCCGAGAAAAAGGGCCTTGCTTTCAAGGATAGAAGGAGCTGTCATCTCTTCCACGGCGGAAGGCGGCTGAAGGTCGGCGGCAATAAAACGGGGCCGCCTCAGCCAGCGGAAGCCGGCGGACGGGCTGCGGAAGGCGGCGGAAGTAAAACTTGCGCCCCCAAGAGATGAACACATTTTTGGAAATCACCCACATCGGCCGTGGAACAAGGGTGCCGGACAGAAAAGGACCCCAAGGGGAGAGGTCGGGAGTCGGGACCTCTGGCGCTAAGCAATAGGAGTGCCCGAGAGGCCTTGGGGAGGGGACCTCAGTCAGGAGGGCCAGGAGCATTGGGGACAGGGGGTCTTCTCCCTGATGCGACGACGGGGACCTCAATGAGGCCACGTCTTCACTCTGTTATTAGGGTTAAGGGCTCTCATACCCTCGAGGATCTGGGACCGCGCACCGGAAAATCCCATCGTCGGAAGTCTGGGGCTGGCGCCGCGGGAAGCGCTCGCTCGGCTTCCCGTCGGCTGCGAAGCCTCCTCGGGAACTCCGCCCTGCGGGCCTGGCCTCTCAGCGACGGCGCGGCCGAGCAAAGCATCGTCGCCTTGCCGTGCCTGGGCACCTCGAGTTGGGCCACCTGCGTCCAGTGTGGGGACCTGTTTGCACCACAGCTCATTTCAGGAGGTGGGGAACAGATGCACGCCAGTCGGAAGAAGTAGGTAAAAAAAGCATCAAGTAGGGAGGCGGATGTAGCAGATTGGTTGGGATCAGGCCCTCCCAGAGAATCGCGGCACACAGCAAAAGCATATCGCTTCTTGAACTAGGACGGCGCTCGAAGCATATTGGGTTCTAGGTATCCAAGAATACCTACTTCCAACGACCGACGTGTAACCTACCCCTTGAAGATGGCCCGTCTGCGCTGCAACAACTTGGCCGAAGCGGCGTGGTCTCCTCCTCCTCCTCCTCCTCCGCCTCCTCCACCTCCTCCTCCCTTCTCCCTCCTCCCTCCTCCCTCCTCCCTCCTCCCTCCTCCCTCTTCTCTCATCCCTCATCCCTCCTCTCTCCTCCCTCCTCCCCCCTCCCTCTCCCTGCTCCCTGCTCCCTCCTCCTCCTCCTCCTCCTCTCCTCCTCCTCCTCCTCCTCCCCCTCCCCTTTATCTATAAACACTCCTCCTCCTCCTCCTCCTCCTCCTCTTCCTCCTCCTTCTCCTCCTCCTCATCCTCATCCTCCTCCTCCTTCTCCTCCTCCTCCTCCTCCTCCTCCAAATCCTCACTCCCCCGAGGAGGATCTGGCGGTCGAGTCTCCTGTTGAATCGCTCCATCGGATTCGGATCCCAGGTGGGCCTAAAACGCCCCTGGGGCTCCAGATGCCTCTCTTGACTCCCGGCGGTGGCCGTGGCCGTGGTCGTTTTGCCGATGTGGAACCATCTAAAGCTAGGCGAACGTCTTGTCGAGGCTCTCCTCCTCCTCCTCCTCCTCCTCCTCCTCCTCTCCCTCCTCCTCCTCCTCCTCCTCCTCCGCCTCCTCCTCCTCCTCCCCCTCAGACAGACTCAAGCGGCTGTTCTACCGCCTCCGCCTCCTCCTTCTCCTCCTCCTCCTCCTCCTCCACCTCCTCCTCCTCCTCCTCCTCCTCCTCCTCCTCCTCCTCCAACGCCCCACCGAGAACCTGCCGCCGCTTGGATTTTGTCAGCTGCAGCGGCCCACGGTGGTCCACGCAGTGGGGGGGGCACCGCGGCCGTGCAGAACGCTGCCGCATTGGCGCGGCCGCCGCCGAGAGCACTGTACAGAAAGGAGTCATCTTCAGCAGTAGTCTGAGGAGGGAGGAAGGAAGGATAGAAGGAAGATAGGAAGGAAGGAAGGAAGGAAGGAAGGAAGGAAGGAAGGAAGGAACGAGGAGGAGGAGGAGGAGGAGGAAGCTCAGCTCGCTGCCACAGGGTGCTCCAGACCGGCCTCGGCAGCGAAACTCGTGAGTACAGGGCGCGACCAGCGACGCCAAAGGGAGAGCTGGTCTGGCCCTGACAAAATCGAACTTGCATTAAAAGACGTCATGCACAAAGGCAGTACAGAACAGCGCCTGTACGCTCAGGAAGCTGGTCGTGCCTGTCGCTTCCGCATTCGGAGATTGCATCATCGACTCTCTCTCTGTCTCGTTCCTGCTCATTCCCTTTACTACCTCCTCCTCCTCCTGATCCTCCTTCTCGTTGCGGTTAGCTCGAACGCGCAGTCGATGAGCCGCAAGCGTGCGCCTGGAAACACACCCTCGATCCGAAACCCAATGCTGTCACTGCTAACAGCACTGTTCCTCCTCATCGTCCTCCGCCTCAGCCTCCTCCGCCCCCCCTCCTCATTCTCCTCCTCTGCCATTCCTCGGGCAGTGCGCGAGCATCAGCACCACCATTCGCACGATTTCCAGGATCGGGTCCTGCTACTAAAACGAGGCCAGGCCAACATCTAAGCCGGAGCAGGTCAGCCGAGGCACAAGCGAATCTGCCACAGATTCTCGGGGCGGAGGAGGAGGAGGAGGAGGAGGAGGAGGAGGAGGAGGAGGAGGAGGAGGAGGAGGAGGAGGAGGAGGCCCGCGCAGACTTCTCGGGATCGACGCCGGGTCCTCTCTTCCCTGAGGCGAGCGACGCGCGCCGCAGGGGCGGCGCCGGTGGCGCCGCCAAGGGGGGGGCTCCCGCGCAGATCCGAGAAATCCGCGCGGAGCTCCCTCCTCTCTCCTCCCTCCTCCCTCCTCCCTGCTCCCTGCTCCCTGCTCCCTCCTCCTCCGCCTCCTCTCCCCCCTCCTCCTCCCTCTCCTCCTCCTCCTCCTCCTCCTCCTCCTCCTCCTCTCCTCCTCCTCCTCCTCCTCCTCCTCCCCCTTTATCTATAACACTCCTCCTGTTTCGGCGCGCCGGGAAGGGGGGCCCAGCGCCGAGCAGAGAACTCCCCCGCAGGGCTCCAAGAACTGATGTCTGTGCCGTTCTCTGGTCTTCGGCTTTCCCAGCAGCCCCCGCCGCCTTCTTCGTCCACCCCGAGGCTCATCTAGAGGCTCCCCCCCTCCTTTTGCATCCGCCCCGAGGCTCATTCCCCCCCTCCTTCCCCCACCTGCGGCGCTTCCCGCCCTTCACCCCTTCGTCGTCCCTCCCGCCCTCTTCTTCCCTTCCTCCCTTCATCGCCCCTTCATCTCTTCCTCCCTTCTGCGTCCGCCCCGAGGCTCGTCCTCCCCCCTCCCCCCGAGGATCCCCAGGACCTCTCGCGGGACGCGCTGTGACCAGACCTCCGCTGCGAATGCAGCCGTGGCGACGAGGAGGACAAGGATGAGGTGGAGGAGAAGGAGGAGGAAGAGAGGAGGAGGAGGAGGAGGATGAGGAGGATGAGGAGGAGGAGGAGGAGGAGGAGGAGGAGGAGGAGGAGGAGGAGGAGAAGAGGGGGAGAGAGGAGACGGATGCTGCTGCTGATGCTGCTGCTGCTGATGATGATGCTGATGATGATGATGATGATGATGATGATGATGATGATGATGATGATGATGATGATGATGATGAGTGATGATGATGATGGTGATGATGGTGATGATGCTGCTGCTGATGATGCTGAGGATGGTGATGCTGATGCTGCTGCTGCTGATGGTGATGATAACGATTATGGTGGTGCTGATGATGATGGTGATGGTGGTGATGCTCATGATGCTGCTGCTGCTGCTGATTGAACTGCTGATGCTGATGGTGATAATGATGGTGGTGTTAATTATGATGATCTTGATAATGCTGCTGATGATGACGCTGCTGATGATAATGATGGTGGTGACGGTGATGCTGCTGATGATGATAATGCAGTTGATGATGATGATGATGATGATGAGAGGAGGAGAGGAGGAGGAGGATGAGGAGGAGGAGGAGAAGGAGGAGGAGGAGAAGGAGGGAGGGGGAAGAGGTGGATGGGGGGAGGAGGAGGAGGAGGAGGAGGAGAGGAGGAGGAGGAGGAGGAGGAGGAAGGAGGAGGAGAGGAGGAGGAGGAGGAGGGGGGAGGAGGAGAGGAGCAGGGCAGGAGCAGGAGGAGGAGGAGAGGAGGTGGAGGAGGAGGCAAAGGAGGATGTGGAAGAGGAGGAAAAAGTGGATGAGTAAGGGGTGAAGAAAGGAGACGGGCGGAGGAGGAGAAGGAAGTGAGTAGGAGGATGATGATGAGGAGGAGAAGAGAGGCGACGGGAGGAGGAGGAGGCGGAGGAGGAGGAGGAACGAGGAGGGAGGAGGAAGCAAGAGGGAGGAAACCTCTTACCCCCCCTCGGCGGCGCCGGGCCGCGCCCTGCCCCGGGCGCCCGGCGGGGCCAGGCGGGGGGGGTGCACGGCGGCGATGCGTGGAGGTGCGGCACACGGCAGGTTCAGATCAGAGGCGGCATGGCCGGAAGCGGGTCCTGCGGCGGCCGCGTCAAAGGCCACGGAGACATGCTGGACCCACGAATCCGGAAAGGGAGATAGGCATGTGAAGCATGGAAACGTTTCGAGACACCTGGATTGGGCGATGGGCAGTAGCAATGATGAATACGCAGTACCCCGCAATTGCGGATGAGAATGAGGGGGCGGGCGCGGGCGACGCGGGCGTCGAGCCGGCGGACCTCCTGGCTTTCACCTTCCCTGTCGATGGCGCCCTCCTCCTCCTCCTCCTCCTGCTCCTCCTCCTCCTCTTCTTCCTCCTCCTCTTCCTCGTCCGCGTCCTCATCCTCATCGTCGCCGTCGTGCTCTGACAAGTTCAGCGCGGGGGGGATCGCTGGTGGGCCAGTCGGAACGAATGCAAAAACAGCCCGCCGCAGGCGCCGAAGTTTTGGCTTGTTCAATGAACATAGTTTGGGTCGCGGGTGGGTCGCGGGCTCTCCACCTCCATCTGGAAGGAATTCAAAACAGCCCGCCGCAGGCGCCGAAAATTTTGATTTGTACACTGAACGCGGTTTGGGTCGCGGGTGGGTCGCAGGTTCTCCACCTGGAACGAATCCAAAAGAAGCCCGCCGCAAGCGCCGAAAATTTTGGGTGGGTCGCGGGGTGGGTCGCGGGTGGGTCGCGGGTGGGTCGCGGTGGGTCGCATGTGGGTCGCGGGCGCGGTTTGGGTCGCGGATGGGTCGCAGGTTCTCCACCTGGAACGGATGAAAAAGAAACCCGCCGCAGGCGCCTAAAATTTTGGGTGGGTCGCGGGGTGGGTCGCGGGTGGGTCGCGGGTGGGTCGCGGGTGGGTCGCGGGTGGGTCGCGGGTGGGTCGCGGGGAGGGTCGCCGGTGGGTCGCGGGTGGGTCGCCGGTGGGTCGCGGGTGGGTCGCTGGGGGGGTCTCGGGGTGGGTCGCGGGCGGGTCGCGGGGTGGGTCGCGGGTGGGTCGAGGGTGGGTCGCGGGTGGGTCGCAGGGTGGGTCGCGGGGTGGGTCGCGGGTGGGTCGCGGGGCGGGTCGCGGGTGGGACGACGACAACAACAACACCAAGAAGAATCCGCATCGCGGAATTCCACTTCAGCCACGCACCCAGGGACAGTGAATGACCGTTCGGTTCAGCCCCCTCACTCTGATATCGATGGTGATGGCACCGTGCCAGAAGCTGCGCTGCGCTGTGCCGTGCTGCGAAATGCTGGACGAAACGAAACGCGAAACAGCCCACGAAACGCCCTACGAAGCAGCCCGCGACACACCCCAAGAAACACTCAACGAAGCACGCTAGGAAACACTTGACGAAACACCCAACGAACAGCCACGAAATACCCCAAGAATCACCAAACGAAACACCCCACGAAACACCCCACGACACACTCCACGAAACATCCCAGAAACCACCCCACGAAATAGACGTGCCAACAATGCGCGCTGTCCTGCGCCGCGTTGTGCCGTGCTGCCGAGCTCAAGTTCCGACTCAATTATGAAACGGGACGAACCGAGAGGGGGCGAATCCAAAGAAAGACGGAACGCACCGAGCAAGGACGGACCGAAACGCGGCACACCGAGACACGACGAACTGAGACAGGACGAACCGAAGCAGTACCAACCGAGACGAGGTCCGAAATCACGCTGCGCCCCCGCTCCAGCTGCCACGACCCCTCATAAATTACGCTGCGTCCGCATTCCTGGGGCCACGAAGCTCAACAATTCACACCGCGCCCGCGCTCCAAGGGCCCCGATCCCTCGTAGATTACGCTGGGGTCGCGCTGCCAGGGCCCCGACCCCTCGTAAATTACGCTGCGCCCGCACTCCGAGGGCCACGATCCCATGTTATTTACGCTGCGTCCGCGCTCCTTTGCAAATTACGCTGCGGCAGCCCGCCGTGCCGCCGCAGGCCCGGGGAGGAGGAGGAGGAGGAGGAGGAGGAGGAGGAGGAGGAGGAGGAGGAGGAGGAGGAGGAGGAGGAGGAGCCTGGCGTCCGCGCTCCATGTTATTTACGCTGCGTCCGCGCTCCCAGGGCCACGATCCTTTGCCAATTTCGCAGGGTCCGCGCTCCCGCTGCCGCGACCCCTCGTGCACTACACTGGGGCCTCGCTCCCAGGGCCACGATCCCTCGTCAATTACGCTGCGTCCGCGCTCCCAGGGCCACGATCCCTCGTAATGCGGGATGACGATTAATTTAAAAACTCAGAGAGAACGATTAAAAAACAAACAGTTTTCTGCTGTTTCTGCACAAGTTTCTGCTTGGAGGAGAACGATCCTTTAAAACAGGTTTCCAGCCCGCGGCCGGTGTTTTCTAATCGTCATCCCGGGCGCTGCCGCGTGAACACGACCCCCGGTCAGTTATTAATCGTCATCCTCCATTAAATTACATTGGGGTCGCACCGACCCCCTGTAAATCACGCTGCGTCCGCGCTCCCAGGGCCCGATCCCTCGTCAACTACGCGGCGTCGGAGCCCCCAGGGCCCCGATCCCTCGTAATTTACGCTGCGCCGGCGCTCCAAGGGCCACGATCCCTTGTAAAGTACATTGCGTCCGAGCTCCCCAGGCCCCGCCCCCTCGTAAATTATGCTGCGCCCGCGCTCCGAGGGCCACGATCCCCTGCAAATTACGCGTGGTCCGCGCTCCAAACGCCACGATCCCTGGTAGATTACGCCGCGTCCGCGCTCCCAGGGCCTCCTGGGGCATGCTGGGGCGCCCAGGCCCCTCAAGTTTTGCAACACAAGCGTTTCGCTCGAGACATCCTCGATTTTTGTTGCGCGGGGGGCGCACCATCCTCGAGCGGGCACGCAAGAACTCAATATTTTCAAGCTTTCCGCGCCGCGTTGGACTTCACCTTGTATAAAAGGAAACGGGGGTCCGCGGACGCCGTTATTTATCGAGGATCAGAGATGGGGTCGACTTTTCTCGAGCGGGCACGCACGAAACGTACTTCCCGCGCCGAATTCGATTGCACCTGGATTTTTATAGAGGAAAACGGGGACCCGCGGACCACTTTATTTATCGAGGATCCGAGGTGGGGGGTCGACTTTCCTTGAGCGGGCAGGCGCGAAACGCATTTTTGTTCACGCCGAATTGGACTTTCCTTTTTTTGTATCGAGCGGAAATATCGCCGGCCCTACAGCCGTCGAAACCGGGGGGAAGCAAAGCTAAAAGAGAACCCTGGGCCTAAGCCATTTCGGGGGAAAAAAACGCGACCCGTCCTCCTCCTCCTCCTCCTCCTCCTCCGCCCTTCTCCTCCTCCTCCTCCTCCTCCTCCTCTTCTTCCTCCTCCTCATCCTCATCCTCCAACGCCTCCTCCGCCGCCTCCTCCTCCTCCTCCTCTTCGTCCTCCTCCTCCTCATCCTCCTCCTCCAACGCCTCCTCCTCCGCCTCCTCCACCTCCTCCTCCTCCTCCTCGTCCTCCTCCTCCTCCTCCTCCTCCTTCTGCTCCTCCTCGTTCTCCCTCCTCCTCCTCCTTTCCTCCTCCTCCTCCTCCTCCTCCTTCGTCCTCCCCCCGCCTCCTCCTCCTCCTCCTCCTCCTTCTCCTACATCCCTTTGTCTGGTAATCCGCCGATCCTGTCGGCGTGTGGAAGAGGTTCCTTCGTTCGTCGCTATTTCATTCGTCGTCTCCTTGTCGTCGTCGTCGTCGTCGTCGTCGTCGTCGTCGTCGTCGTCGTCGTCATCGTCGTCGTCGTCATTGTCGTTGTCGTCGTCGCCGTCGCCATTCCAAGCCGTCTCCTGGGTCTCCTTCTCCAGCGCGCCGGCCGCTGCCTCCCTTGTCGTGGGCCTTCCACGTCAGGCGTGCTGGCCAACACGACAACAACGAGCGTCGTAATTCACTCGAGGGGAAGCCCCTTCCCTTGATCCCTTCCTCGCCGGGGGGCGGGGGGTCCCAGGGGTCCCGGGGGGGGGGGGGGGTCCCAGGTCAGATGCCCCCCCCCCCCCCCCCCCCCCCCCCCCAGGGTGTCTCAACGCCCAGAACCTCCCAAGACGAACCAAGTCTGCCCCAAGAGGCCCCCAAGACGGTCCAAGAGGGCCCCGAATCGCCGAACTATCGGTCCAAGACGCCAAAGTAGCCTTCAAATGGCCCAAGAGGTTTCCAGGACGCCCCAAGAGCCCTCCAGGAGCACTCCCAAGAGGGCCCCAAGAGACAGACATGATTAATTTTCCAACAGTTTTGATAGATTTTGAGATTCTCGCCTTTTCTGCTTTTCGACGCTCTAAGACGGCCCAAGAGACCACCAAGATCGCCCCAACTAGCCCAAGAGGCGCTCGAGCAGGCTCCAAAACAACCCGAGAGGGCCCCAAGACGGCCCAAGAGGCCTCTAAGACGGCCCAAGAGGTCCCCAAGATGGATCCAAGAGTGCCCAAACGGGGGACCCGACCAGACATTTCGAGCCCTCGGCCTGAAAGGCTCCCAGGAAACGCCAACAAGCCCCCAAGACGCCCCGAAGACGCCCCAAAAATGCGCTCGGGAAGCCCCAAGAGGCCCCCAGGAGCCTCCCAAAGGCCCTCACGAGGCCCCCACGAGGCCCCCCAAAAACATCCCTGAGGACTCTGACCCACGTCAACATCGTTGTCGTTGTCGTCGTTCAGAGTTGGCGGCACCGGCCGTAAGGCATCTCCAATAGATAGCTCCTCTCTGTCGCACCCCCAGACGTGTCCCTAGGGCGGGCCAGGCGTTTCGCCTGAGACCTCCTCACCATGTATGATTCCGAAGCCTGGAATGTGCAGCAGCTTCACGAATGGATGGCGACTCGTTTTCAAAATGCGGATCTCGCCTTAGCGCCGCGCGCATCCGTCTTTAAAGCTTGCAGCACTTTCAAAGATGGAGGACGTTTCGTTTTCAAACTGTCGTTCTCGCTTCAGCGCCGCGCCCATTGGTCGTAAAATCTTGCAACACTTTCAAGGATCGAGGGCGGACACTTTTTTTAATACGGTTCCCGCGTTAGCGCCGCGAACCTTAATCTCAGATATTTGCAACAATTTCGAATATTCGTATGGTTGAAGTCCCAAGAGCTCTGTTTGGGGACAATTTGGGGTGACCAGGACGCTGAAGTCCTGGGAACTGCGGTCTGGCACGATTGGGGACTGTCAGGGCGCAATTGTCATTGTGATTCGCGGCGGTGATGTCCCAGGAGCTGTTTTTTGGTTCGATTCAAGATTCTCATACGGTTGTCTTCCAAGGGGCGGCTCCCGCCCCGCATCGAAAACATGTGATTGCAGGAGAGTGTGAAAACGGGATGCAGGGAGTGCGTATTGCAGCACCGTTGATGCGCCTTCGGTTCGCACTAGTCATCCTCGCCCAATTCCGGACAGTCCTACGAGTTGAATTCGGTTCATGCACCCAGATCGGCAAGCCTTACCAGCAGAGCAAAGGGGGGAAACCAAAAGGTACCGATACCGCTACACCCCGGACCTCTCACAGGGTGCTCTCTGACCGGAATTCCGAGGCGAATCCAGTGGTGGTGAAAAGGGGCCTTCCAAAAGGCCCAAGAAGGGGAAGTCGACGTCAATGTAGCGGTATGGGTGCCCGTTCCTCCCCTTAGCAAGGTTCCTGGCCACCGCGCCAACAAAAAATATAAGGGCGTCAGCTACGCGCCGACGCCGATGCTGGCCAGGCACATCCTGGGCCCAGAATCGGCGCATGCGCCCTCCTTGATGGGCCGCTTTTCCACCACCGCTACCATAGGTTGGAAAGGAGGAGGAGGAGGAGGAGGAGGAGGAGGAGGAGGAGGAGGAGGAGGAGGAGGAGGAGGAGGAGGAGGAGGAGGAGGATACGATACGATACGATACGATACGATACGATACGACACGATACGCACACCCTTGACGCCATGTCATGATATTGTCCAATAAGTGCTGCACTCATCGAATAACAAAAGCGCGCAATAATGGGCCACGCAACGTGCACAACTGACTAGAGGCAACTGGCGTGGTGAACCTCGGGAGTGCGTGCATCTTGCCAGGGTCAACGCACCGGGGCCGCAGACGTGGCGCGGCCAAGGGCCGTCCTGACCCCTGCAGCAACCGACGCATAGGGTAGCCACAGGGAGCTGGGGTGGGGTCAGTCGGGCCGAGCTTGCCTGGCAAAAGGAAGGATGTGAACGCTACTCGCTAAGCTGGCAAACCTCTGGGTCAATGGGTCGATCCCTCGAGAGGCCAAGTATTCAGCAATGAATTGTTTGCCCGACTGCTGGGGAGGAGGAGGATGAGGATGAGGATGAGGATGAAGAGGAGGAGGAGGAGGAGGAGGAGGAGGAGGAGGAGGAGGAGGAGGCTCACAGGGCTCAGAGCTCGGGGCGACAGGAGATTCGGGGAAGAGAAGAGTAGACGATGCAGGCGGGCGTCAGGCGATGCAGGTGGGAGGCGCAGGGGCTCAGAGGGGTTCACGGGCCTAGTCGAAGATGATGCCGCACCTGCTCCCGTCGTAGTAGGCGCGGTGCCCGTTGGAGAGGAAGCGTCGCCAAAGAGAGGAAATTCACCCTGGAGAATGAGCCGCTACCTGGAGCTGGAACATGTGGATTTGTAACAAAACGAATATCCATAACATCGATGTGTGTACTCATGCCGTTCCCACTTTTGATAGCTTTTTTCATGTCCGGTATGTGGTCCGAGTCTGTGAGCATCTGGATGTCATCAGTTACTATTTCAATAGAGCCTCCAAAAAGGTCTGGATCTCCCGCCCCAAATGCGTAGCTGGGGCCTTGCCGAACTTCTTCGTGCATTGCGGGATCTGCTCCATCGACTTGATTAGGATGGCGCGGAGGACCAATCTCTGATCGAGAGGGCGATCCTGCGCCGTTCTGGTAAACTCTGTCCTGGCGGCAAAATAGAATTAGCTCGCACTTCTGCCCGGCTGTGTATCCGTCGTAGTCCGACCAGGCCTGCGCCGCTGCCTGCTGGCTCGCTGCTCCGATGGTGTCGCCGAGGCTGTGGAGACCCTTGAGCAGGCCGCCGAATGCCCATACGTGCATATGTGCGGCGGGCCGAGGTCGTGCCCCTTGCCTTTGGCTTTGGTTTCGGCGGCGTAGGCGACGGTCTGGTCGCTCATCATCGCGATTATGGCCACGGCCATGGGCAGCACGAGCGCGTCGACGACGACTCCAGAGATGTCCCGGCGCAGCTGGCTGAGCTTCAAGATCTGCCTCATCACGAGCGCGGAGAGCTTTTGTTCTGCTTGTCGGGGATATGTTTGGCCACTTGTTTGGAGTGCTCTGCTGCGCCGCCGTCGACTCTGCGTCGCCCCCTCTGGCCCTGACCCCCGTCGGCCCCACTGCGGCCGACGTTCCCCCGGTTGCTTGCGGCCGCCAGGTCGCCGGGCATGATGAATGGGATGGCGAAGGCTTGGGGGAGCGCTGGCCTCGGAGGTTTCCGAAGGGCGGGTGGCTCGATGAGAAGACTACCGATGATTCCGTCGGGCAGGGCGGGCATATCCAGTCATCCTTCTGTTCGGGCCCCAAAGACATACGATACCTCCCCATGATGCATCTGCCATGTCCATGCGATGGTTGAATCTGTTTGCATGCGTTCTGTACAGATTTGGACGCGCTCATACAAGTCGGACATTGGTTTGATATGGTGCCACTATGTAAGATGTATTTCATGTTGTGTCCGTGTGGTTGCTGCCCCATGAGAGTTCGGTAAGTGCTGTGCTGTGGGCCACGTGGGGTGCCCTCAGGGTCCGTGGTCATGCGTGCGCATATGTGCTCGCTTTCGGATTCAGGATTATGCGCTTCGGAAAATAGGGGGCACCATTTTTCGCTGTTCGCGAAGGCTGCCGCTCGAAGGGCCCAGGGGCCGATCCGGATGAACTCTTTGAGTGAATTGGACTCGGGGTCTGACAATGCCTGCCAATGCCATCCTGCCTCCTTCCGCGACTCGACGAAACTCTCGGTGCCACTGGCTCCCCGATATACTTGCAAGCTGTAATGGAACTCTGTCACCCATGGTCCCGCGTCTGGGCTGAGCTGCCCATGTGTTTGCAGCGTGGGTCGCTCCAGCTGCAAGCGACAGAAAATCGCCGCAATTGTCTGTGGGCGGGCGCGGCGGCGCACGAACATGCCCTGGAGTCGCCGCGCGCCGCGCGCCGCCAGTTTCCCCCGAGCCGGGAGGGCGCGAAATCTGCAGAGCACCCCCGAACTCTGAAGTGAGCAAACGCGAGGCCCGCCGCAAGAAATGGCAACGCCACGCATCATAACTCGTAGATACTTCGCAGAGCAGAAATCAACTCTTCGATATCCTGCTGGTTTTAGGACCAGGCCTGTGGCGCCATGTTCCACGAGTCTGCCCGATGGCGGTCCAGCCTGCGTGCATGGAGCGGATCCGGCACTGCACCTCGGGAGCGCTCGAGCCGCTCACGTGGTGGCGTGCTCCCAGATGCCTTGCGTGACTACGCGCCGTGCCGCGGGGCTCTGGGCAACTCTCCAGAGGGCGACGATTGGCCCTTGTGGATCCCAAACATGGCATTCTGTACTTGGTCTGCACATTGAGGAAGCGCCACTTTCCCAATATTTCATGCATGATAGCGTCGCCTGTTTTGATTGCCTCTAGCCCCAGACACCGAGGAATATGTTAAAGACTCGCTGCCGAAATACAGCGTCTGCGAAACCTACCAGCGAATAGTCGTAGCTGGGCTTCCAAAAACTTCAGATAAATAAATAGGGGGCCCGTCGTTTTCGTCGATTTCGTCGTAGCACTCGTCGACGGACTCGTTCTCTACCCCGGTTAGAACTGCGCCGTTGGTCAGGCGCCGCTTCGCGGGATCTCGGAGGTCCCCGCGCGCCGTGATCTCAGCTAGGTTTGCGAGCGCTGCAAGGGATGGGCACAGACGAGCCTTCGTCATGCCATGTAGCTCGCAAGCGCGCGAGATGCTGGTTCGTCTGGGCGACCGCCCCATTCGCGGCCGCGCTAACATAGCCCCCACCCTTCTCCGACATCTTAGATAACCATGCCATCTTCCAGCGAAAGATCTGCCACGCGCCCCCCCCGCCCCCCCAAACAAAAAACTGCGCAATTATGCGTGCCAATGATTCCAGACGACATATGAAAAGTGCACTATTCTCTGGCTGAACATCTTCGGCTTGCCATTCGATTTGTCGAGTGGCACTCATTCTGCGATGCTGGGCTCGGCCGGTAGCTGGCCAACCGTAAATCACGAATCAAATTAGTATCTATCTCCACTCTCGCGATTGGGGTCAGCTGTGGATTCTAGTCTGTGGCCCCGTCCATCCGGTGCTTTCTGAGGTCCAGCTCGCGTCGTATTTGGCGTCGACGTTGGAGCCTCCCATGGTTCGCGGGTGGTTCGGCCGCTGGGCGCAGCTCGCACTCGTTCTCCAGGTCGCGGAAGGGGTCGGCGCAAGCCTCGTCCATGTCGTTCCAGCGTGTGTCTGTAGGAGCTCCTGTCGATGTACCAGGTCGGTCGCCCACGTTCTGATTCCATGCCGTTCCGCTGAAGTCCAAGTCCTGGATGGGAGCTTGAGGTGCGCGCGCACTGCCATGCCCCAGTCCGAACTTTGCACATCGTTATCTAGATAGGTGTCCAGGATCTAGCACTGCGAGTGCCAGCGCTGAAGGGAACGCTCCACCCTGGTCGACAGCGTCTGCCAAGCGCTCGCCTCGATCTCCAGATCGCCTGTCGCAACATGACCGACGCCGATATGTCAATGCCGATGGTTCGGATACGTGCAATATCTTCTTCGGCAAGAAAGTCGCCCAGCATGGCCTTCATGTCGGGGGCGCGCGTCGCCCCCACGCCGCCGCCGTTTTCCTCTTTGGGCAGGCGGCCCTTGAGCTCGTCGAGCGTCGGCTTGTAGGAGGCGATGGCATTGCGCCTTCTGTTCCTCGCTCCAGTGGATGTGCCTGAGAAGGGGCATGCCAATGTATACATATATATGTATATATATGTATATATATAAATGTGAACCTCGGCTTGTTGTCCCAGTGCGCTTACCCACCGAAGTTCCTGATGCAATCTGTCTCTGTGTGTGGCCCGTCGTCGGCGTGCCCATCGTCTGAATTGAGCGGGGGTGCGCTTGATGCGACATAGTACTTCAAGATGCGCACCGTCGCACTCTGGTATATGTCCAGACATATCATGATATAGTGCTGCCTCCATTCGATATCCTGTTCTTGTTTGGCAAGGGAAGGACGTCATTGCTGCAATCGGTCTTCGGCCGTGTTCTTCGAGCTGAGCTGAACGCCGACAAGTGTCAGTCCGATCTTGCGCACTGTCCCCATCCATGTGTCGTAGTAGTTGCCTGTGTGCTGACATTCGTTGCACGCCTGGGCTCACGAAGTCGAGGTCGAGGGGCATGCGTGTGAATATTTATCCTGCATGGCCAATTCTTTTGAACATGGTGGGCCCAATGAGGTTCTGATCGGGGTCCGCGAGAGAGCCGTCTTCCCAAATACATCCAAACACCAAGGTCTGAGTTAAGATCTAGTCCACAGACTGGTGTACTTCTGGCGCTCGTTTGTTCCAACCGATGTCTAGCATAGTTTAACACCGTTTTGCTACTTATAGTTGGGATTGTTGTTGTTTGTCCCTGGCGCGTATATTGTAGGTGGGACATGCACATCTCTCTGCAATATTGAATTATCACTCTTTCGTTGTATCTGCCCATGCCTTCCCAACAGTCCATGTGTTCCAGGTCCTACTGCACATATGTGCTGACGTTTAAGATGACGGCCTAGGGTGATACACAATCCAGCGCTGTTGTTTATTTGGTGGTGTTCGATGCCATCCAACATGTACAGTGTAACGTGTTTGTTTGCGATGTCTTCTGTATGATACCTCTCGTCCGTCCCACTCTCTCACTCTCGTCCCTGGCAACACTATGATGTTGGATTTCAGGGACCCCGCGATCTCCCGCAGTCGGCCTGCGGCGATGAGTGAGAGAGGGTTGTAGAGGGCCACGCGCAGGACGCCCACCATCAGCCCCCCGATCAGGCTCGCCCAATGCATCAGAGGCCGAGCATGGCAGGGAGGAAGGTGGAATGAACGCTAAGTCTCGGGAGATTGGGGGTCGCCGCCGCTGTGGGAATGTGGGTTTGGGCGGAGATGGCGGCTGTAGGAGGAGGAGGAGGAGGAGGAGGAGGAGGAGGAGGAGGAGGAGGAGGAGGAGGAGGAGGAGGAGGAGGAGGAGGAGGCGGGGGAGGAGGAGGAGGAGGAGGAGGAGGAGGAGGAGCAGGAGGAGGAGGAGGAGGAGGATAAGGAGGAGGAGGAGGAAAAGGAGGAGGAGGAGAAGGAGGAGGAGGAAGAGGAGGACCTAGCCCGTCCTACCTATGGTACTGGTGGTTGGGCATTGGCCCATCGCGCCGGTCTTGGGCCCAGGAGGGGCGTGGCCAGGATTTGTGCAGAGGCAGGGCACATCGCTGGCGCCCTCCGCAGCACGCGCCGCAGACCGAACCCTCGCGAGTCGGGACACCCCGAGGCTGGCACCACTGCGTCTACGGGCGGTGCCGCGCCATGCAGGCCCCAATAGTATACGCCACCACCACCTCCATTCCCTCTCCCTCCTCCATCCTCATCTTCCCCCCCTCTTTCCTGGGAGAGGGAGGGGATGAGGGAGGCGGTGGTGGTGTATACATTTGGGCCCCGCACGCCAGGCCTATGTCGGGCATGTCCTCCTACAGGGGAGCTTTGGAAGAACCATTAGAAATACGCATTTGCGACTAGAGGAGGACGGGAGGAGGAGGAGGGCGGGAGGAGGAGGAGGAGGAGGAGGAGGAGGAGGAGGAGGAGGGAGGAGGAGGGGAGGAAGGAAGGAGAGGAGGGAGGAGGAAGGGAGGAGGAGGAAGAGGGAGGAGGAGGAGGAGGAGGAGGAGGAGGAGGAGGAGGAAGCCTGCGCCCAGATCACGATTTTCGGCTTCTGGGGGCCCCGACCGGGCCCCGGGAGCGTCCAGACACGACGCAGGAGGAACAGCCGGTCCCGCGGGAAAGGGGTCCAGACCTCTGGGGGTCGGCGCTGTGACAACAGCACGACGTCGGGGGTCTGGGCTCCTCCTCCTCCTCCTCCTCCTCCTCCTCCTCCTCCTCCTCCTCCTCCTCCTCCTCAAAACACTTCCGACACCGCGCCGATCGTTCCACCCGGAGCGATCGGCGGCTTCTGCCGATCGCCCGATCGTTCCGCGCAGGCCGATCCCGGGCCACCCGCGGCGACCGACCCATTGAGAGCACCCGCGGCGGGGTCGCCGCCGGTCGACGCGGCGCGGACCCTGCCGTAGGCAAGGGTGGCCTTTGTGAAGGGGCCCCACGACACACACATAAATACACACACACGTAAAAAGATTCCCCATATTTTCTCATAGTTTCTGGGCTTCTGTCTTCCCCTCCACTTCCCATAGTTTCCCATCTTTTCCTGGGAGTCGGCGATTCATTGTGTCCGTGTGTTTTTTCCCCTCCCGACTTTGGTGCGCGGCCCTAGGGAGGGCGCGAGGGGGCGAACGCCACGCGAGCCAGCCGCCCGCCGCTGTCGCATCTTGTGCAGCGATCGGGGATCCCCCGTGCAGAGGCCTCCTCGATGGGGTCGGAGTAGATGGGGTCGGAGAATCGCGACGCATCGCCGATGCATCGCCGATGCATCGGCGATGCATCAGGGTTGCACCAGCGTTGAATCGCCGACGTCGGAGATGAACCGGCGTCGTCGACGCAAAGCGCATCCGGCCCCGCATCGAGCCGCATCGGCGACGCGGCGCGATCCTCCGACCCCGTCTGCTCCGACCCCATCCGGGCGGCCTGAGCCGTGGGCCCGCACCACAGACCACGCCGGCGAAGGGTCGCTCCCACGTGCAGGCGGCCCTCGCCAAGCCTCCCCAGAAAGAAAGATCCCCGGCCTCCAGCGGGCAGGCCGATCGGCCTGGGAGGTAGGCCTGCCGGCCACTCCTTCGAGTGGCCGTGAGGCCTCCCCCCCCCAACGATATGAGCAGATAAGACGGAGCCAGGGCGAGGGAAAATTCGGGCGAGGATGAACCGAGAGTCTCTGAGAGCCGGCGGCTTTGGAGGATGTCTTGGGCGCCACGACCCTCTCGAAGCGCTCTGGAACGGTCCGAGAGCGTTCTGGAGCACTCCGGAACGGACTTCCAGTCGGACCTGGGGCGGACCAACCTCCTCCTCCTCCTCCTCCTCCTCCTCCTCCTCCTCCTCCTCCTCCTCCTCCTCCTCCTTCAAGAGCACGAGACCCTCCGCCGGCCCAAACCGACGAACCTTCGGGGGTGCCCTCCCCCAGGATGCACAGGAAACATCCAGCAGACACGAAGAGCAGTAGAGCACCCTCCCCGAACCAACCTCGATCCTAGACCTCGGTCCGACTGTATCTTCGGCCTGGCCCCGTCCGAGCAGATGCGGCTGGGCCCGCGGCCGCCGGCCTCGTTCCGAGGGGCGCCGCGGGGAGCCCAGGAAGGCGCGACCTTCCGAAGGGCCCGAAGAAGCGAATTTGGGGTCTTCGGCCTGCAAGGGACGTCGCGAGGGCCTCCTCCTCCTCGTCCTCGTCCTCGTCCTCCTGCTCCTCCTCCTCATGCAACTCCTCCTCCTCGTCCTCCTTCTCCTCCTCCTCCTCCTCCTCCTCCTCCTCCTCCTCCTCCTCCTCCCTCCCCTCCTCCTCCTCCTCCTCCTCCTCCTCCTCCTCCTCCTCCTCCTCCTCCTCCTCCTCTTCCCCCTCCCCCTCCTCCTCCTCCTCCTCCTCTCCTCCTCCTCCTCCTCCTCCTCCCCCTCCCTCCTCTTCCTCCTCCTCCTCCTCCTCCCCCTCCTCCTCTTCCTCCCTCCTCCGCCGACCTCCGCCCTCCTCTTCCTTTTCTTCTTCCTCCTCCTCCTCCTCCTCCTCCTCCTCCCCCTCCAGCCTCTACCCTCCTCCTCCTCCTCCTCCTCCTCCTCCTCCTCCTCCTCCTCGCACGTAGCTCGGAATGAAGTTCGATTAGTCCTCTTCCTTAAACTGTTGGAGCAATTGGGCACGAGCTGCCCTCGCACACTCGGCGATCGGTGTGGCGATCGCAGCCTTCTTAACAGTATACATAGAATAAGCAATCGCAACTCTCTGGGCGGCTAGCTTGCGCTGATTCCTCCTCCTCCTCCTCCTCCTCCTCCGCCCTCCTCTTTCCCCGCCTCATCCTCCGCCCTCTGGCCTCCGCCACCCTCCTCCTCCACCCCCCCTCGGGTGGCTCAGACCAACCCTGCTCCTTGTCTTCGGCGAGCGCGGAGACTGCCGTGGGGCCCCAGCGCGCTGCCTCCGCGCTCTCGCTCCGCTGCTCGGCCCGCTCCTCCCCGCCCCCCCCCCCCTCCCGCAGCCCCCGCGGGCCCAGGAGCCCGCCGCGGGGCGCCCAGCGGCCCGCTCGGTGCCTCAGACGCTCCAGGGCCCGTCGCCCCCGCTCAGGGGGCTGGGCGTGCTGCCGCAGCTCCGCGTGGACTCCGTCCCCGAGGCGATCCGCTCGACGCCCTGCTCGAGGCCGAGCGCGGACTCCGTCCTCGAGGCCTTCCGCTCGGAGTCGCCCTCGAGGCCGACGGCGGTCGTCGCGGCGCTCCCGCGGGGCGACCTGCCGGCCTTCGCCGGCGCCGCGCTCGCCGTGGCCTCCTCCTGCAGGTACCAGTGCGCCAGGGCCTGCTCCACGGTGCAGCGGGCGGCCTTGCAGCGCTGCAGCTGCGGCGCTATGAAGGCGGCCTCCCCGCTGCCGTCCTGCAGGCACCGCGCGGGCAGGCCGAGCAGGATGGCCTTCTCCATGCACGCGGTGTCGTGGCAGAAGGCCTGCGGGAACGGGAATACGCCGAAGCACATGTTGTCCGCCACCGTGCCGCGCGGCACCGGCCCCCCCGAGTTCCAGGGGTTTCTGGGGGCGCTGCTGGGCGCCCCCGGGCGCTTCCAGACTTCGCGGCGCGACTCGCCCAGAGGCCCCAGACGCGCAGTTGGGACTCTACCTTTCAGCACGCCCTGGGAAAGCACGAAGGGATCGTCCTGGGGCACTCTTGGAGCATCTCGAAGCATCTTGGGGGCCCTCTGGGCTGGCCTGAAGGGCGCAACTCATTCAAATCGCAATTCGGCTTTCGCACGTGTTGTGTGACATCTCGGTCTGTCTTGAGAGCATGAGAGACGGCCCATGAGCCCATGAGGCCCACGACATCGCTCCAAAATGTCCCCCCAGCTCCCGAGAGGTCCAAAAAGCCACCACGACGGTCCCAAGACCGGCCCCCCAACGGGGGATCTAGAATGGACATATGGTGTCCCCGAGACTGCCAGCAAGCCCCGAAACGGCGCCCAAAATGCCCCCGAAAAAGTCCCAGGGAGACCTGGAAGAGACGAGGAGAAGGAGGAGGAGGAGGAGGAGGAGGAGGAGGAGGAGGAGGAGGAGGAGGAGGAGGAGGAGGAGGGGAAATATGAGGAAGAGGAGGAGGAGAAAGGAGGAGGAGGAGGAGGTAGGAAGGAGGAGGAGGAGAGGGAAGGGGAGCGGGAGGAGGAAGGATGGAAGGGGAGGAGGAGAAGGAGGAGAAGAAGGAGAAGGAGGAAGGAGGAGGCGGAGAGGAGGAAAAACAAGAGGATAATGCGGGAATGATGATGATGGTGATGCTGATGAATATGTGATGATGATGATCTGATGATGATGATTGTGATGATGATGATTATGACGATGATGCTGATGATGATGATGAGATTGGGGGAGGAGGAGGAGGAGGAGGAGGAAAACGAGGGGGGAGGGGGAGGAGCGACGAGAAAGGGAAGAGGAGAGAGGAGGAGACGGATGAGAAGGAGAGAGTAGACGGGAAAGGAGAAGGAGTAGATGAGGAGGAGAAGGAGAAGAGGAGGGGAGAGTTGAAGGTGGGAAGAGGAGGAGGAGGAGAAAAGGGAAGAAGAAGTGGGAGGAGGAAGGACATGAGGAGGAAAAGGAGGAAGAGGAGGAGGAGGAGGAGGAGGAGGAGGAGGAGCGGAGTGAGGAGGAGGAGGAGGAGGAGGAGGAGGAGGAGGAGGTGGAAAGAGGGGTAGGAGGAGGAGGAGGCGGAGGAGGAGGAGCAGGAGGAGGAGGAGGCGGATGAGCAGGAGGACGAGGAGGATAACCGAGGATAACCCACTGGGGACCAGTGTCCCGTCCTTACTGCGGGCGGGCGCAAGAGGGCACGGGCCTCCGCGCCACGCCAAATAGTGCTTGCACTGCGCCCCACGGCGCGACCAGGACCCGCCCCCAGGAGAAGCGCAGTAATCTTCGCACCGCGCACAACCCCCGAGGGCAAAGGGGTCCACAAGGCTACGACTACCCGCGGACCTCGCACCCGTGCTGGCCGCAGAGCTCACAGGTTGTCCTCCCATGCCTGGAGCTTCTCCTCAAACTCCTCGCGCGAGAGGCACACCTTGACCAACTCGTCGATCTTCGCCGACTTGAGCTGGTACTTCCAATCGAGGTAGTCGCAGGCTGGGGCGTCCCTGATGTCCTTCTGGATCAGCTCCCCGTACTGCTTGGCCACTGGCTTCATCGAGAACTTCTCCTCTGGGCCCGCCACCTCCTGCTCCGACGAGCTTACTGTCTCCGACATGTCGTCCGAGTCCCTTACCTTCAGCACTCGCTTGGCCTCGACGTCTGGGGCGAGCTTGATGTCCACCTGGATCAGCTCCCTGTTCAGCTTCGCTGGCTTCGCCGAGAACTTCTCCTCAGGGCCCGTCGCTGTCGCCTCCGACACGCTCGCCAGATCCGTGATGTCGTCCACCGTCTCCGACAGGTCTGCTTCCTCTGGCTGCGGTCCCCACCCCTCCCCGCCGGCGCCGCCCTTGACTTTCTCCTCGCTGGGGGGGGGCGGGGCCCGCCTCGGCGCCCTTGTGGCACCCCGACCCGTCCATCTTCTTCAGCTCCTCCTTGCCGACAGCCGCCGCCAACTGCCCGACCTCCACGATCAGCTGCAGCGCGAGCGGGTGCGACTGGGTGTTGCGGAGCTTGCTGAGCTTGCCCAGCCGAGCGGCGGCATTGCTGCCCCGCTCCCCGTGGGCCCGCAGCCACCGCTTCGCGTCCGTGACGTTCAGCTCGCCTGCGTGCCCCGACACGGCCTTGACCTTCGCCAGCACGACGTCCATGTCGCCGACGGGGTCCTGGTCGTCGCCACCTGCGCCAGCACACGGCCTGCTGCCCGCGGCCGCCCCTTGGGATGCCCCGCGCGCCGCCGCCGCAACCAGCGCCGTCGTGGCTTTTGGGCCCAAGGCAGGGCCTGCTGCCGCCAAGAACGCCCCGAACGCCGCCTGGGCGTAGGGCAG
>CAUYUJ010006594.1:0-52559 GCA_963575745.1 Prorocentrum cordatum
GAGAGGAGGAGGAAGTGGAGGGCGACGAGGAGGAGGGCGACGGGGAGGACTAGGAGGGGGAGGCGGAGGACGACGACGACGGCAACGAGGAGGAGGGGGGGGAAGAGGACGATGAGGAGGAGGAGGAAGAGGAGCAGGAAGAGGAGGAGGCGGAGGAAGGTCGAGGACGACGGGGGAGGAGGAATAAGAGGAAGAGGGGAAGGAGGAGGAGAGGAGGAGAGGAGACAGAAGAGAAGGAGGAGGAGGAAGAGGAGGAGGACGAAGAGGACGAGGATGAGGACGAAGAGGAGAGCGAGCGGGGGGCGATGAGGAGCAGGAGGAGGATGAGGAGGAAGGAAGAGGAGGAAGGGGAGGACAACGAGGAAGAGGAAGAGACAGAGGAAGACGAGGAAGAGGAGGAGGAGGAAGGAAGGAAGAGGAGGGGGAGGAGGAGGAGGGGGGGGGAAGCGGAGGAGGAAGTGGACGATGGGCAGGACGAGGACGGGGGGGGCGGCAGGGGGCGACGACGACAACGAGGGGGGGGGAGGAGGAGGAGGAGGAGGAGGAGGAGGAGGAGGAGGGGGGAGGTGGGGGAGGAGGAGGGAGAGGAGGAGAAGAGGAGGAGGAGGAAGAGGGGGGGGGGAGGAGGAGGAGGGGGGGAAACAGAGGAGGAGTAGCACGAGCATGAGAAGGAGGCGGAGGCGGAGAACGAGGACCGAAGAAACAGGACGAGGACGAGGAGGAGGAGGAATACCAAGAGGAGGAGGAGGAGGAGCAGGAGGAGGAGGAATATCGAGGAGGAGGACGAGGAGGAGGAGGACGAGGATGGGGAGGAGGACGAGGTGGGCGAAGAGGAGGAGGACGAAGAGGAGGGGGAGACGGGGGGCGGATATAGGAAGGGAGGGGGAGGAGGAAGGTGGAGGAGGAGAACCGAAGAGGGAGAAGAGGAGGAAGAGGAGGGGCAGGATCGAGGAGGAGGAGGAGGACGAGGACAAGGAGGGGGGGGGAGGATCGGCAAGTAGTAGGAGGGGGGGGAGGAGGAAGAGGAGGAGGAGAAGGATCGAGAAGTAGGAGGAGGAGGAGGAGGGGGGAGGGGGATCGAGAAGGAGGAGGAGGAGGAGGAAAAAGGAAGAGGAATATGTAGAGGAGGAGGAGGAGGAGAAGGACGAGGAGGAGGAGCAGGGGGGGGAGGAGGGAGGAGGGGGAGGAGGAAGTGGAACTGAAGGAGGAGGAATAGGAGAAGAGGAGGAGGGCGAGGAGGAAGGCGAGGAGGAGGATGAGGAGGCGGAAGGTGGAGGAGGAGAACCGAAGAGCAAGAGGAGGAAGAGGAGGAGGGGGGGGGGGGGGGGAGGGGGGGGGGGGGGGGCACGAGCGCGAGCATGACCGCGGGGCACCAATTCCTATCCGCGCTACTCTGGCTGCAGCACTGCGAACTGCAGCACGCGTTCATTGAGGGCACAAGCGGCGCCTGGGTTCTCCGACTCGGAGGACACATCGAGTCGCCGAGCGCGCGAATCGGCGCCCCGCCGGGGCAAACATTGACCAGGCGGCGAGCCCGAGCAGGCGCGCAGCCCTACGGCTGCCAGCGACGGTGCCGCCCCGAAGCAACCATTTGCTGGGGCGACGCCGTCCTCGACCCTTCGCTGGCGGACCGGGGCGATGGAACGCGATGGCAGGCCTCACTTCGGGGCCCGATGGGCAACGCGCTGCTGCGGGGAGGGCGGCAGCAGCAGATTCGGCGGGGGGGCTCGAGGCCAGGAGGAGAAATAAAATATCACAGCATGCAAGAGACAATCTATTGGGGAACGGCCCCTGTCCTGCCACGCATCTGGCCGCCGTCTCACTCGGCGCCCCTGCTCGCAGAAGCCCCCGCGCGCGGCTACTCTGACTCCAGTTGAACCCAGAGCGAGAAAACTGCCGAGCTACGAGCGGATCCTTTGCCTTTCGCCTGCTCTGGCCTGTCAAAGGTCGGCCCCGCGCGATTCGCATTTGCGGTCGGGGGCGGCGGGTTGAGTCGGGCGATCGCGAACTTCGCGACGCGCGCCCATCTCATCAGCCGCGCGCCCGAACACCTGACCGCGGCTTTTTCCACGCGAACCAACTCGTCGGCTACTTCACGTTCCGCCTGGAGCAACAAACTCATCAGCAACTTCGCCCGGCCCAAGAGGCGCTGCGCTGCCCTGGCCAGGATGCCCCCCGGAGCCCCGCCCGCCCCCCCCGCCCCCGCCTCGGCGAGCGCCTGGCGAATCGAGCGGAGGATCGAGCTCGAAAGAGCCCGGCGCCCGCTGAACGATCCAGAACTGCATCTTCGCCTGCTCCTTCTGCGCGTCGCTATAATTATTCTTCTTCTTCTTGAACCGCTTCGGGCGGCAGAAGCGAATCATCTCGTTGAGCTCGTTGGGGTTCTGCGCCTGCGTGACCGTCGCGCCCCCGCCGTGCTTCGCCGCCTTGCGATTCCCCTTCAGCGCGCCCATCTCGCGGGCTTCGCCCGCGCCAGCGACCCCGCCCAGCATCGCCGAGAAGGCCCGCAGGAACGGCGCGCGCATCTTCGCCATCTCGAACTGCCTGCCCCCCTTCCCCGTGGCCTTCCGCCGCTCTCGCTGCCCCTGCGCCTCCGCGTTGAAGGCGGCCCCCTCGTCCAACGCGCGCTTGGCCACGACCGCGCCCAGCGGCGTCAGGCACGCGTCGTGCACCGCGCCGATGAGCGCCCGCAGCTCCGCCTTGCCCGTCAGCGCCAACTTGGCGATCACCACTGCGCGCTCCTCGGAAGCCTGCTTCTTGACGAGGTCAGACTTGGCCCCTCCGCTCCCGGCTGGGGCGCCGCCGTCTCCAGCCTTCGCCGGCGCGGCTGCTGGCGCCTCGCCGCCGCGACGCTGCGACGCCCGCGCGGGCTTCGACGCCAGCTGGAAGCTTATCGCCCAGACATCCGCGCTGCTTTCGATCCTAGAACCTCGGTGCTGGGGGAAAATGACTACAGACCTGTTGTTGTTGTTGTTGCTGGTAGTCTGGGAGCTGAACGCATGATAACCGCATCTGGCATAGTTGATCAGTAGCCTCAAGGAGCGACCCCCGAGAACAACCCCCACCGCATCAACGGCGCGCGCGAACCATGGACATCGCTAAGTGACGGGCAGCCGCCATCTTGCTAGAAAGTAATTCCGAACAGTTCGGACACATATTAGTCGCGCGAAGTAACTGGCCCAACGATCACATGCGACGATGAAATCTAGAATGATTGGGGGCCGACTCATCTACATACCTCGCTCCATATCGACCCCCGACCTCCCCCCCCCGTCGGCGCCCCGCCCTCGCCCCTGACACCTGGCCCACAGGCGACTCGCAGTGGGCGGGGGGGGGGGGGCGCCGCGCGTCGCCGTCGACGGAGTTGGGCAAAATCAATGCTGCAAAAATCACGCCCCCGAGTCTTATCCCAGAAGAGAGCGAGGAAGTAGCCCTGCATGCGAGCGAAAAATGTTTCTCCCCCACATAGGGACTGCAGAGACTGCGCGCCTGAGGAGATAAGCCGCGCCCACGGATTAGCACGAGCGGTCAAACGACCCACGCAACGGAACCGCGGCCTCCCGCCCGCGGGCAACGCGCCGAACGGCGCAGCCAAGATCCGCAAGTTCCGTCGGCGACACCTAACAAGTTGAGACAGCCAGCCCAGCCTTCGAATCCCGTGCTCGAGGGAAGCGGGGTCCATTCGCCAGCCGCGGCAAGCTGCGCAGGTGGCGCTCACCTTCCGAACGCGCGCCACGCATTGCCACTCGAGCGCGTCGAGTGACGGCTGAGTCGAGCTTGGCGCCCTGGTCCTCTGCGGCGAGAAATTCTGCAATATTGGACATTCCCGCGTTTCTGAACTCACATTAAGCACGCTCGCCCAAGCCGAAGAAGGGGCCCCAGGAGTGGACCGGCACTTCCCCGGGGCATGACATCAGGACCTGCTGGCAACGATTCGCTTGCTCATTCCCGGTGACAGCGGGCCTTCATTTTGAATTTGGCCTCCTAGAACAGAACTCGCGTGGCAGGGCGGATACCTCCAAGCAAAAGAGAGCCTGCCGGGGCGCAGACGGGGAAGCCTCCTGGCCGAAGCCGACGAAGCGCAACCTGAATGGCCCGCGTGGCCCCTTCCTGTCGACGGCCTCGCGAGACGCCGCAGTCCGCCAGTTCAGGGGGGGCGGGTTCCTTCCGAGAGATGGCCCCCGCGAGCCGCGCTTTTCCAGGAAGATCGAGAAGATGCGCCGCCCGCCCCCCCATCGCCCCGGCGCCGCAAATGTCGGCGGGGCGCAGCCGAAGCCGCGGCCCCAGGAGCCGATGGGGATCGCCCGGCAAACCGGCGGGCACAGCAGGCCCCTCTCGCGGGCCGAGGCAAGGGCCGCTGAATCAACGGAACGCTCAGACCCAACGCCTAGCCGATCTGGGGCGAGCCCAAACTCAGGATCAATAGTAAGCCCTCAGAGTCCACCGGGGAGGGTCCAGGGCGGAAAGGACCTTCTCTTCGGGGCCCGTCTCAAATACTCACGTTTCGCCAACATGTCAGTGAGTGCCTCGGCGCTGAAAGCCCCGCAGTAGCCCTCCTCGCCCGCCTCCTCGTACTCCTCGTCCCCGTAAATCTCCTCCACCTCAATGCCCCCTGAGGCCCACCTAGTTTCCACGTGCTAAACCACTCGTCGGCGGACAGCGACGCGCCTTACAAATACTAGAGGGCCTCTTCCACGCGATGCCATAAATCGGACTAGACGGCGTGCTTCCTCGTGGTTTCCGCTTCGCCAAGCTTGTTCTAGCTCTATCGTGACCTCCTCCGCTTCGTGTAGCGCATCCTCCTGCGTCTCGCACAAGCTCGGCTACTGGCTTTGAGCTGGGCTGCCACATGCCCCCCCTCGGTTTTTCCGGCGTCGCGCAGGGGCGGCCGCAATCGCAATCGCGCTCGAAACAGCCCTCGTCGCTCATCGGCTTGGCGCGGGAAATCTGGAGATGCAGCGTGCATAGTGCCGCCGAGATCTTCTCTGACAGGCCCCCTGAGAACATCATTCAGTAGCTTCGGAAAATCGGCGGGCTTGCCGACCGACCGACCTAAGTCAATGGGAAAGACTGCAGCTCGGCCCCCCGACTCTCAAGGCAGCGGCGGCACGACAAAGAGAGTTCCACCGGGGCTCTCGCGACCGCATGGCATTCCACTTCAACAAAGAACGAAATCGCTGCAATTCGCTCGGATACGTGGGTTCCCAGACACGATTACAATGCAATGGTGCGTGGTCGCGGCGCGACGAGAAGGCATAAGCTGATGCTTTCGCATGCGGCCTCCAAGTGGGCCCCCCCGACTTCTGAATTCCGACGGCTGCCGCGGGCCTGGAGATGTTGTCGACTCTGCTCGAACTCCCGCCCTGCCCGCACCAAGTGGATTCCACGACGTGTCGAAGCCCAGGAAGCACCATCCCGTTCTCCTCCATAATCCCCCTCACGAGTTGCCCCGCCCCTCCTCCTAAGTGCTCCTTAATTGTGAGCGACTCCGAGACGACAGTAGCACCGCTATGCGCTATACTTCCACTTGCCATCGACTTGCGAGATATCTAGGCCGTCATTCAAATCTACGCAAATGCTGGGTCACGCCCTGGCCCTAGCCCTCAAGTGCGCAAAGACCTTGCGCAGCCACGTAGCCAATCTTGAAACGGCAACGCAATGATTCGGCCGATCTTGCACCCCGCGCGGCCGAGGAGGATGGATAGTATAGCCCACAGACTGCTATATCCATGCCTTTTCGCTTCAGTCGAACTACGAAGCCCAGTCCTGCCAGCTCTGGTCAAACGTGCCATTGCCGAACGATGTGAGACTCACGAAAGCCATTGCTCAAGAAGAGAGCGACGTCAGCCGACTTGTTGGCGCACGCGCCGCGAGCCCAGCCAACGCGCAGGAGAAGCGAGCCATCAATACTACGCCGTTCGAATGTTTGGTCGACCTGTGCTCGGATCTGCGTGCCGACGAGGGCGCAAACATGGAAACTTTTTTTTTTTTCTGAAATCGTGAACTCCGCCTGTCTCAAAGCAGATCCTATGGTCTCTGTAAAAAATATTGAGGATTCCCTGGGGAGGTTTTTCAAAGGGGAGCTCGCCACGAGGGACATCCGCCGCTACCTGAAGGCAGCCACCGACAAAGGGGTGACGTGGAAAACGTCACCGAAAGCAGACGCACTCTACAGCGTCGCTGGGCTCTTCAAGACCCTCGCCAAGGTTTGCCGCAACGGCATGGTGCCGGGAATCATATTCGAAAAGGCGTTGGCGCAGTGCGACAGCACGAAGACGTGCAACTTCACTCCATCACCGACGTCTACGTGGGCATCCAACGCTGTGACTGTCATAAAGATGATCTTCCAGAACTTCAAGGACTTGAAGACGTGCTCGGATAAAAAACGCACATGTTACACGAAAGCTGGGCGGAGCTCACGGCCTTGAACGCCTCGGCCTCGTCCGCGAACACGTTCACCAGCGGGCGCCCCTGCGCCTTAAAGATGGCATTGCACTCCTGATCCAGGAGGCCGGCAGCCAGGCAGTCTCCACCCGATTCTTGCATCGGCGGGGCCGCGGCTTTCAGGGCGCTGAGGTGGCGACCTCTACCGAGCAGAGGGCCAGCACTCTGAAGCCATCGAAGTCCATGCGGCTCTTGCCCTCCTTTGCCTTGTGGTAGTTCGCCTGGATCAGCCACAGGCTCGCCGCTGTGCCGAACTTGCTGCTGAGCGTCATGGTTGCCAGGAAGGCAAGGAGTGCGTCCGTATGTCCACTGTGTAGGATGGCGTAAGGGAATCCGGGAGTCCCCAGCATCGGGCTCGGGTTTTGATCTTCCGGATGGCAGCCTCCAGCTCCTCTACCGCGTACGCCCCCTGCGGGTCCCAGGTGTCCAGGGTTTCAAGCGCCTCGCGCCGGAGATCCCCCACTCGCTGGTCGAGGGAGGTGGAATGGGCTGAGTCCCAGTCCACGCCCCACGGCGGGTCGTCCCTCCGTCGGATGTACCGCGCCGCGCCCTCCGCCACCGCCGCGAGCCCGACCAGGTCGGGTCGTCGGGGTCCCGCATCAGGTCGGGGAAGCCGAGCGCGGGCTGCATCGCGAGCCGGCGGAGCGCCGCAGCTGCACCTTGGGGGTTTTCCTTCAGGAGCCGCCGCAGGGTCTCTATGGAGGTCCTCCTCCTCCTCCTATCCTCCTCCTCCTCCTCCTCAGGCTCTCTTTCTCCTCCTCCTCCTCCCCCTCTTCCTCCTCCTGCTTTTCCCTCCTTCCCCCCCTCCTTCCTCCTCCTCCTCCTCCTCCTCCTCCTCCTCCTCCTCCTCCTCCTCCCTCTCCTTCCTCCTCCTTTTCCTCCTCCTTTTCCTCCTCCTCCTCCTCCCTCCTCCCTCCTCCTCGGCTCTCGTATTAGCGCCGCGTGCATTCGTTTTAAACATTTGCAAACGCTTCACGCATTAAGGGCGGGTGGTTTGCAAAATGTGGCTCTCGCATTAGCGCCGCGCACGGGGGCGACATTTGCAAGAGTTTCGCGGATTGACGGCGGGTGGTTTTGAACATGTGGGTTTCCCCACTAGCGCCCCGCATATGTGTTTTGTAAAAATGCAAGAGCTTCTTGGATTGAGTGCGGTTCCTTGCCAAAATGCGGTTCTCGCTGCAACGCCGCGCACACTTTTTGTAAACATTTGCAAGGGCTTCGCGGATCCCCATGATCAACGTACCACACATGGTGTTTTGGACGGGTTCAAGACTATGCGGGCGCAACAGGTATGTTGATTCGCCGTGCTGAAATCCCCCCCAAAATGGCGTCCTGGCACGATTCTGGATCGTCAAGACGCAGCAATCAGGTTGATACGTGGCGTTGAAATCCAGAGTCCTATGTTTTGGCACGCGTCATTATCTCAAACTGCTGTCTTCCAGCGAGGCCATTCCCTCAACATTCCTCAATGAAACCTGAACCGTTGTAGGGGCCTGTGAAGGGGGAACATGGAGGGAGGGTTCATTCCAACATCGTTGATGGCTCTTGGGTTTCGAATGGTCCTCTTCCTCCTCGTCCTCCTCCTCCTCTTCATCCTCTTGCTCCTCTTCCTCCTCCTCGTCCCTACCTTTTTCCTAGTCCACGTCTTCGTCTTTGGCCTACTCCCCCTTCTCCCCCCTCCTCCTGGTGATCCCCCCTCGCCCTCGTTTTCCAAAACATTTATCATCGTCCTCCCCTTCGCCCTTCGCCCTCCTGTTCGCCTTCGCCTTCCTGCCCGTCCCTCGCCGTCCACGAGGCCCCAAGATGGCCCCAAGACGGTTTCCAGTGCCCTCGGGGATCCTTAGGACCCCTCCAACAGCCCAAATCCTTCAAAAACATAAGGACATTTGATGATGGTTGTCGTCTCGCCGTTTCACTTTCGATGCGAAGTGGGGCCCCCCCGATGGCCCCAATATGGCCCAACAAAGCCCCCAAGAGGGGCCCAAGATGCCCTTCATACGGCCCCAAGAACGCACACAAGCGCTCTAAAATGGCCCCTAGAACGCCCCAGGTGGCGGTTTTCAGGGCCCCAGAGGGGGGGGGACCTCGATCAGGAGCCCCCCCCGCTTTGATCGATCGCCTCGAAAATGGCCCCAAGAGACGCCCGAAGGCTCCCAAGAGAGCCCCACGACAACCACTTTTGGGCCGCACGGGGGTCCCACGAGGGCCCCAAGACGGCCCCAAGAAGCCACCGAGCGGCCTCGGGGAGCCCAAGATGACCACCAAGGTGGCTCAGAGAGCCCAGGTTGGCTCAAGATGGCTCCCAATATGCTCCAAACGAGAGCCCCAAGAAGCGGTATGTGGGCTCCTGAAGGGGGGAGCTGACTTGGGGACCCCCCCCCCATCCTGTAATCGATGGCCTCCAAGATGGTCCCAAGAAGCCTTCCAGAGTTACCGAGAGGGTTGCGATGAGTCCCCCGAAACACCCAGAAAGCACCAACAACAGCAGCCGCAATAAGACATCTAGATGGTTCCATGGGTCCTCGTCCGCGTCGTCCTCATCCTAATGTTCGTTCTTCTCGTCCTCGTCCTCATCCGCGTCCTCGTCCTCCTCGTCCTCCTCCTCGACCTCCCCCATCCCCCCCCCCCCTCTTCCCCATCGCCCCCACGCGGTCCCCAGGGATGGCCCGAAGAGCCCCTCCAAGCCCCCCCCTGCTCCAAGAGATCTTTCGGTTCACCCTGGATGCTCGATTTGTTTCCCTAGATGTGTCTCTTCGCCCCTTCTCGTCAGCTCTCATGGGCAGGGCGTCTGAATGGGCTGGTGGGGACGCTTTCGATCGCAAGCGAAGCGGAAGAGCCGCACGTCGTCAGAAAGTCGCAAAGCAGCATCCCACGATGTAAATTAGGCCGCGCGCGCACAGGCGAACTGCGCAGACTCTCAGCAGACGAGGAGGACCAGGAAGAGCACCAGGTCCACGTGCAGCGCCAAAATGGCGACGAAGGACAAGCTGCTGCACTCGATGACCACCGCCGCGTAGTCGAGGAGGACGTAGGCGTCGTGCAGGCGCTCCACAGAGAAACCCGGATCGCCAAGAGGGATGGCGTGGAGACCATGTGAGCGAGGAAGGCGGCCGGCCGTGCGGGGGGGGGACGCGACGGCGGAAACCGCGCCGAACGAGCAGAGGCGACGCCAGGCGACGCTCCGACGGCGAGGCGGCAAGACGTCGAAGGATCATACCCAACGTTAAGCGACGTCGCCAGACCAGCGGGGTAGGTCGCCCTGACCGGCGCGGGGGAGGATAGAGCGTCCGTCGACCCCGAACGGGCGGGGGCAGCGACCACGGGCGGGTAGCAGGCCCGAGCGCCCTGGGGCACCTCGAATGGAGGGGCAAGCGGGCCATCCCCAGGGGCTGAAATTTAGGAACCCCTCTTCTTTGATCGATTTCCTCCACGATGGCCGCAAGAGGCCCCCAGGATGCCCCAAGAGGCCGCAGGATGGCCACAATATGGACCCAAGAGGCCCCCCAAGAGGCCCCCAGGAGGCCCCCAAGAGACCCCCAAGAGGCCACAAGAGACCCCCCAGAGGCACCCAAGGTGCTCCCAGAGGCCCCAAGATGGCCACAAGAGGCCCCAAGAGGCCCCAAAGAGGATTCCGAACGGCCCACAGAGGCCCCCCCGAGGCACCCAAGACGCCGAAAAGCCCCTCAGGACGACCCTCTACTCGCCTGGGCGTCGTTTCTGGACGGGCTGGTGGGGATACGCGAAGCGTCTGAAATTTGCAAGAGTTTCACGGATTGGGGGCGGGTGGTTTTCAAAATGTGGCTCTCGCCTTAACGCCGCGTACACTGGTTGTACAAATTTGCAAGAGCTTCACGGATTGAGGGCGGGTGGTTTTCAAATTGGGGCTCTCGCTTTAGCGCCGCGCGAATTCGTTATACAAAATTGCAAGTGCTTCACGGAGTGAGGGGGGTCGTTTTCAAAATGTGGCTCCCGCCTTAGCGCCGCGCACATTCGAGTTAACAGTTCGCAAGAACTTCACGGATTGAAGGCGGGTCGTTTTCAAATTGTGGCTCTCGCTTTAGCGCCTCGCACATTCATTTTCAAACTTCGCAAGAACTTCACGGATTGAAGGCGGGTCGTTTTCAAAATGTGGCTCTCGCCTCAGCGCCGCGCACATCCGTTTTAAACATGTGCAACAATTTCACGGATTGAAGGCGGGTCGTTTTCACAATGTCTTAGCGCCGCGCACATTCGTTCTCAAAAACTGCATGAGTTTCACGGATTGTTTTTTTTTATGGTCGACGTACCAGAAATAGTGTTTTTTGAAAGATTCACGACGTTGAGGGCGCAACAACCACGATGATTCGCGGAGTTGAGGTCCCAGGAATGGCGTTCTGGCACGATACTGCATCGTCTAGACGCAACATTCAGGTTCACACGTGGCGTTGGAATACCGAGAATACTGTTTTGGCATGCTTCAGGGTCTTCAAACGGTTGTCTTCCAACCAGGCAAGTCCCTGTGGAAATGAAACGCTGTAATCAGGGGCCTATGAAAAAGGGAGCTTGGGGGGAGGGTTTATTCCAACATCGTTCGTGGCTCTTGGGTTTACACTGGTCCTCCTCCTCCTTCTCCTTCTCCTCCTCCTCCGCCTCCGCCTCCTCCCCAGCCTCCACCTCCGCCTCCGCCTCCTCCTCCTCCTCCTCCTGCCTCCTTTTCCTTTTCCTCCTCCTCCTCCTCCTCCTGGACCCTCCCTTCCCTGGCGCTCCCCGCGACACCCCTCTGCGCTTCCGGCGCGGCGCCGCGGCTGCCCACCTCGGGCGCGGCGGGGGCGTGGTCGGCGCCGTCGCGCCCGATGCCGAAGGCGGACATGAGGTCCGCATCCGAGAGGGGCGCCGCCTTCCAGGGTCGCTCAGCGCCAGCATCCATTTACAGAGCTCCCGGACCGCGCGCCGCGGCAAGAGGAGGAGGAGGAGGAGGAGGAGGAGGAGGAGGAGGCGGAGGAGGGCGAGGAGGAGGAGCAGAAGGAGGAGGAGGAGGAGGAGGAAGGGGAGGAGGAGGTGGAGGAGGAGGAGAGGAGGAGGGAGAGGAGGAGGAGGAGGAGGAGAAGGAGGAGGAGGAGGTGGAGGAGGAGGAGGAGGGGGAGGAGGAGGAGGAGGAGGAGCAGGAGGAGGAGGAGGACGAGGAGGAGAGCAGAGGAGGAGGAGGAGGAGGAGGAGAGGAGGAGGAGGATGAGGGGGAGGAGGAGGTGGAGGAGGAGGAGAAGGAGGAGGAGAGGAGGAGGAGGGAGAGGAGGAGGAGGTGAGGAGGAGGAGGAGGAGGAGGGGGAGGAGGAGGAGGAGGAGGAGGAGGAGGAGGAGGAGGAGGAGGAGGAGGGGGGGAAGGAGGAGAGGAGGAGGAGGAGGAGGAGGAGGGAGGAGGAGAGGAGGAGGGAGGAGGAGGAGGAGGAGGAGGAGGAGGAGGAGGAGCAGCAGCAGGAAGAGGAGAGCAGGAGGAGCAGGAGCAGAAGGAGGTTGAGGAGGAGCGTCTGCAAAATAACGCGTGCTGATCGAACACTCTTGGAAAGAAAAAGGGCCGTCGTGATTCGGCGGCGAGCCCGGGGGGCAAATGAGAAGGAGAAGACGTTCTTAGAAGGCTCGGAAGTTCCCCAGCCTTCTGAGAGATGTTCTAAGCCTTCCCTGGAGACACAGAAACCTCCTCATAAGGAGCGAGGGCTTCTGAAAAGGAAGTCCCGCCGCCTTCCGAGAAGGTCTTCTCCTTCTTACCTCCCCCCCTCGCTCGCCGCCGATCCATGGCTCGGGGAAGGCATCCCCGACACATGAGCGACGAAAAGAAGCTTCTGAAAAGGCGCAAGCCTACATCTACAGATGAGCCCCGCGCCTTCTAAGAAGCAGCCTCCTTCTAAGAAGCCTACCCCCCGCCAGCCCCAACGAGCGAAGACCTCAACTGAGCGACGATCACAAACAGGTCTTACGCAGGATGGCTTAGCGACCTTACGCGGTGGCTTACGCGGGCCGCCGGCGCAGCACGCTACACTGGAGGCGAGGGCGCTCGCGCGCGACCTTACGCGGACAGCTTGCGCACGAGTATCGGTGACGACGACCCCGCTCTCCTGCAACGCCCACACGAGGCCCCCGCCGCAGACCCACGCGCCCGAATACATGTCAGCGATCCTCCTCCTCCTCCTCCTCCTCCTCCTCCTCCACCTTCTCCTCCTCCCCAAGTGCTGGCGTTTCACCCCGAGCTGCTCCTCCACGGCCCCCTGGGGGCCCGGGACGGGCCCCGAGCACCCGGAAGCGGCACGTGGCCGGTGCGCGCAGACGTGCACGGCCGTGCTCAGGCGCGGCTCCGCTGCGCGCAGACGCGCGGTGTTGCACAGGCGTGCCCGCCGATGATCCACGCGCCTGAATAAACGTCAGCGCTCCCTCGACTCTCGGGGCGGCCAAGAGGGGGGGGGCTTCCAGGAGGGGGGGCGCAAATCATGGCCGGCGGCATGTGCGGCCCAGGGGGGCGGCGGCGACATAGTGAATATTGAAATAAGGAGGGGCACCATGCAATCTGAAGAAATATCATGGCCCCCGCCATGAGATCCCGGCCCCTAGTCATCACCCTCCTCCTTCTCCTCCTCCTCCTCCTCCTCCTCTTCCTCCTCCTCCTCCTCCACGTCCTCCCCTCGCGACCCTCCGCCTCCTCCTCATCCTCCTCCTCCTCCTCCTCCTCCTCCTCTGGGAAAAACTCAGGACGTTGACGCCTCGGGACCGCGACGTGGATAGCGTCCCGCTCCGAAGCGTGGTGGGCCAGAACTGGCGGAGCGACACGCTATCCAAAAGATCTCGATCGCAATCCACCACCGTGTTTCTGGGCACGGAGTGGGCGTCCTCAGGTCCTTTGCCTATTCCCTGGTGCCTCAGTCCTCGGTCCTGAAGGGTCTTCAAGGGGCCCAGGCCCCAAATTCCGAAATCTCCTTGAGCTTGTCGCGTGACCCCTGGGCTCTGGGACGTGCTTTCACATGAACGTTTCGGACCCGGAACAAGAGGCCTTCACGAGGCCCCCAAAACTGTCCAAGAGGGCCCCGAGTCGCCGAAAGACCGTTCCAAGACGCCCCAAGAGGCTTCCAAGAGGCCTCCCAAGAGGCACAAATCATTGATTTGCCTGGGGTTTGTGAGGAGTTAGGCGTTCTCGCCTTTTCACCTTCCGACGCTCCAAGACGGCTCAAGGGGCCCCCCGAACCACCCCAAAACGGCCCAAGAGGCCTCCAAGAGGGACCCAAGACGGCCCAAGAGCGCTCCAAGATGGCCTAAGAGGCGCCCAAGACGGCCCAAGAGGGCCCCAAGACGGCCCCAAAAGGGGCGCAAGAAAAGAACACGAACCGAAAATCCTAGCCTCCCACCCCAAGAGGTCACCAGGAGGCCCCAAGAGGCGCCCAGGAGACCCCAAGAGGCCCCCAAGGGACCCCCACGAGGCCACCAAAAGGCACCAAAGAGACCCCAAGAGGCCTCAAAACGGCCCCCAAGAAGCTCTCAAATTGCCTGCAAAAGGCCCATAAGAAGCCTCCCACGAGATCCCAACGAACATCCAACAGGCTTCATACCAACAACTCAGGCACGGTGGCGGGATGGGTTCAAGGCCATTAGATACTAGGAGGACCCTGCTAGAGACCACCCAGATGGCGTCGGAGTAGTATGGGTTCGGAGTTTCGCCCTGCATAGCCAATGCATCGCCCGTCATCAGCGGCGTCGGCGATGCATCGGCCACGTCGGCGTGGAGAAACTCCGGCTCCGCATCGAGCCGCATTGCCGATGCATCGGCGATGCGGAGCGACCCTCCGATCCCATCTTCTCCGACCCCATCTGGGAGGCGTAGGCCTGTGGGCCCGCACCACAGGTCACTCCAGCGAAGGGCCTTGGGCGTTGCTTGCTGGGGGCGCGATGGATAGGGGGAGGGGGGGGGCTGAAGAGAAGCGCGCCTTCTGTACCCTAAAGGGGCCCTAAGGTTAAGTGGGCCCTAAGTGTAAGTGGGCCTTGGGCGTTGCTTATTGGAGGTGTGATAGGTAGGGGGAGGGAGGGGCTGAAGAGAAGTGCACCTGTTGTACCCTAGCGGGGCCACCAGTGGGCCCCCTGGGGCCTAAAAAAGGGAACGCCCCACATGGACTCCTAACGGGGAGACGTCAAACTCGGGTTGGGGGGACTCGGGTGGGCCCGACGGGGCCATCCTGAAAATGACGCGAGGCAGCCTTCTGAACTCTGACGCGGGCTCCGCTGCAGACACCCCACGAAAAACGACCGTCAAAATCCAGGACGCCCTCGTCAAACAACGTCGACAAACCCGAGTTCTGGCGCACCCGAATCCTACTTGAGAAACCAAGAACTGGGAAAATTCAAACTTTCGGCGCTCTGCGCGGATTTCTTGGATCTGCGCTGGAGCCCCGTCCCTGGCGCGCTCCGCGCGCCAGGAGTGGCGCCAAAGGCGCCACTGGGGGCTCCAGCGCAGGTCCAAGAAGACCGCGCGGAACGCCAAATTGTTTTGTCTCTGCCGTGTTTTCGCCTGCGCCCTGCGCTCCCCCGACCCCAGGAAGGGGCCCCTGCAGGGCGTGTCGATCTGGGGACCTCCTCCTCCTCCGCCTCCGCCTCCGCCTCCGCCTCCTCCTCCTCCTCCTCCTCCTCCTCCTCCTCCTCCTCCTCCTTCCCCCTCCTCCTCCTCCTCCTCATCCGCCTCCTCCTCCTCCTCAGTCGCGGGGCGTCTTTCCCCGCTCGAAGTGCCTTCAGTGCACCTCGCTATTGCTCCAGGGCCCTCGGGCCCACGCGTGCACCCCGCGCGCGCGTCATGCGTGTGGCCTTGAGCCACAGCAGCGGCGGTCACGCCGCTGTGCCGTCGCCGTCGGGGAGGGGGTCCAGGGCCATGTTCTCGACTCTGGTGGTGAACATGCGCAGGTCGTTGATCTCCAGCTCGCAACTGACCTCCCACGAGCGCACGCCCATGAACCCCCCAAGGTTGGCCCAGTCCACGTACCAATATGTCTCCACGGCCTGGTCCGTCGTGCACATAATTTCGAGCTCGCCCAGCAATTGGCGGAACCCCGCTGACTAACTGCCTCAGCAGTATCCTCGCCGGGCCTCCAAAGCGTCCGTATGACTGAGGAGGGCCCGGCGATGCGTCCGGCCCGCGCGGCGACTTAGCGTCCTGACGCCGATCCAAGCCTCCACCTGGGGGAAAGAAAAAAAAATGAACACCGCGACCTCCACGACCGTAACTCGAGCCGACACTCTGGAGCATTCGTCCTGATGGGGCCCACGGTAGTGCCTCGTGTACCGTCTTCCACTCGCCTCGCGCGACGCACCTCAGTACGTCTCGTAGAACAGCTCCTTTCGTTAATCCATCCGCACAGCAATCCCTCGTGTCGATCCACCACAATCTCTTGAAAATACCTCGACCCAGAAGTTCTCGAATCCATTGAGCATGGTACAGAATATTATGTCTCTCCGCCGGAATCCGTGCCTGCTCCGCCGTGATGCCGCTAAATACACTCCGGGCATCCACGCAAGCTTCCACATCAACTGCTGGCTTGATACTAGCTTCACTTCCGTCGACCATGTCTCGCAACTGTCTGGCCGTCAATTCTCCAGTCTGAACTTCCGTCAAGAAGCCGGCCAGCAACAATACATGATCACAACAATCCGATAACTGACATAACCCTGCTCCCCAAGTGGATCGCACAACGTGAGCTTGTTTCCGGGAATAATACTCTAAAACGTTGCATCTACCTCCATGCTCCTGCTTCGTCTCGATCAACAAATAAACAGCTCCACGCATAGCCAAACCCTGATCGAGGGGTTCTCTCCGGAATGCCACATCTCCAACAGCCATCAGCTTCGCGGGAGGAGTCAGCCTCTGGGCAGTCAAAACCAAAGGACTCTCCTTCATATACTTGAGTAGCACATTCATCTTCCTGATGTGTCCGACCTTCGGTGCCTTGCCGTGGCGTTGGAGTGCCGCAACATAGATACATGTGTCAACCCTCGTCATAATGCACCACGCGATAGCTCCAAGCAAAGACGGGTAGTGCTTCACGTGCTTCTCTGGTGGATCCTCGTCGTCTCCTCTGCCCTGCAGTTCCTTTTCATCAATGCAATTCAAATTATTGATATACTCGGTCTGGCCCACCTCGATGTTCATATCCTCCAGCTGTCTGCGGCGAAGGCCACAATGTACAAAGTTACTTTCACTCATAGTCATCCTGCCGAAGACTGCCTCCAGGGGTGAAATCACGTCGCCGGTCGCCTTATCTGTTCCTGCGCATTTCAGATCATCTAGATGAGTGGAAACAACCATCGCCAAAACCTCCTGGATGTGCTTCAGCCAGAGCTGGGGGTCTGCATGAGTTGGCCTAAGCCCGCTCGACAACAAAACTTGATCACGCCGAAGCCCAAATAGCCGCGGGGCATCGTTGAGACAAAATCCTCCTTTCTCCACATGCAAGAGCTCCAAAACCGTGTTGAAACCCTCGAAACCTTCCACTTCGCATAATAGCTCAGCTGTGCCCTTCGGCAACTCGAAACAGATGTCCCTAATCGGCTCGTTGAGTAGCTTCGCGACCTCCCCGAAAGTCACTCCCTGTAGGAAGGCCGATGAGATGTCCAGGCTGCCTAGCTTCCAATGATGCTGCGCTGCAAGAATATTCACCATTCTCTGTCCCCATATCGTGCTGGTCGCGGTGAACGTCTTCACCTCGTCCTTGTGTCTGTCTTTAAATCCACGTACCGTAAGCCTGCATCGCATGATTCTGGTCATAGTTCCGTCTGCTGCTTGTACCCATTCCACTTATCAACCCACTTCGCGTCGATGCGTTTCTTGGCTTGCCCACGAGGTCGCCTCGACATGGCCTTGAATCCTGCCCTTCTAAGTGTTCAATCTTCTCGGCGGACGTCAGCAGGTCGTCATCTCTCTCTATCACGGCCTTGGCGGATCCATCCTCGTAGAAGCTCAACGCAAACTCATCGTCAACATGCGTAGGGCTTCCGTTGATGGTCGGCTCGTTTAGCATCTTCCATGCTCCTGCTGCGAATCCTATATGGAAGACCTTCTCTGGTTGCAGTGACTCCACTATGCCGTCCGTCGCCCTCGCGTGCGTGGTGTTCTGCGTGTTCCAAGCCTCCATCACATCGTAATCCTGGATGATCTCGTTCCGCTCGAGAACGGACATGTCCGGCTCTTCAGTGAGGTAGCCGATCATGTCCATGAGATCGCTCTCATCCACGTCACTCGTCACGTCCGAGTCCTCCTTCGGTATTGCCCAGAAAGCCTCCAAGCTGTGCAACTCTTCCGATGGCGATGCTGTTTTTGTTGGAACCGTACTCCCGCTGGCTGTTGCACTGGCGCGATCGTCTGCTGCTTCTGTAGGTTCAGCTGGTGCGGGCAGCCCGGGAGGTGGTTCTGGTCCATCTGGCGGTTCATCTTCTAGCCTTCTCGCTATCTGCTCGGCTGGATTTTCCGAGCCCTGAGATCCTTCCGAACGGGCCCTTTTTCCGTATCTCTCGATGTTCGCGCATCCATGCGTCAACTCCTGGTAGGTGAGGTCCGCCCATGCGTGGTATCTGTGGCGCCTGTCCCTGCAAGACGTCCAAAAACATCAGGCTCCACAGTCAGGAACTGCATGGAATAGCACGAAACCCATTCCTTTTCGCCGAAGATATATCGAAGGCTGAGATGTTATACTGCAGATCCTTCACCATAACACATGACCTCCACTCCGGAATCTCTTTTACCTAGGCGCTTCGCAGTCCACCAGCACAATGTGTAGTGCTCGAAATCGTGAAGTCCAGGAAGTGTCGGTACCTTCCTGCCAACTCGGGCGGCCACTGCTCCGTTGATATGAAGTCCGCAAGAAACGACTTGGAGCATGGCCGCCACCACGATGGGATAACTCTTGGGTATCTTCGTCAGAGCCCATCCTGGTGACGTGCTCGCCCAGCCGAGATGCTCGAAACCTTCTCTGATATTATGTACGAAGTCCAATAGAATCAGCGCTGGGTCGCTTTCGACAGCCATGAAGGATACTGAGTAGCTATACAGTATCGCACGTCGAACGTCAGGAGTGTTGACTATCATGTCGCGCCCTTGCCAGTGCATGGCAATCGTCCCCGTCTCTGGTGCTTGCCGAAACAACTTTGGCAGGCCCCTTCCAACTCGGCACATCCTTTGGCGCTTCCCCCGGCTTGTGGAAATCCACGAGGTCTCCAATCTCCAAATGCAGATCCTCCGTCGCCGGGGCAGTTCGTGCCTTGGCCGCTCGTTCCGCCCTCGCCTGCGCCGTGGCCTCGATGATGGACATGGTTGCGATCTCTCAGGGCCTCTGCGAATGCCTGAACATAGCCAGTCCATCTTCATCGTCCAACTCTTGAGCTCCACTCCTGTCAAGATCCCTGAGAACAAGAGGCACGCGTCCGTAAAGCGCTCTGCATGGCGTGCCTTCTCCGATCGTCAGGAACGAGTTCTTGGCAAGAACGGCTTCGGCCAATCTTCGAGCGAAGGGCAACTTGATGCCGAACTCTCGGACATGTGCGTCTATGACGTGCATCTGCCTGCGCAGTATATCATGATGTCGTTCAACTACTTGCGCGTGTTGTCCTGGAGCCTTCAGCTTGCGCGTGGCCCCCATGCGTCCGAGAGCCACTCCAGCTTCTCCTGATGCCATAGCTCCTTCGCCGCCGACGGTCAGTACTGCCATGGGCCAGAAAACCTGAATCCAGTTCACCCATATGAATGAAGTCCAAGAACGCCTCGATCATCTTATCTGAAAGTTCTCGCGCCATGGTAAACCTTATACAACCGTCGATGGGATGTCCAACAACGCGTCGTTCACAAAATAGGAGGTATAACTGCACCTCGTCGTTGAACTGTGCACTCAGTTTGATCGTCGTGGTCGCCCTGGTCCCCTTCTTCATCCACAGTCTACAGACTCGGCAGGTGTCCACGATGTCGTCGACCATCTGCAGGCCCTTGGGCGGCGCGCCTCCGGCCGAGAGCATGCGCTGCATGGCCTTCTCGTTGGCGTGAAACCACCTCAGGTGCAGTCGACGCAACACTCTTCCCGCCACTGCCTCGTTGTTGCCGAACAGCGCTCGCCGGGCGGATCCAAGATCCCAGCTGGACCAGTCAACCTCCATACCTTGATCTGCTTCGGGTCGTGCTGGTGAGTCTGGGACATCTGCGACGTCCACAGGTCCGTCCGGTCTTGGTTCAGCTGCTCCTGGTGCTGGGTCGTGCGCAGCTGCTCGTGCTCGTCGGCGCCCCCTCCTGCTGGTCTGTGGCCAACTTCGGCTGCCCATCTACATTGTCCTGCCACGAGGGTATGCCCAGGTGCATCTTCGGGTTTGCCTCGCTGGCACTGCTTACATCTCCATGTTCGTGCTCCTGGTGTAGCAATCCGACATTTTCCAAGTATCCGAGAGTGTGGAACATGTGCTCCGTTGCAAGCTCGGCATTCCCATTCTCGCACTCGTCGTAACTGCGTCCTCGGATCTGGTGGCCGAATCGCTGTCGCTGGTGGTCCTGGTGCTGGTGCTGGTGCATCTTCAGGAACAGGTGCTGGCACTCCGGAGTCTTCTGTTTTCCTGGATAATCTCCTTCTGCCAGCGCCTTCCGGCAGTGGATCTGGAGGAGGTGGCGGGTCCCAGGGCGGAACCCAGGGTCCGCGCTCATCGAGTGGCGCTGCCGCCGCTGCCCCGGGATACGCCTGCGTTTCTTTCTCTCCGACAGGTAGTCCGCGGCGCCATTGGCGATAGCCACCGCGAATCTCCCAGGCCATAATATTTCCCTCGACGTGGCTTCTCGCCCTTCAGCAGTACCAATTGATCAGATTTACGCTGGAGAAACGTCCGTAGGGAGTACATGGAGGTGTCACGATAACAACCATCACTCCACGCTCCAAGTAGTGCCACAGAGTCCACTGCTCGTTGGGATCCGACAAGTCCGCACCGCAAGCAATGTCGAAGTTGGGTCCCGCTCTGCATTTCCTTCGTGCGCAAATCCTGGAGACGTAGCCTCATCCTCCGCAAATTTTGCAACGCGGCCATGCCGGAGGCCGCCTTCGCCAGGTGCGCTGCGAGGTGAGAGAGGCTCGCTGCTTTACTGACTCCAGGTCCTTCGTACCAGGTTGCTCCGTCATCTCCGGCAACTCCCCGTAGGCATGATGCGTAGCTGTTGCCGTCGTAGAACTCCTCCACGAACAGGAAAATGTAATAGTCGTCGTCCGAGAATATGTCCGTGTCCCCATAGATAGCGAAGAGGGAGTCGTTCATGGCCAAGCCTTTGATACTGTCGCCGCAGTCGTCGAAGTGGTTCTCGATCTCGAACTTCTGCTTCTTGGCCTCCTTCGGTTTGTCGGTCAACGACTTTATCTTCGCGCGCATCCTCGCCTCTGTCGGGTAGGAATTCTCGACGTTGTATGCCGTGTTCTCGCCCGCAGGCGCTTCCGCAATTCTCGACTCTGGTGGTGAACGGTAATCCCCTAACAAGAGGGCGTCGTTAATCTCCCGAAACATTGCCACCATGTACTGCGCGTGCTGTCGTCTCGCTGTTGTCTGCGTTCATCGCTTCCGAACGAGCTCCTCCAATCACTCTTGTGCCGACGTCCTTTTCCTTAGCATTGACATGGTTGGGCTCGAACCGTGAAGGTAGACTGGGCTCGGTCCACTCGGCCACTCCACCCTCGTTCCCCCGCCTCGCCCGGTAGAGACTGCACGTTCAAAGAACACCCATGCATTTCCACCTCGTGGGGGACCTCTCGTCTGAGCTTCAAGATCGTCGGGTCCGCCCGCGTAGAGCTCCCACGCTCGGCAATTAGCATGGCGTCTCCGCCCCCAGCAACCTGTGCTCGCACGCAGTCTTCAAGAAGTCGTAGGCGCTGTTGTGGTCGCTGTCCTCGCTCAGCTCCTCGACGTCCTGGTAGATCTGCCCGCAGTAGCCGGAAGCGCCCTTCGGTGAGGTGTCGTTTCAGATCTCGCGCTTTCTTGCCTTTCACCTGGTCGTAGGCCATCGCCTGCGTCACGGGCCATCCCCCTTCTCGCGCCGCGCGCATCGTAGTTGCCAATCCCAAGCGGTGGCCAAGAACACGAGCATGAAAATGATGATGCGGCGTCGCCGAACGGCTTCAAATGCCCGAGGATGCTGCCGGATTCGGCAGCACCTCAAAGCGCACATCCTTCTCCTTCTTGTCGCCGAAGATCCTCTTGATGCTGGCCCACTTCTTGCTCGGAATGCACCCCTTGTATATGCAATGCACCTTCAGCGAATGTTGCAATCCATTCCAACTCCTGTTCCGCACGCGTTGCTTGCATTCGGCGCGCAGCTGTGACATCTCATTGAGCGCCCAGCCCAGGCCGCTCATCTCCCCCCGAACATCGCCCCACATGATGTCCAAGCGCTCGGGGTGGGGCTGCAGTCGGTCGATAATTATCCTGTATTGCCGCTGGAAGTCGATGCCTCTCTGAATCGTGAACAGGGTAGTAGCCAGTGGCCGCTTCTGCTTCCCTTCAGGTTGTAGCTGCGAGTCCCTGCTGGAAGAACGAACCTTCTGCGCACGGGTCCGCGTAGACGTAGCATGCCGGGAGCGCGCTCCGAGATCGCATCGAGCTTCTGTAGAACTGTTGCCCAACATCGCAGGAACATCGCTTCCAGGAATAATAGGGGCCGTGTGCGTGTCCAGGTTGCCGCTACCATCGCCCCCCTGATAAATCCCACCAGCCCTTTGGGCGTGAGTGGTTTAGAGAGCCCGCTCTGTTCTCAACCCCCCTTCTTCCCCTTCGGGGATGGGTTTACCCCTCCCCCTACCCCCCCCCCCCCCCCCCCCCTGGACCTGGAGAGGGGGTTCCGCGGGTCGTTGGAGGAGTCTTTTTTCGACTCCTGGGAGGGCTAAAAAACGACACCCCTCACGAGGATTCTGGCCCCGACGGGGGGCCGGAGAAAAAAACATCTCCTCTTCTGTGACGCCAAAATCATAGATTTTACTACGGTTTTGGCCCCATTTTGGCCTTCTGAGGGGCCAGCGCCCATGAAAGCTCGTCGCAAAATCATTGATTTTACAAGAAGGTTTTGGGCTCATTTTGTCCTTCTCAGGGGGCAGCGCTCATTTGCGCTTCTGAGGAGGTCGCAAGAGGCCCCAAGAGGCCCCCAGGACGCTCCCACGAAGCCTCCAAGAGGCCACCAAGAGGCCCCCAAGAGGCCCCAAGAAGCCCCCAAGAGGCCCCCAAGAGGCCCCCAAGAGGCCCCAAGAAGCCCCAAGAGGCCCCCAAGAGGCCCCCAAGAGGCCCCCAAGAGGCCCCCAAGAGGCCCCAAGAGGCTCCAAGAGGCCCCCAAGAGGCCCCACGAGGAGCCCGAACGACTCACACCAGGACGAGGGGCCCGAACGACTCACACCACGAAGAGCCCGAACGACTCACACCACAAGGAGGGGCCCCAACGACTCCCACCAGGACGAGGCGCCCGAACGACTCACACCACGAGGGGCCCGAACGACTCACACCACGACGCGGGCCCCGAACGACTCACACCACGAGGGGCCCGAACGAGTCACACCAGGAGGAGGGGCCCGAACGACTCACGCCAGGAGGAGGGGCCCGAACAACTCACACCGCGAGAAGCCCGAACGACTCACACCAGGACGAAGAGCCCGAGAGACTCACACCACGAAGAGCCCGAACGACCCACACCAGGAAGAAGGGCCCCAACGACTCACACCAGGACGAGAAAGCCAAAACGACTCAAACCACGAGGAGCGCTTTCTCTCCCTCCTCCTCCGCCTCGCCCTTCTCCCGCCCCCCCCCCCCACAAGGAGGATGCGCAAGGAGGCGGGGGGAAGGAGTGCCAGGGGAGATATGCGGGGCCAAGCGGACACACGCCTGCAAAACACGACTGTCGGCATGCTTCGCAAGAGTTGCTGTTGTGAGATGGGCTGGCGGGGATGCGCGAAGCGTAAAGAATTTCCTGCGCGCCGATGGGGATCTTCCATTGCTGATGGCAATAGTCGGGTCCTTTTCCAACTCCATTGGCTTCCATGGGTCCTCGCAGTTTTGTCTTCTCCGTGTTGTGCTGGTTGTGCTTAGCTTTCTCCGCTTGCTGTCGTGCCCAGCGCTCTCCAACGAGTTTGCCGCGCGCTCCTGGGCCCACGAGGGCGCCCATCTCGCCGCCGTCGAGCCGGGCGCGCTCGTGTCCCAGGTAGGTCCCCCCGCGGTTCTCCCCCAGGGTCCTGACAACTCCGTTGGAGCCTCCATGATCATCGCTGAAGTCCACTCCGCCTGTGCACTTGTCCGGAGGAATTTGCAGGCCGTCGTTGTCCTCCTCAGCTTCTTCGTGTTGTCCGTCATGCTCGGTGTGTTCATCATCATCCGGAATGGCGACCTCGCCCGCTCCTCTCGGGCGTTCTGGGCACTCACGTTCGCGTGAGTGTCCAGGCTGAAAGTAGCTCTCAGTGCCGAAATCGAATGATGACAAATCCACCTGCTGCTCTGGCACGCTCGACACCTTGCCCCAACTCGCCGCCGAATCCTGAACTCCGCTGCTCGCGCTGTGGGACCGCCATCTTCGCTGGAACGGGGCTGAAGATCAGCACCTACGTTGATCGAAGAGGGGTTCTGCTTCTCGTATGCCTTCTCGGTGCCGAATACCTCCGATGCCATCGGAGGTGCCTTCGCTGGTGTTCCCGTCGTCGCCTTCGGGAGATGAACTTCAGCAGTCTGTAGCTCCGATACTCTGTCTCCGTCCTCATCCTTCGGTGCCACTATCGATGAAAGTCCCAAGATATGTCCGATTCCAAATGTGGGCCCCGATGGCACGTTTGTGATCTCCCCGAACTTGGCGGCCCCCAAGGTCGGTAACATCGGGAAATAGGGCCCGCCGCTCGATGACAGTGCCGACCCTGTCGTTGGTGGCTCCATGCTCTCCGTCATCGGTCTCGGTCCGAGCTACTCCGGGGCATTGTCCTCAATGGCCTTCGGCTGCGCTGACGATATCACCACGCCGGCGAAGCCATGCGAGCCCTCCACGCTCGCGCTCGCCTTCTGCTCGCTGTCGTTCTTAGGTGCCTATGTGGCGAAGAAACTCACCGATCCAGAACCGTAGGCAGAGCTGCTCGTCGTCGCTGCTGTCGCTGTAGCTGACGTGTCGTTGAATCCAAACCATGGAACCGCCGCCGTGGCCGTTGACGCCGGCCGGGGTCCGTTCGTGACGCTATTGCCCTTTCCTTGTCCTTTGCCTTGTCGGCGGGGGCAGTCTTTGATCAGGTGGAATTCGCTCTCGCAGCCCTTCGCGAGGCACTTCGTGACCTTGCCGTCGCGTCCGGTAGGATTACGTCGCCCTTTTCCTTCGAAGTGGTAGCCCTTGCCTTGTCCACGTTGACCGAAAGCTCCACCTCCACGAAACGGGATCAGAGATCCCTTGCCACCCTTACCTTTTACCGTACCTGTGGAATCTCGTAGGTCTGCCTGTAAACCGTCGCCAACGCTTCTTATGAAAGACATAGTTCTGGTAGAGGCACTGCTGGATGGCCGCGTCGTCATGGCCGATCTGTCCAGGGAAGTCCGAGCCGCCCAGGTCCTCTCCGTCGTCATCGTCGGTGTCCGTGTCGTTCTCCTCGCACTCGTTGCCGTAGTAGGCCCGCCACGGATCTGGCGCCAGCGGCGCTGCCGCGGTAGGCGCCCAGGGAGCCGAAGGGGCCCGCGATGCTGCCATGCCTCCGCCAGTGTAGCCATCTGCTTGATCATCTTGATGTCCGTCGCCGCCACCGAAGTTGAACGTCGGAAAAAAAAACTGGCCATGGCCTCTGCCCTTGCTGCTTCGATTCACCGACATCGGCCCCTTCTCCAGAACGTGCCCGTACCGTCGAATGCATTCAACTCGCTCGGCGAATTGCTGCTCTGTCCTCGGCAAGTGACCTCTGAAGTGGACCAGCAACTCATTCCACTCCGCAGGGCTACAGCCCAGGGCAGTCATCAACATCCACGCGTAGCCCTGTGGTCCCATCTGAAATCCTCCAAGAGCCGCTGCCCGTCGTCGCGCGACCTCGAACCTGCTGAGCGTCTGGTCTATGTTCTCGTAGCTCTTGCGGTAGAAGTCCAGCAAGTCCGAGGTCGCCCTGCTCTCGTTCTCGTCACCACGCGGGGCGAATGATCTAGAAAGAACGAGCTGCAGTCCTGTGAGTTGTCGTGCTCCTGCTCCGTCGCCTGGGTCTGCTATGGCTCCATCTCGTAGCTGTTATGGGGGAGTCTCTCTCGCCAAGCTACTCGCTGCTCCTCCGAGTCGTAGCGCCGCTGCTGGAGCTCGTTGTTCGGGCATGACCTCTCTCGCCGCCGCCGCCGCCCACATCGTCACGTCCGTCAGCCAGAATCGGAAGGGGTACTGCCTGTCCTGCTCTGGGCTCCACGCCGGCGGGACCTTGAGGCTGCCCATGACCTCGAGATGTAAGTGCTCCGTCTCTTCAAACAATCGTGTACGTAATCTGTGAGCAAGCTCACGCCAGTGATACCGAATGCTTCTCGCACCGAAGCTGTCCAGTGCCGAAGCTGTCGTAGCGGATATCGTGGTTTGTGGAGGGGTCGTATTTCACCTCGATGAAGACCGCCTCCGCGCCGTGGGTCACCTCGATGACCCGCATGAAGCCGGACTCCTCCGGCTGCCGCGCAGTGACAGCGCTGAACCCTAGCCCGATGTGGACCAGGGCTCCGCTACCAAGTCGCGGGGCGTCTTTCCCCGCTCGAAGTGCCTTCGGTGCACCTCGCTATTGCTCCAGGGCCCTCGGGCCCACGCGTGCACCCCGCGCACGCGTCATGCGTGTGGCCTTGAGCCACAGCAGCGGCGGTCACGCCGCTGTGCCGTCGCCGTCGGGGAGGCGGTCCAGGACCGTGTTCTCGACTCCTCCTCCTCCTCCTCCTCCTCCTCCTCCTCCTCCTCCTCCTCCTCCTCCTCCTCCTCCTCCTCCTCCTCCTCCTCCTCCTCCTCCTCCTCCTCCTCCTCCTCCTCTCCTCCTCCTCCTCCTCCTCCTCCTCCTCCTCCTCCTCCTCCTCCTCCTCCTCCCTCCTCCTTCCTCCTCCTCCTCCTCCTCCCTCCTCCTCCTCCTCCTCCTCCTCCTCCTCCTCCTCCTCCTCCCTCCTCCCGCGCGGCCAGGCCCTCCGCAGTCTGCGCCGCGCCCGCGGCCGCCGCGCCCTGCGCCGCCGACGGCGCGCCGCCGGCCCCGGCGGCAGCGGCGGGCGCCTCCTCGGCGCGCCGCCTCGCCGCGGGCGCCTCGGCGGCGCGGGGGCCTCGGCCGCGGCTGCGCCCGGAGCCTCGCCGGAGCCTGGCGAGGCCGCCGCCGCGCGCGCGGCGGGCGCGGCGTCGCCGCCTGCGGCCGCGGCGGCGTCGCCGGCGGCGGTAGCTCCGCCTCGGGGCTTCGGAGGCGGAGCCCTCGCCGTCTGACTGAGTGCCAGACCACCCCTACCCAGCTCGAAGGTCCGAACTTCGGGTTTTGGGGGGGTACGGACTTCATATGCGTTTTTTTCTGTGTTCCCTGACCCCCCCCCGCACTGGAAATGCAGGGCAGATCGGGGCCTTCGGGTTGGGTTAGTGTGGTTTGGTGGGCGGTGAACGTCGTCATCGTGGTGATGGAGGACCGCTGACGTCGTGGCCGCCGTCGTCGTCGTGGGATCGTCGGCGCCGCTAGGAGCGGCGGCGGCTCCGCCTCGGGGCTGTGGAGGTGGGCCTCTCGGCTGCGGTCGGTCGTGGACTTTTCTGGACGGCGTGCCGCGGCGGCGGCCCTGGCGGCACCCTGGCTCCTGCGAGCGGATGGCGTGCGGCTCTGCTCCGCGGGGCGGGGGGCTCCGGAAAGCTCAGGAAGTCGACACCCGGGGACCAGGATGTGGACCGCGTGTCGCGCCGAAGCCTTTTGCGCTAGAACCAGCAGCAGGCGGAGCGAGGCACCAACCAGAAGTTCCCGACCATGATCATCGGCCCTCGCCAGCCCGACATGCGCCTCTTGGCAGCGAGCAAAGGGGAGGTGAGAAAGAGAAGGCCTTCTCGGAAGGCTCGGAAGTCTCCCGGCCTGCTGAGAAGTTTTCCAAACCTTCCCCGAAGACACAGAAAACCTGTCAAAGGCGCGGGGGGTTCTGAGAAGTCCCGCCGCCTTCTGAGAAGACCTTCTCCTTTCTCTTGCGCAGGTCGCCGTGGCGTCAGGCCTTCTTCTGCTTCTCGCTTCCCCCCCTCGCTCGCCGCCGAGCCTCTCTTGGAAGCGCACGTCCGAACCAGTTATATAGCACAGACCTGTTATTGCATGTCTCATGATCTCTAATACTACACCAGAGAGAATCCCCAATCGTTGGTTAGTTTCAAGTTTAGTGATATGGATATTGAGATCGATAGTGGAATCGATATCATAACCATATTACACAAGTACCTATATATATATATATATATAGACTACGTCGTTGCCCCAATGGCATGGCCGGTAGACGCCCGCCTGCGAGCACATGTATGCTCTGAGAAGTATGGGCGCGCGCGTGGGCCCTTTGGGGGGCGGCTCACATGCAGTAGGAGCAGAAGTGGGCTGCTGAGGAGAGGACGATAAATAAGAAACGACGCCAGTTTTCAGCAAAATGGACTGTATTTCAGCAAAATGACTGTATGTGATGAGAAGCCGACAGACTGTCAGCAGGGCTGGAGGAGGACGAGGAGGAGGAGGAGCAGGAGGAGGAGGTAGGAGGAGGTAGTAGTAGTAGTAGTAGTAGTAGTAGTAGTAGTAGTAGTAGTAGTAGTAGTAGTAGTAGTAGTAGTAGTAGTAGTAGTAGTAGTAGTAGTAGTAGTAGTAGTAGTAGTAGTAGTAGTAGTAGTAGTAGTAGTAGTAGTAGTAGTAGTAGTAGTAGTAGTAGTAGTAGTAGTAGTAGTAGTAGTAGTAGTAGTAGTAGTAGTAGTAGTAGTAGTAGTAGTAGTAGTAGTAGTAGTAGTAGTGGTAGTAGTAGTAGTAGTAGTAGTAGTCGTAGTAGTAGTAGTAGCAGTCGTAGTAGTAGTAGTAAAGTAGTAGTAGTAGTAGTAGTAGTAGTAGTAGTAGTAGTAGTAGTAGTAGTCGTAGTAGTAGTAGTAGTAGTAGTAGTAGTAGTAGTAGTAGTAGTAGTAGTAGTAGTAGTAGTAGTAGTAGCAGTAGTAGCAGTAGTAGTAGGAGGAGGAAGAGGAGGAGGTCCTCGCCAGCCCAACAGACTGTCAGCAGGGCCGAACGCACTCGGCGGCGGCTGACGCTTACCGACTTTCTATGCACGCGCACCAGGCGGGGTCGCGCGCGAGGCCGAACCCCCACCTCCGACTCCAGAGGTGGGACCCTCGGGACTTCCGAGGTGGGGCCACGACGTCATCGTCGTGGTGATCGACGACCGTCGAGGTCGTGGCCGTCGTCGTCTTGGTGATCGTCGGCGCCGCCAACGTCGTCGTCACCATGGTCGTGGTCGCCGCCGACGACGCCGCCGTCGCCATCGATTGGCGGCGAGCACAAGGGGGTGGAGGGAGGGGAGAGGGCTTCTTGGAAGGAGCCTGCTTCTTAGAAGGCGCCGGCCTTACATCCATAGACAAGGCCCGCGCCTTCTAAGAAGCAGGGGTGCTTCTAAGAAGCCCTCCCCCCGCCCCCCAACCCCCCCCTGCGCGTGGCTGAATCGAGGGCGCCGCTCCCGAGCCTGGCCCTCCGCAGCAGGGCACGCCCGAGCTGCCCCGAGCTGCGCCGCCCGGGGGTCGGTGAAGGGGAACTGGGATCCACAAGTAAAGAAACACAAATGACCAGATTCCCCATATGTTTCCCCATGTTTTCTGGGGTTGTTGTGTTCCCCCCAACTTCCCACATCTTCCTATATCTTCTGCGGAATCGACGATTCCTTGTGTCTGTGAATTTCTTTCCCTCCTGACTTCAGGAAGAAAAACAGACACAATGAATCCTCGATCCCCCAGAAAATACGGGAAAATATGGGAAGCGGGGGGGGAAGACAGAACCCCAGAAAATATAGGGAAATGGGGGGAATATTTTTTTATGTGTATGTGTTCATTTGTGTGTCTGTGTGTTTCTTTCCCTCCTAACCTCAAGAGGAAAAAAAAAACACAGACACAATGAATCCTCGATTCCCCAGAAAATACGGGAAAATGTGGAAGCGGGGGGGGGGAAGACAGAAATCCAGAAAATAAAAGAAATAGGGGGAATATTTTGATTGGTATGTATCTATTTGTGTGTCTGTGTGTTTCTTTCCCTCGCAGCACCTGCGCAGACGAAAGGGCCCTGGGACACACAAATAAATACACACAAATAATCAGATCCCCCCTATTTCCCCATAGTTACCTAACAGCGTAGACTGATAGGTTTCTAGTGGTCTCAAAAGAGCTCACAGATCACTCCACAGGGGGGTCTGGGCGGGTGCCGGACAGGGTGCCGCAGAACTCATTTTAAGCCAACAGTCACACACTTCGTGCTCTTCGACTTCCCAAAACTCCATTCCCGGGCCACATTCTGAATGCCCGGAGCCAACTGTAGGCCACTTCGTGCTTTTCGACTTCCCAGAACTCCATTCCCGGGCCACATTTTGAATGCCCGGAGCCAACTGTCGGCCACTTCGTGGTCTTCGAGTCCCCAGAACTCCATTCCCGGGCCACATTTTGAATGCCCGGAGCCAACTGTAGGCCACTTCGTGCTCTTCGAGTTCCCAGAATTCCATTCCCGGGCCACATTTTGGATGCCCGGAGCCAACTGTAGGCCACTTCGTGGTCTTCGAGTTCCCAGAACTCCATTCCCGGGCCAGATTTTGGATGCCCGTAGCCAACTGTAGGCAACTTCGTGCTCTTCGACTTCCCAGAACTCCCATTCCTGGACCACACTTTCAGCAGGGGCAAGAGCACGACGAGGAGGAGGACGAGCAAGACCAGGAGGACGAGGACGAGCAGGAGCAGGACGAGGAGCAGGAGGAGCAGGAGAAGAAGGACGAGCAGGAGGAGGAGGAGGACAAGCAGGAGGAGGAGGACGACCAGGAGGAGGACGACCAGGAAGAGGAGGAGGAGGAGGAGGAGGGGAGGGGGAGGACTACCAGGAGGAGGAGGAGGAGGAGGAGGAGGAGGAGGAAGAGGAGGAGGAGGACGAGGAGGAGGAGGAGGAGGAGGACGAGGAGGAGGATGAGGAGAGAGGACGAGATGAGGAGGAGGAGGGGGGGGGAGAGCACCAGGAAGAGGACGAGGACCACGGCGGAGGGAGGAGGAGGAGGGAGGAGGAGGAGGAGGAAGGGAGGAGGCGGAGAGAACACCAGGAGGAGGATGACGAGACGGGACGAGGGGAAAGAACGAGGGCGACCATGAAGAGGGGAGGAGGGGAGGAGGGTAGGGGAGGACTACCAGAGTAGGAGGAGGAGGGGAGGAGGAGGAGGAGGAGGAGGAAGGGAGGAGGAGGACGAGGAGGAGGAGGAGAGGAGACGGGAGGAGGAGGGGGGGAGAGGCCAGGAGAAGAAACGAGGACACCAGGAGGAGGAGGAGAGGAGGAGGAGGAGGACAGAGCACCAGGAGGAGGAGGACGAGCAAGACGAGGAGAACGAGAACGAGGACGAGCAGGAGGAAGAGGAGGAGGAGGAGGAGGAGGAGGAGGAGCAGGAGAAAAATGAGGAGGAGGAGGAGGAGGAGGAGGAGCAGGAGAAAGAGGACGAGCAGGAGGAGCACGAGGACGAGCAGGAGGAGGAGGAGGAGGACGAGCAGGAGGGGAGGGCGGCCGGCTGCCCCGGCCAGGTCCTACACATGGCTGTTAGGTTGCTTTGCCGGGATAATTTTTGTGTTTCTGTCTTCCCCCCCCACTTCCCACATTTTCCTATATTTTCTGGGGAGTCGACGATTCCTTGTGTCTGTGCGTCTCCTTCCCTCCTGACCTCAGGAAGAGAAGAAAAACACACAGACACAATGAATCCTCGATTCCCCGGAAAATGCGGGAAAGTGTGGGAAGTGGGGGGGAAGACAGAACCCCAGAAAAGATGGGGGGAAATAAGGGGGGATGTTTTTACCTAACAGCTTTTGCTGATAGGTTTCTAGTGGTCTCAAATGAGAGCATCATGACTCCTCAGGGGGGTCAGGGCGGGACCCGGCGCGGCTGCCGCCGCACTCGTTTTTCGCAAACAGTCACACACTTCGTGCTCTTCGACCTCCCAGAACTCCATTCCCGGGCCACATTCTGAATGCCCGGAGCCAACTGTAGGCCACTTCGTGCTCTTCGACTTCCCAGAACTCCATTCCCGGGCCACATTTTGTATGCCCGGAGCCAACTGTAGGCCACTTCGTGCTCTTCGACTTCCCAGAACTCCATTCCCGGGCCACATTTTGCATGCCCGGAGCCAAACTGTAAGCCAGTTCGTGCTCTTCGATTTCCCAAAACTCCATTCCCGGGCCACATTTTGGATGCCCGGAGCCACTGTAGGCCACTTCGTGTTCTTCTAGTTCCCAGAATTAAGGTCCTGGGCCACTTTTGATGGCCGAGGCAGGCTGTCGCTGCGCCGAGGGCAGGCTAACATCGGGCCGAACGACTGAGGCTGAGGCCGAGGCTGAGGCTGAGGCAGGCTGATGCTGAGGCAGGCTGAGGCTGAGGCTGAGGCTGATGCAGGCTGAGGCTGAGGCAGGCTGAGGCTGAGGGCGAGGCTGAAGGCAGACTGAGGCTGAGGCTGAAGCAGGCTGAGGCTGAGGCTGAGGCAGGCTGAGGCTGAGGCTGAGGCAGGCTGATGCTGAGGCAGGCTGAGGCTGAGGCTGAGGCTGAAGCAGGCTGAGGCTGAGGCTGAGGCAGGCTGAGGCTGAGGCTGAAGCAGGGCTGAGGCTGAGGCAGGCTGAGGCTGAGGCAGGCTGAGGCTGAGGCTGAGTGCAGGCTGAGGCTAGGCTGTTGACTGGCGACTGCCGTTGCCGCTCGACTGTCATCGCGAATGCGACTACGACTGCGAGAACGCAGAATTCGTACAATTGGATTTTTATCTGATCTAAGGGGAATGCTTTCAGATATCTTCTACATATCGCTGTTTAGGTTGCTTTGCCGGGGATAATTTTATTGTATGTGTTTTATTTGTGTGTCTGTGTGTCTCTTTTCCTCCTGCCTCAGGAGGGAGAAGCAACACATAGACACAATCATCCTCGATTCCCTCGGAAAATAGCGGAAAATGTGGGAGGGGGGGGGGTGGGGGGGGGAAGACAGAAATCCAGAAAATAAGGGGAAACAGGGGGAATCTTTTGATGGGTATGCATCTATTTGTGTGTGTCTGTGCGTTTCTCTCCCTGCCAGGTCGGGTCGGCACGCCGCGCCCCGCACCCCGGGCGCGGGCCGGGCCCGCCGCCGGCCCTCCGCCGCCCAGGGGGGCGCCGCCTCCGCCGGCCCTCGAGGGCGAGAGCCGGGGCGCCCCCCCGTGCGCCAAGGGGGCGCACCTGCGCAGACGAAGGGGCCCCGGGGGCACACCAACAAGTGCTTCCCATACCTGCCATACTGGGCCCCTCTAGTGGTTCCACACTCGTCGTCTTGTCCCCCACATTGCGATACGGTTTGCCATGTTTGCCATACTGTCCTCCATATTTGCCATATTTTGCCCATGGGCCTTGGGGGAGTTCATACACGAAAGTGGCCTCGGGGTCCCATAGTTTGTCCCATCTTTTCCCCTATTTTCCCATACTTGCAGGGTTTCTGTGTCTCCTCCCCCCCCCCCCCCGCTTCCCATAGTTTCCCGTATTTTCCTGGGGGTCTCCGCCGACCCTCGAGGGCGAGAGCCAGGACGCCCCCCCTGCGCCAAGAGGGCGCACCTTCAAGTCGGGCCTGTCCCCCTACAGGGGGATTGTCGACGAAAGATACAACGTACCCCAGACATAGTCAAAAAGTAGTCCAAAGATAGTCTGGGGACTATTTTTGGAATGTGTTTTGACCTTTTGGGGAATTGTTGGGGAATTTGTACTTTTTCGTCGAAAATCCCCCTGCAAGGGGACAGTCCCGATTTAAACGTACCTGCGCAGACACCCTCCCACGATGCCCGCAGACACCCTCCCACGATGCCCTCCCGCAGACACACAAATAAACGCACACAAATCAAAAGATCCCCCCTATGTTCCCATAATTTCCGGGTTTCTGTCTTCCCCCCCCGCAACTTCACATCTTTGCCCATATTTTCCTGGGGGTCGGCGATAGCCAGGACGCCCCCTGCGCCAAGAAGACGCACCTTCAAGTCGGGCCTGTCCCCCTACAGGGGGGTTGTCGACGAAAAATAAAAGATACCCCAAACATAGTCAAAAAGTAGTCCAAAAACAGTCTGGGGACTATTTTCTGAGTATTTCTTGACCTTTTTGGGAACTTGTTGGGGCATCTTCAATCTTTAGTCGCAAATCCCCCTTGCAAGGGTACAGTCCGGACTTACACGTACCTGCGCAGACACCCTCCCGCGATGCCCGCAGGCTTAAAACAGGGCTAGGATCGGGACAAATCGCCCCAGAGCGTTCTGGAGCGCTCTCGGAGCGTCCCGACACGCTCTGGAGCGGCCGCGGCGCCCAATACATCCTCCAAACCCGCCGATTCTCAGAGATTTCGAGTTATCGAAGGATTGCAAAAAAACTAAGGATTGCAAAAAAACGAAGGATTGCAAAAAAACCGAAGGATTGCAAAAAACCCGAAGGATTGCAAAAAACGATCTTCGCGCCGATTTAAGGCACCCTCGGGGCGGGCGGCGGCGCACACCGAGCCGCCGCCTCCCCGTGGGCAGCCTCGGGGAAGACTGCCCGCCGCTGCCGCGCGTGTGTCGGCTGCACCGGAGCGCGCCCGGAGGGCCGCGCCTCGCGCCTGCTGCGCCACGGCCCCTGCTCCGCCCGCTCCTGGCCCTCCTCCTCCTCCTCCTCCTCCTCCTGGAGGAGGATGGGGAGGAGGGGGAGGGGGAGGAGGGGGGGAGGAGAGGAGAGGAGGGAGGAGGAGGAGGAGGGAGGAGGAGGAGGAGGAGGAGGAGGAGGAGGAGGAGGAGGAGGATTCCCTGGAAGGATAACCTGAGACGTGCCTGCGTACGAAAGGAGGAGGAGATCGCTCGGGATCGCCGGCCGGGCTGCGGCCCCTGCAGGCCACAGAGGGAGTCGGCTCGCACTGGATTTTTCAGGACCGAGGATCGGGGATCGGGGAACGAAGGATCGAACTTCGAGGATCGAGAATCCCCGGACTTCGACTCTGAACTCGATCCGATCGTATGCATCGAGGAAGAAAAAACGGCATAAACAAAACATGCTGACGGTCCGCGCTGATTTCTTGGATCTGAGCTGGACCTCCCTCCCTGGCGCGCGGAGCGCGCCAGGGGGGGCGCCATAGGCGCCGCCGGGAGGGGGCCCATCGCGGATCCAAAAACGCCGCGCGGAGGGCCAAAAGTTCATGCCTATGCCGTTGTTTGTTCCTTGATGGATCGGATCGGATCGAGATCGGGCCAAAAGTTTATGCCTGTGCCATTTTTTGTTCCTTGGTGGATCGGGTCAGATCGAGATCGGGCCAAAAATTTATGCCTGTGCCGTTTTTTGTTCCTTGATGGATCGGGTCAGATCGAGATCAGAGTCGAAGTCTGGGGATCCTCGATCCTCGAAGTTCGATCCTTCGTCCCCCGATCCCCGATCCTCGGTCCTGGAATCCAGTGCGAGCCGACTCCCGTCAACATGTTATGTTTATGCCGTTTTTTGTTCCTTGATGGATCGGATCGGATCGAGATCGGAGTCGAAGTCTGGGGATCCTCGATGCTCTGTCTTCGATCCTCGAGTTCGATCCTTCGATCCTCGATCCCCTCAGTTCGATGTTGTTCATCCTCGATCCTCGATCCTCTACTCTCGATCCTCGATCCTCGAAGTTCGATCCTCTGATCGTCGATTCTCGATCCTCGAAATTCGATCTTCGAAGCTCGATCCTCAATTCCCGAAATTCGATCCTTCGATCCTCGATCGGGTCGTGAGCGGCCCTGCGTGGGGCCCTGGGGGCAAAGAGGCCGTGAGCAGCGCGGGCTCTGCCCAGAAGCACCTTCGTGTCCTCAGGGGGACCCCTTCTAAGACGAAGTCAGGACGAGGATGAGGAGGACGACGAGGAGGATGACGAGGAGGACGAGGACGAGGAGGGACAGGAAGAGGAGGAGGAAGACGAGGAGGAGGAAAAGGAGGACGAGGACGAGGAGGACGAGGACGAGGAGGACGAGGACGAGGAGGAGGAGGACGACGAGGACGGACGAGGAGGAGGACGAGGAGCGCGGTCGACAAAAGTCAGCAGGAGGGGCTGACCAGGGGAGAAGTAACTATATCCACGACCCGGACTCCTCGGCCGCGACCCCATAGATACCAGGCGATTTTGCTCGGCTGCTTTGTTTGTGGCGCATGATGCATCAGTGGGAACGCAGTCGGATCTCTGAGACCCGGCGGCTCTGGAGGATGCCTCGGGCGCCGCGGCCTCCTCAGAGCGTTCGGGAACGCTCTGAAAGCATCATTCCAGAACGCTCTGGAACGGATTTATCCTCGTCCTAGCCCCACCCGACATTCCTCGGGACCTCGTTTTTTAACCCCGACCCGCCGTCGCCGTCGCCAGAATCGTCCCCGCCGCCGGTGTTAGTCATGTCCCCCGCGTCCAGGTGCAGATTTACAGCCTGAGGGTTCTCGCGGTCGGGGTGCGACTCCTCGGAGGGGGGCAGGGAGGAGGAGGAGGAGGAGAAGGAGGAGGAGGAGGAGGGGGAGGAGGAACAGGAGGACGAGGAGGAGGACCAGTGCAAATCCGAGAAACATCTACGGTATGGCATAACCCCTCCCTACAAAATCCCTCCCCATAGGTTGTTGTTTCTAGAAAATCCGCCGACCCCGGATGCGTGTAAGGGAAAGTGCGGACAATGGCCACCAATCCTGGCCCCATCCTACGATTGCTTGCCCAACCCCGACAAACGCTCCCCACCCTTCCCCGGCGCCCGGAACCCACCCTGGCCATCGCCCTGCCCCCGCCACGTCTGACATCCCCAGCCCTCCACCCCATCCTTCGGGATCTGTTCTTGGGACCCCCCACCCGACAATTCCCGGCCCAGAACCCACTGTCACCCCCGCCCTGCCCCCACCACGTCTCGCATCTCCACTGCTCTTCCATCTCTCGGGATCTCTGTTCTTGGGACCCCCCGCCCGACCACTCCTGCCCCGCCCCCACCACGTCCCGGCACTCTCACCCAACCGCAGCTCTGTTCTTGGGACCCCCCGACCCACAATTTCTCGACTGGAACCTACCGACGCCCCCACCACGTCCCGGCACCCTCACCCCACGACAGCTCTGTTCCCGGCGCTGTGCTGGCGCCGGCAGCAGGAGGGGCGTCGCCCGCCGCGGCGGCGTCTGGGGCCACTGGTGGCGGCGCCGCTCCCGCGACGGCGATGACCCCCGCCCCCGCCGCGGCCGGCGGTGCTGCCGCGCTCGGGTCCGCGAGCGTCATGGCGCAGGCTGGGCCTCCCGTGCAGTTCGCCGCCGACAGCTCGATGAGGAACGGCGAGGCGGGCAAGGGCCCAAAGCCCGCGGCCGCGCCGCGCCGCAGGGCGGCCCACAGCTCCGCCAGCGCGGGCAGCCGTCGGAAGCTGTAGGTCTGGGCCTCTGCCACGCCGCCGACGCGCCCGCCCTGCCCGGCGATGAAGTGGACGCTCCTGACATCGCCGTAGTCGTCCATTTCCGGTGTCAGCACGTAGCCGGTGGAGTACAGACTCAAGCGCTCGTGGAACACCCCCACGCCAGGCACGTTGTAGCGCGTGAAGTGACACCATCCCGCCACGGGGGTGGCCGCCATCACTGCGCGGGCGCCAGGCGCCGGGAGGCCTTAGCCTGCGCAGCCGCCAGCGCCTGCACGTCCTCCACCGCCGCCGGCACCGTGGCCGCCGCGGCCTGTGGACCACCATCTTCCTTTTCGGGCCTGACGCGGAGGGACTCCCCCCACCAGCACCCAACATCTCACCCTCACTGGCACGGCGGGGCCGGCCTGGCCCGCGCAGGCAGGCCTCCTGGGCTCACAGACTTTGCTGTCCGACGACGACAGCCGGCCCGCGCGCCAGGGGCCGGAGGTGGGCCACAGATCCCCCCCCCGCGTGCCTGGCGGCGAGCTCGACCTAGCCAGGTCACAGATTTGTCGCACTACAGACTTATGCGGCGGTTAGCTGCGACCCTGGAGGACCAACACCCACCATCCCCGTGGAGGTGCCAGTCTTCGCGTTGGCAGACCAGCATTCAGCATGGCAGGAGGTCCACTGGGGACCGCACCATCACACGGCATCAACACTGTTCGAAGGACCCATCAGTCGATACTATTTGCTCTTGAGCGGCGGTTAGCTGCGACCCTTGAAGACCCTCGAGAATGGCCATGTCCCCTAGCCCACGGGTCCGGGGCCCGTTCGGGGGGCGTTGAAGCGCTTCCCCTCGCCTCTCCCCTCTCGGGCCAGGCGGGCGCCCCCCGCCCGAGGCCCTGGGGCTCGCCAGGCGTGCCGACAGACGCCGTTGGTTTTGCCCCCCCTCCCCAGGGCCGCCCTGGCCCCCCGCTGCCCGCGGTAAGGTTCCCCACTTTCAGCAGCGGTGAGCTGCGACCCTGGAGACCCACGTGGTGCGCGATGGAGGGCGGCCCCGAGTCTCGCGGGGAAGTGCGGGAGTGGCGGGCAGGATCGGACCGCGGTGACCGTCGGCTCTCGCGCCTGCTTCAGCGCAGCTTCCCCCTGGTCGCCCCCGCCCAATTGCAACGTTGCGCGCTTGCTTGGACACGCGCCACGCGTGCCCCGGGAGGTACAGCCACTCTGCGTACTTGAGGATAAGCTTGTCCCTCGGTCCGTTTGGCGTACTTCAGCGGCAGCACCACCATCAGTGCAGCACCCCCCTGGGCTCCCTTGCCTCGCTGGCGATGCTCACCACGCCTGCCTGGCCTTCTCCTCTCGCCCTGGGCCCGGCGCCGTGCCGCTGCCCACGGGCCCGGCTCGCGGTCGCCCTGGTGTCCCTCATGCACTGCCCGGTGGACTGGCGGGCGGAGAGATCGCCGCGGAGTGGTTCAGCCTTTCGCAGCAGCTGCAGCCAGGCTCACCCTTCCGCTTTCGGCAGGTTGCGTCGTTCCACGTTCTTCGGCAGCTCTGCCCCCCTGGCAAGCGCACGTCGTTGGGGCGGTTGGAGCCTGGCGCCCCACTGGCGACTCGCTCCTCGGGCCTCGCGCCTGCCCCCATTCAGAATGACGGACGCGGTTGCTCAGGTACTCGTCATGTCTCTGTGTGGGTCGTGCCTCGCGGCAGGCATCGAATTCCCCGACATTGTGTCCTGCGCGTGCCCGGGCTTCCCGGGATGCCCCCCGCCGTCAGCCCCCCCACAGCCTCGCGGCTGCTTTGTGGTGATGGTCGGCACACTGGCGGTGGAGACGTCTGCGCTGCCTGTCAGGGGGGCCCTGCTGCAGTGAAGCTGAAGTGGCCAGCCAACCCACACTGTCGCATGGCGCTGCCCCTGAGCCCGAGCGCCGACACACACCAGGTGTCTCCCCGCAGCCGTGGAAACTGCCGCTGGGGTGGCCGAGGAAGACCATGAGCAGCGCGAACCACGGTGCGAGCAGGGAGGGGGGGGGGCACAGCCCAGCGAAGGCCGCGACGGGCGAGCCCCGAAGCCACGGGTGGGGGACACCCGCCGGGCCTGGGAGGGGAGAGGCGAGGGGGCGCAACGCCGCGCCCCACGGCCAGAACCTGCAGCCGTAGCCAGGGGCCGCGGCCAGTCACATGTAGCGCCCAGGGAGTCGCTGCTACTCGCCGAGAGCACCTGCGTGGAAGAATGTGGGGTCGCAGCTAACCGCCGCTAGGAACCATTTGCATCGTGGGGGTCGCAGCTAATCGCCGACGAGGTCTCTGTTGAGCGCGGGTCAGCAGCGAGATGCGCCTCCGGGGGGGGGGGCCCTGAGGTGTCGCAGCTATTCACCGCCGGAGCTGAAGCTGCCAATACTGGGGCCTGAGACATCAGGCCGGTAGGCGGCGCGCAGGGGGGGGCGCTTCTGCCGACTTCCCCCACGTCGCCGTGGGGCAACAAAGTGGGTGGTCCAGGGACCGGTCAGCCCAGCGGGCTGGTCCCCTGATGAGCAGGGGGGTGAGATGTCAGGGATGGGTTCACGTATCCAGCGTGGGCTGTCTAGCTATGCAGCGCCTTGGGTGAGATGTGGGGTGACCTCCGCCCCGGCGGGCTGGTGGGGATATTCTTTTGATTGACGGCTCCAAGGACAGCTCCATGAAGCGGGATGGTCTCGGCTGGGGCGAAGGGCGAGATAATTGGCACCGACGGCACGTAGGCCGACGACGCACATGCAATTCCAAGTTGCAAAATACCCCTCATTGGGATGCCTGGTGGGGATACGCAAAGCGTCGTGAATTTGCTAGCACCCCTTACGCAGATCGGCGGGGTCAGGGTCCAAACGCACACATAGGATTTGCTACATTTCTGACATTCGGTGACACCCCTCACGCAGATCGGCGGGGCCAGGGTGCAAAAACATTGGATTTGCCACATTTCTAAAACTCGTTGACACCCCGCACGGGGTCATGGTGCACAAATATTGGAGTTGCTACATTTCTGAAATTCGCTGACACCCCTCATGCAGATCGGCGGGGTCCGGGTCGAAAACCACATGGGATTTGCCACGTTTCTAAAATTTGGTGACACCCCTCACGCAGATAGGCGGGGTCAGGGTGCAAAAACACATGGGATTTGCCACATGTCTGAGATTCGCTGACACCCCTCACGCAGATCGGCAGGGTCAGGGTCCAAAAACAAGGGATTTGCAACATTTCTGAAATTCGGCGGCACCCGTGACGCATATCCGTAAGGTCAGGGTCGAAAAACAAACAGCTCCCGACACTGCTTCACGGCGGCGCCCAGACCTCCTGATTTAGCTTATGCATCTCCCATTATCCGAGACAGGGGGCCGGCGGCACGGGGCGAAGCCCTTGCGGATTGCCGCGCCCCGCGCATCATGATCTCTTGCCCTGCTCCACAGCGCGGGCAAGCACCGGGCGAAAGATAAACGGCCTGCCGAGGCCGCGCCTCGGGCCAGCATCCAGCGGAAACAAATGCAGAGCTGGCAAAGCTACATCTTGATGGGCGCCGTCGGACACTAGCTCCCCATGGATTCGACGAAAAATAATAAAATGAACCATCGTCCAAACCCACTCCACAAGAATGGATCGGCGCCTTTTTCCCAGAGCAACCTGGGACAAGCTCCCTTCACATACACTTGCCCACGCGAAATTCGAAACCTGGGCCCTCGAGGTCCAGCGCGCCAAAAGACGCGGCCCACCTCGTGGAAAAAGCAGGCGCCCATCTGACGTCGAGAAGAGTAGCCGCAATGGCAGAGACAGGGCCTTTGACTGGGGCCCAGCGACGATTGGGCTCGACGCCCATCAGCTTAGCCCTGACCGAGGTCCAAGTCCGAGCAACACCAGATTTCAGATCAACAGAAAGCTGCTTCCAGATCTCCGCCAGAGCCTCAAGCTGCTCTCGCCGAAGACGGTCGGCGGGGTCGCCGGCGCACTGATGGCGAAAAGCCAAGGCCGTAGAAGCGCGCGCACCAGGGGGCCAATGCCCCGAACATGCCGCCGCAGCCGCACGAAAGGACTAGACCTCATATGCAATCTCCAGACGCTGTGGTTCCAAGCCCCACGCTGGACGCGCCAATTTTGAATAGCATGCGAGACTTACCGCGCAAGTTCGCCAAATGCTGCAACTTCCGAGCACGCCGCAAAGCAGTCCTCCTACGCAATCTGGCTCTAGCCATGCACTCCCTCCTCCCAGCCGTAGACATCACCCCGAGATCGTAGACGGCCTCGGACGCCTTGACAAGAATCCCAAGACGTTCGAACTCCGAGCTAGCCTGCCTCATCCGCGCAGACGATCATGCAATGGCCGCGCTCTTCACCGAGGCACGGCATCCAATGGAGGCGACGTCCCTGCAAAGGGAGAGGACGGCAGCAGGAGCGAAAGACATGACTTACTTGACCGTTCCTTGCGCGCACTTCGTGACATCACCCGCGTGCGACGACGCGCGCATGCGAGGAACATGCCCATGCGCACGGCGCAGCACATCATGCAGGGGAGCCTTCGCCCGCGGCATCGACTGCATACAACCGACGAGTTGCCTGCTGGAGCGACGCTGGAGAGGGCGCCCTCCGCCTCCAACGCGCGCAAGGAAGTGTGCAGAAGCAGGCCTAGGTGCAGCAACCGCGGCAGATACTCGGGCTTCCAAACAAGTTGCACAAGCAGCGGAACCACCGCACTGTCGAACAAAAACGCTCCATATCCCAATGAACAGCAAGGGGCTCGATATCGACCTGCGACGCTCCAAACGAGCACTATTCCACTCATCAATCATACCCCCGCGCATGCGCACGTGCACGCGATAACGCGGTGAGCACGTAGACGCAGCACGCTCATCAGCCGCAATCTTAGGGGGCATCGCCATAATATTGACCAGACACCTGCTCGGAATATGAGTCCCTGCTCAACCCGATTGAGGATCTGCGCGACCCCGTCGAGCGCATGGTCAGGCAACGAGAGCCACCCGCGAGAATGCCATTGATCGGCTCCAATAGCGGTAGCAGCAGACAAACACCGGCACGCCTGGACGAGGACCCGAACTTCGAACTCGGGAGCCCGGAGCACCGCCAGCTGAGCAGCTGCTCGAAGATTTCCAAAGGCACCGTTGAGGAGCGCAATGCGATCACACTGAGGAGCCCACCAGCCGCCCCAAACACTCTCCCGATACATCGTAATTTCTGGAGGGTTGTGCGCAACTCCTTCAAACCCCTTCGGGCGCTGAGCCGTCGCGCGGTCCTTCAATATCAGCCGCTGATGCAGTTTGGGGGCACCTCCTGGGGGACTGGTGCTGGACCACTCACGAATCCCAGCCTTTGCGCCAGCTTTAGCCTTGACCCTTGCCTGTCTGCAGACGAGCGCGGCCTCGTCGACTAGCTCGCGGACCATGTCCGCGCCGTCAGAGATGCCGGCCAGCGCCTGCGTCCACCATGAGGCTTCAACAGGCTCGCGAAGCGGCCCAAGATGCACCCGCTGCAGGTCTGCGAGGCGCCGCGCCAAAGCCTGCGGGTCAAACGCATGCCTGGAACCAGGGGCCTTCATGAGGCACTTGAGAAAGTAATGGGGTCGGGAAAGGACCAGGGACCAGAAGCAAAGGCACTCGCACTCAAATCTCTGCTCTTTAGACCGCGCATCCTGAGCGACCCCGAGAACGCCCTGAGCCCAAGACCTCTTCGCACCACTCGTTCAGGTTGCACGGCGGCGCGCGCGACAGCAACGCGCGCTCGGCGGCCCTGGGCCACGGCGCATGCGCCCGAGACAGATCCGAAGACAATTGACCAGCAGCATGCCCCAGGATGGCCTCCGAGACGTTTCCAGGAACCACCGCCTCCAGATCACCCAGCAGAGCCCAATTTCAATAATGCAGCCACGCATTGTCAGGGCCCATGGCAAGAGGTAGAGCCGCACGCTTAACTCCGCGAAACACAGCGAGGGACAGCGCGCCCTAATCGATGACTGCCATAAGACAGGCATGCATCTTCAGCGGCGCGTCCACGACGGCCGACAGAGAGAACTGCAGGCGCAAACGCCCTGGGAACATACGAAGTATCCGATCATAGTCTCACCCGCATCACAAGTGAACTCAACATTGCCAGTCACACTAGGGCGTGTTCTAGTCAACCCAGGCCATCCAAACTCAAAGGACTTCGGGAGCATCGTTGACGTCGCCCACGAAACCAAACAAGGTCCGAATAAACTGATACAGATTACGCATACGATCCAGGCTTTCACCCGCCATGCCATAGACGGAACTTAATTGCAGGAGCAGCCGATGCGCGCCAGACCCAACATAGGACAAGTTCAAACATAGCCAGAAACCCTTGGGACGCAAGAGCCTTCCAGGCCAGGGTGCCAACGCCGCCGCGCGCGCCGCCTCCAGGATAATCCGAAGCCACCACAGCACGAATATGCTTCTTAACATTATTCTTCGCAATCGGAAGTGCGCCTCGACGCACATGATGTTCGGCCGCTAGGAAAGCATCGGCCTTGGCGATAGACTCAGCCACGTATCCCTTAGCCAGCGCGGACCCTGACGTGATATTGGAAAACAGCACCTGCAAGGGGTCATTCTTCTTACGAACCCACCATCTCTCTGCGGGGACAGGCTGGCCAAAGAGATTGCCCGCCTCCGGCGGGCGCGGGCTGGGGCTGGGCGGCCGCTGCCTGGCAGAAACTAGAAAAAGGGAATTAGACTGCCGCGCGATCGCACGGCGGGCCCGCTTGCCTGCGCGGGCCCAGGCAGCACTCTGGACCAAATTGCCGCGCCGCTCAGAGCCCCGGACGCCGAGGCCCGTCTCTGCAGCGCGCTTGCCTAGCTCGCGTAGCTCAGCCAGATCACCCGCATCACCGACGTCAGCGACCTCGCTATCATTCTCCTCCGTAGGTCCATAGGTACGTCCCGACCGTTCGCTCGGGCCTTTGCCCGCGCCAGCACAGCCCTCCACTAATCGGAGCCTATGGCAGACCTGCCCTCGCACCGCACGAGGCCCCCTTTCGTCCAGCGCATGCGGGTTGGCCTCCACCCACGCAGAAGTCGACCACACCTGCAGCCGAAAGCAAGGAACTGGAGGGCCCTTCACAGGTGCCGCAGGGCCAGGAGCAACTCCAGCACGAGCATCAGGAACAAGACCTTCACCCCGTACGTCAGCGCGCGGGGCAGGAGCAGGCTGGGCGCGCGCAGGCCGGCCAGGCTGCCGCGCCGCCCGTGCTGCCTCAGCCCCCGCCGCAACCGCCGCAGCTGCAGCGGCCTCCGCGCCCGCGCGTTCTTGCACGCGTAACTCAGCACGAGATACACTCTCATCGAAACCGTCATTCGCCGCAGTCGCCGCACGCAAGGCCGCTGCAACCTCCGCGTGCCACCTCTGGGACTCGACGTGCTTCTCCTCCGCCTTCGCGAGCGCCTCTCGATGACGGGCGGCTGCCTCATGCCCTTGCTGAACATCAGACTGGGCCACCCTATCCTGGCGGCTCGCGACATCCATCTCACGAGACAGTCCAGTGCGGCGAGCCGAAGCACGATTCTCGATGGAGTTCTCAGACACAGGCTCGCGAGGGACAGGAGCGGGCGGCGACGGAGCCTTGATCTGACCGAAAACGCCCGCCATGTGGGGGTACTTCGCCGCGAAAGACCGAAACTCAGCAGCGAAAGGATCAACAGCGTCAAGGCGAGGAGCATCTTCACCACGAGAACCACCGGCAGGTAGATACTCACCCCCGCATTTGCATGCATGTGCTGCAAACCCAGTTCCCGAAGTGATCGAAATCCCAGTGTCCGCAGGACGCGCAGACGGAGCAGGTGGTGCGACGCCGGGCACGTCCACCTGGGCGAGGTTGGTGCCTTTGCGCAGCGCCATGCTTCGCCGCCGCCTGCGTCCACGGGGCACGCGACCGCCATGCCGTGAGGACAGAGCACGGATGCTCCAGCCAGGGCGCACAAACAGGAGAGGAAACCACGGTCAGGCGCACAGCCTAGGCGCGGTGCCACAACAGCTCGGGCAGGTGCCACCGATGCACCCAAAGCTAAAACATGATTCGGTGTGTTCCTCTACCTTCACAGGGTAAACCTTGAGCCAAAATGGCTACGGAGGAGAATGAGGAGGAGAGGGGGGAGGAGGAAAAAAAGGAGGAGGAGGAGGAGGAGCAAAAGGAAAAGGAGGAGGAGGAGGAGGAGGAGGAGGAGGAGCAGGAGCTGGAGCAGGAGAAGCAGGAGGCAGGAGGAGGAGGACGAATACAAGGAGGAGCAGAGGAAGGAGGAGGAGGGGAGGAAGAGAAGAGAGAGACGAGAGAGAGAGAGAAAAAGGAGTGAGGTAGGAGGAGGAGGAGGAAACAGGAGGAGGAGGAGGAAAAAGGAAAGGGAGGAGGAGGAGAGGAGAGGAGGGAGGAGGAGGAAAGAGGAAGGAGGAAGGAGGAGGGAGGAGCAGAAGGAGGAGGAGGAGGAGGAAGAGGAGGAGAAGACAGAAGACGCGCACGGGGCTGATGGATAGACATCGGAGGGGGAGGAGGAGGAGGGGAAGAAGGAGGGGGGCCGAGGGGTACAGGGAGGAGGAGGGGGAGAAGGAGGAGGAGTAGGAGGAGGAGGAGGAGGAGGAGGAGGAAGAAGAGGAGGAGGAGGAAGAGGAGGAGGAGGAGGAGTGAGGAGGAGGAGGAGGAGGAGGAGGAGGAGAAGCGGAGGATGAAGAGGAGGAGGAGGAGGAAGAGGAGGCGGAGAGGAGGAGGAGGACCGAGGAGGCGGAGGAGGAGGAACGGAGGAAGGAGGAGGGAGGGAGGGAGGGAGGGAGGGAGGGAGGAGGAGGGAGGGAGGAGGAGGACGGATGGGAAGAGGAGAAGGAGGAGGAGGAGGTAGGAGGAGGAGGAGGAGGAGGAGGAGAGAAAGCGTGGGGATGGGACAGACCCCCCTTAGGAAAACGTGGTTTATAGTAAAACGTGGTTTGGTGAAAACGACCTGAGGCCCGAACCTGGCGGGCGCAAGCCTGGAAAATAGCGGCCACGGCGCCCTCTCGATAACCGAAAACGGACAATTCACTAATCGGCGTGTCACTGTTGGGGGTTTTGTCCACCCCCGAAGGAGGAGGAGGAGGAGGAGGAGGGGGAGGAGGAGGAGGAGGAAGAGGAGGAGGAGGAGGGGGGGGAGGAAGGGGGGAGGGGGGAGGAGGAGGACGAGGAGGAGGAGGAAAAGGAGGAGGAGGAGGAGGAGGAAAAGGAAGAGGAGGAGGCGGAGGTGCGGGGACAGGCCCCATGCTGCCACCGTGTTCGGGTTTTGGGCTCAAGTCCCCAGGAAAAGGCCGCGCCAGAGGGGGGCCCTCCAACCTCAGTCGTCTATGAGCCCTTCGCTCCAACCACTCCCCTTAGCCTTCGCCCGCGCGCACGATCGATCGGATGGCGGATTTTGCATCTCTTCGGATCCCCGATGACGATGAGGACGATCTGGCAGAAGAAACTCCGGATCGACCGTCGGCGGATGTTCCGTCCACTGCAGTCCCAAAAACACTCTTCACACGTGGGTCATCACCACACACGCCAGCACAGGCAGGAAGGCCAGCAGTACCTGAGCCTCTCTGGGCTGACAGTCGTGGCGAGGCGCCTCGCCCGACTGGGCGCCAGGAGGGGCCCCCAGGGTTACGTGCACCACCACCACAATCAACATCAACAACAACAACAAAAACAACAACAACAACAACAACAACAACAACAACAACAACAACAACAACAACATCAACAACATCAACAACATCAACAACAACAACAACAACAACAACAACAACAACATCAACAACATCAACAACAACAACAACAACAACAACAACAACAACAACAACAACAACAACAACACCGAACGCCCCACCTGACGTGAACGCTTTCCTCATGTGCAAAATGGGGGAGAACCTGTCAGAGGTCGCGCGGGAGCTGGCGGCCATGCGGACCGGCGGCGGCGGGGGCGGCAGCAGTTCCAGGTCGGGGGCGGCCAAACCGACCCCTAGCAAACCATACCCTTGCGTAGCGAGTTTTGCGTTTTCGATGTCAATGCGGTCCGCGCGTGCGTTGGCTGCAGACTCGAGCAAAATGAATTGCCCACGCGCGAAGCGCTCTCGGGGCACGACCGGCGCCGCCCCAAAGGAATTCGCAAGCAGAAGTCATGAAGTGCAGCAAGTGTGCCGCGCAGCTTCCTCGATCGAGTCGGAATGCGTGCTTGTTTGGCGGAATTGGCGAAGGAGCAATGGGAGCATCGCTGCCATTCTTGCGCGCGCGTCTACAATGTTTTCAAATGCGGCACCATCGCATCTGCATCTTGGGGCGCGAGCGGCTTCGCAACTAGAGGAAACATATGATTGCCCGCTGACACTTTTCGGTGCTACTGTTGACTCGATCATCTTAACCACTCGCGTGCGTTTTGTGTTTGTCTCATAATCAATGCTCGACAGTGGCCCCTCGCGGAAATTGCAGGGATTTGACGACAACTCGCCGTCGATTTCGGCTGACGCCCGGGGCCCCGCTTTCCTAGGTTACCGAAAATGTTAGGATATGCGGGGGTTGCCAGACGATTGATGCTGGCGGTCGGACTCCGGAGCTCGCGGTTTCCCTCGAGCGAGCTGGGCGAGCCCCCCCCCCCCGAAGCCGCAACGAGGCTCAGAAAAAATGTCTTGTGAGGCCCCCAAAAGAGCTCCGAGAGGACTCCAAGCCGACCCCCAGTGGGCCCCAGGTCACGATGCACGGTGCATCATGCAACCGCAATGGCATGGCGGGGGACGCTGTTGTTGAGCACGACGCCGCGCTGCGGGGCAAACGGCAATGCATGCCACATCGAGGAAAACCTAACCCTCTTGCTTCAAGGGAGCACGCGGAAACAATACGACGTAAAAGTGTGCATGCAAATGTCGCTTGCAGGAGCCTCCTTGGGACTCTCTCGGGGTTCTCTCGGGGCATCCTCGGGGCTTCAGGACAGCCCCAGCGCGGCCCGAGACGGCTCCAAGAGGGCACCGGCGTGGCCCACGCAACGGCCCAAACTCATGTTGCACCATGCATCCTGATGCGGGCCCTCCAAACATGTATTTGGACCCCTTCTGATGGGTGCCCTCTGGGGCGTTCTTTGGGGCCCTCAATGGGTTCGAGGGGGCTGTGGGTGGGCCTTGGGGAGACCCCCAGAGGGGGCCCCAGGAGGACCCCGGATGGATCCCCAGATGGCCCAGAGCCAAAAAGCATTTTGAATATTGGATTTGGGCCCTCTTGGGGGGTAACTAGATCTTATTAAAGCCGTATTAGCGAGTTCTCGGCGACACGGGCTCCCTCCGGCTTCGGGCGGGTTTCAGGGAGCCCCGGAGAATGCCCCCACGGGGCATCAAGTGGGCCCCGAGACATTCCTGAATCAGGATGCAGCGCGCGTCCTAACTGTGGATTTTCTTGGGGTCCAGGCGGGGCTCTCCCGAGGTCCTCTTGTGGGCCTCACGGGGCCCACTTGGGGCTCCCTTGAGCCCTCAGGCAGGCTTCCAGAAATTGTTGGCGCTCCGCGTATCCCCACCAGCCCGTCCAAAAAATCACCAGGCGACTTGCCCTGGTCATCAGGAGGAGCGATGAGGGTGAAGGGATGAGCCAGGAGGGAGGGGTGATATACAATAGCAGTTGTATACGAGAGTGGTCATGGACAGCAGCGTTCATATACGCAAGTGGTCGTGCACAAGAGGCCCTCTTGGGTATCTCTTGGGCCCCCTTGGGGCCCTCGTGGGGCTCGCTGAGGGCCGTCTTGAGGCCCTCTAAGGGGCCCTCTTGGAGCATTGCCCGGGCCCTCCAGGGCCTTCCAGTGCGATCCGGAGGGCTTCCAGCGGGCTCAAGACGGTTCCAAGAGAGCGTCAAAGTTTGACAATATATTTGAAATTTTGAGGCCCTCCTGAGGCTCTCTTGGAGCCCTCTTGAGGCCCTCCGAGATTGCATTGGAAGGCCTGGAGGGCCCCGAGAGGGCCCCCCCGAGGGCCCCCGACCAGGAAACCTCCGGGGGGGGGTCGTCACGGTAGCCTCCGGTTTGGGCGCCCCCTCGTCACGGAAGCCTCCGGTTTAGGTTGCGCCCGGGGCCCCCCCGAGCTCGTCGCGGAAGCCTCCGGTATAGGCACAAGTCGGGAAACAAGACGGACGGGCGGGGGTCCCAGGGGGGGTCGTCACGGAAGCCTCCGGTTTGGGGCGCGCCCAAATGATGCCATACCGTGACGAGCTCCGGGTCCACACTTTCGAAATTTTCATTCGGGGATCCGCCCCGGGCGAGCCCCAAAAGACAGTCGCGCGGCCCTCGCAAGCCGCGCGAGTGCAGTTTGGGCCTCGCTGGGGGGCGGAGGGCAAGGTTTTGTTGCAGGTGCCGCGGGAGTCCAGGCCGGCTGGTCTTTCCCGATCTTCTCCCCGTTACTCCGCCGCCATCCTCTCCTCCTTCCTTGCTCTTTCGTGTCTCTCCCTCCCTCGCCGTCCCCTCGCCACTCTTCCCTTGCCCTTCACTTTGGCGTCTCGCCATCTCCCTCTTTCCATTATGTCCACTTCTCCGCTGTCCTCACAACGTCCCCACCTTCTCTGTCTCTCCTCCTTGCCCTCTTTTCCCTCCCCCGCTTTCCTCGCTTTTCCTCGCCCCCTCCCTCCCTAGTGCCCCTTCCCTCCCATCCCTCCCCCCTCGCATTAGCTCCCCTCGCCCGCATCGCCCTTGCCCTCGTTTCTTCCTCTCCTTCCCTGCCTCCGACATTCCTTCCCTCCCCCGCTCCCCCAGTGTCTCTCCTACCTCCTCTGGCTCCTCTCCCACGCCCCCCTCCCTGTGTGCGTCTTTCGCCCTGTCTCCCTTCCCCCCCTTCTATCTCCTCCCCCCTCCCCCCTCCCTCCCCCCTCCCTCCCTTAGTTCCCTCGCCTGGCGACGCGCTGCACAATGCACTCCGCCGCGAGGGCGAGCTGGGCCAGGGGTCGAGGAGGAGGGGGGCGGAGGAGGGGGAAGTTGAGAGAGGACGGGGAAGGGGGGGACGAACGGGGGCGGCAGGGGAGGGAAGGATATATAATATATGTGAACGGGATATCAGGCGGAAATGGAGGGATGGGGGTTACACGTGCGGTTTGCGCGGCATGTGCTGGCATGTTGCACCCAGGCGTACTATTGGTTCCCAGTGTTTGCAACTCATTGCCTCACTATGTGCAACGTACTGTGTTGCGTCTGTGGGGATGCGTGGCCAATGCTTTGAAACGTCCGCAGTCTTTCATGGGGCGCGCGAGCCTGGTCGTGCAGCACGTGCGTACTCATGCGCCTGGCTCGGCACCGGAGCCATACTTGCCAACGCAGACATGGGCGCTCTGTGATAGAGCCAAGTGTGGATCCTATGATATGTCTGTTTGTGCACTTTCGAGGCTACTGATATGTAGCGGGCACGCGTTGTCAAAACCCCTCCACAGGAGGACCGTCTCTTTGGGCCATCATTGGCTCGATTCGCCATCCCTGCAGGCGTATGCGTACGTCAGGGTGGGTGACGTTTCACTTGCTCGTCCATATACAACAGGTGTGGTGTTCCTTTGTCAAATTCCCGAAGTAGCGAAACGATGTATTTGTAATTCTGGTGTCGTGAGTGTGCCGATCACTTTTGAGAAATCGTTCAATGTTTGCCAGGTATGTTGTAAGACTGTTCAAACCCTGGCGGTCGTACTTCACCGCGCGCAAAGCATGCGACTACTTCGTTGGTATATGTTCGTTTTGGGGGTGGTTGCGTTTTTTTCCTAGCCGCCCAGGTTCAGTGCGCGTTTCGGCTCACCGACGTCGCGTGCGCACCTAGGAGCTCTGATTCGCATAAAGAAAGAGTTGCGCTACGCAGCACAGGGCCGGCTGCAACGCGCAAGGCAAAACAAAAGCTTTACAGGTAAAAAAATGTTTTTTGCCTGTGGCGTTTTTTTTTGCCTTGCGCGTCGGGTCCCCGGGGCACTGGCCGGGGCGCGCGCGCCAGGCGGGGGGGTGCTCCTCCGCTTCCCTCGGCCTGGCTCACAAAAGGAATCGCGACCAGGGTTTTTGCCTGTGGCGCTCCTGGGGCCCAAAGAAGGAATCGCGACCTGGGTTTTTGCCTGTGGCGCTTTTTTTTTGCCTTGCGCGTCGGGCCTCCGGGTCTTGCCGAGAGCGCGCGCGTGTAGAGGAAGTGCTCCCCTGCTCTCCTCCGCGTCAGTGGCGCTCCTGAAGCCCAAAAAAAGAATCGTGACCTGGGTTTTTGCCTGTGGCGTTCTGGGGCCCAAAGAAGGAATCGTGACCTGGGTTTTTGGCCTGTGGCGTTGTACTTTCGCCTGCGCGCTCGGGCCGGGCGGACGGAGGTGCCATGCGGACGCAGCCACTGGAGCCTTCGGTGGAGCTGCATATGAGGCCACGACCCGTGTGAGGGGTGTGAGGAGATATGGTTGGGCATGCGGTGAAAGTGCTGACGATGACGGGAGGGGGGAGGAGGAGGAGGAGGAGGAGAGGAGGAGGAACGCGGGGGACTGAACGCTGGAGGCCGATGCGAAGTACTAAAGATGAGGCGGTGTATTAGGAGAGGGACGACGACAAAGAGGACGAGAAGGAAGAGAAGGAGGAGGAGCAAAAGGGGGGACGCAGGAGGAGGAGGCAGAGGAGAAGGAGGCACAGAACGAGGACGAAGAGGAGGACGAGGAGAAAATGGGAGGGAGGAGGAAGGAGGAAACAGAGACCTGAGGAGGAAATTCAGGAGCAGAAGAAGGAGGAGGAGCAGAAGGAGGATAGGAAGGACACTATAGTCTGATGCGGGCGGGACACTAAAGTCTGATGCGCGTACAGCGTGACACATGAGAACCCTACCGGCCGGAACGGGACGGGCGGACCCTATCGGGCGGGTCGGGCGGGCGGGCCCTAACGGGCGGGTCGGGTCGGGCGGGTGGGACACTAAAGTCGGATGCGTATACTGCATGACATATAAGAACTCTCACGGGCGGAGCGGGACGGGGCAGACCCTAGCAGGCGGGTCGGGCGGGCGGACCCTAACGGGCGGCTGGAGACAGGCGGGCGGGACACTAAAGTCTGATACATATACGGCATGACGCATGAGAACCCTAACGGCCCGGGCGGGACGGGCGGACCCTATCGGGCGGGTCGGGCGGGCGGACCCTAACGGGCGGGTCGGGTCGGGCGGGCGGGACACTAAAGTCTGATGCGCATACAGCGTGACACATGAGAACCCTAACGGGCGGGACGGGACGGGCGGACCCTATCGGGCGGGTCGGGCGGGCGGACCCTAACGGGCGGGTCGGGTCGGGCGGGCGGGACACGAAAGTCGGATGCGTATACAGCGTGACACATGAGAACCCTAACGGCCGGAACGGGACGGGCGGACCCTATCGGGCGGGTCGGGCGGGCGGACCCTAACGGGCGGGTCGGGTCGGGCGGGCGGGACACTAAAGGCTGATGCGCATACAGCAAGACACATGAGAAACCTAACGGGCGGGGCGGGACGGGCGGGACGGGCGGACCCTATCAGGCGGGTCGGGCGGGCGGACCCTAACGGGCGGGTCGGGTCGGGCGGGCGGGACACTAAAAGTCTGATGCGCATT
>CAUYUJ010006595.1:0-35000 GCA_963575745.1 Prorocentrum cordatum
CCCTCTCCCCAGCACGTTGGACTTCCAGCTCTGTCGAATCGTTCGTTGGGGGTCCTTGTGCCGGCCGATCGGCCTGTCGAGTCGGCGGTGTGCCTCCGCATTCTGGGGCAGGACGTCCCGCCGGCAGGTGATCGCAGAACCGTGGTCGAGCTGTCAAGTATCCCAGATTCAGGGTCTATGCCGATTCGATTGATCCGATTCGATGTCGGCCAGCCCGAGCCAAGCCGATTGCCGTACTCCGACGACCCGATGCGGCCCGATGCGTGCGTGGCGCTGTTGTGCATCCTGGCGCGGCCGATCCTGTTCGATCCTGGTTCCGTGCTGGCTCTCCCGGATTCGGTGCCCGTTCCTGCCCGATCCAATTCATAGCTCCGATGCTGACCGCTCCTGCTGTGGGCCATCCCAGATCCTGGAGTCGGGGTGCTTCTAAGGCTGGGGCGCGTCCCGTCGCTGCAGTGGAGCCCGGGGCGGGGGGGGCCCAGCCGCCCTGTCGGTGCGCGTGGCGGTCGCAGGCCGGCAGCCCGAGGCGGCCTTCAGCGCTCCAGAGCAGAGGGGGCTCGCTCCCCCGGCCCCCAACGTTTCGGTGAGCGAGGAAGCCGATCAGACAAGGAGGGAAGCTTTGGTCGGGGGTGGACAGAACCCCCAACAGTGACACGTCGATTAGTGAATTGTCCGTTTTCGGTTCTCGAGAGGGAGCCGTGGCCGTTATTTTCCAGGCTTGCGCCCGCCAGGTTTGGGCCTCAGGTCGTTTTCACTAAACCACGTTTTACTAAGGGGGGGTCTGTCCATCCCCGATTTGGGATATACCCCCAGGGGGCCAGTCGGACGCACCCCGGTCGAGGATGGGCGCCCCCCCCCCCATCGTATATCCCAGGGGGCTGGGCCCGAAGTTCCTGGTCCGTTCGAGACGCCCCCAAAGCCTGGGATAGGGATCGACATATCTCCTGCCATGAAGGGCGTAGGAAACGCCACTACCCTGGTTTCCGAGGTGCTGCGCACTGAACCTCCTGTGGGCTGACAGGGTGACACCTGCACGTCGCGCGTGTCGCGCGGCGTCCTGGCGGCTCTCGGGCCTTTGGAAGAGCTCCCAGGAGGTTTACTCCGGATTCCATAACACAATGGGGGGGGGTCACATTCGGGGGGGGTCTAATTTGAGCTGTTTGGGAGGGTTCGGCGGGGTCTGGGCAAAAAGGACCGCCCTTTCGTGGATGGCCGGGGGGGATCTCAAATTTCTCGTCTGGGAGGGTTTCTCGTCTGGGAGGGTTGTGACCCCCTCCCTTTTAAGCGTGCCCCGCCTAGCTGCAGGTCACCACGCATAGAGGTAGAATAGAATAGAATAGAACCCCCTCCCTTTTATTACGAAATCTGGAGTACAGACCACGCACCTGTTTAACCCAGGGGAGGGGCGTTTTTGCCTCCCTCCACTGCTGAGGAGCACTCCGGAGAGCGGGCCTCGGCCTCCTTGGGGGCCGAGAGAGGTGTGCCGACGCCTCTCCCCCTCGGCGGAGAAGGCGGCGGCAGAGGCCAGCGGAGAGGGCGGCAGAGTGGAGGACGGGCTTGGCATCGCTCGGACGTGCGCATTTTCTTCCCTCGGCGAGGACCATCGTCACCACCCGCCAAACCACCCCAACCCAACCCGAAGGCTCAAATTTACTGTCGATTTCCAGTTGGGGGGGGGTCGGGGAACATCGAAAAAACACGCGTGGAACCCTTACCCCCCCCAACCCGAAATTCGGGTCTTCGGGTTGGGTTGGGGTGGTCTGGTACGTAGTCACATCGAGGAGCATCCTCGACCATTGCGCGAAAAGGCCACGCACGAAGCCGAACGAAAACACGGGAAATGGGCGTCGGAGCGATGGCCAGCGGGGGGCCAGCCTCCGCGGGCGGGAGGCCAGCGGAGCTCGAAGGAGACAGGCTGCAGCAGGCATAGAGAAACCTTTCGTGCTCCGCGCGGGTTTCCGGGATCCGAGCCCGGGCACCCCCGGCGGCGCCGGAGGGCCGCCCCCGGTGGCGCGCTCCGCGCGCCCGGGAGGGAGGTCTGGCGCAGAGCCAAGAACTCCGCGCGAGCCGCCAAGAGTTTCTGGTGATGCCGCTTTCTGTTCCTCCCATGAAGTTCGTGCCGTGAGGCAGGTGATCCTGTGCGGTTCTCGAGCTCAGCATCTCCTCCTCGCGCTCTTCTGGGCACAGCGGCCTCGTGCTATCCGCCCGCACGGGTGGGGCGGGGTGGCCCCCGCATCTGGTGAAACTGCTTGTTGTTCTAGACCTGGTGCCCCGGGTGCCCTCGTTACCGCCGTGGCTGCCGCCGTGGTGTCCTTGGCCTGCTGGTGCCGCCGTGGGCGCTGCTGCGACCATGGCCGCTGTGGCCCCCGTCGTGTTCGTGGCCGCCGCTGCCACTGCGAATTGCCTGTGCCTTATCGCGGGTTGCTTATCTTGTCGTGGTTGCTGATTGTTCTCTCTCACTTGTTGCAAGTGATACTTGTCCCCTGCTCATTGTTCTGGCGTTCCTTGATTGCTGCTGATCAGGATTGGCGCTGCCAGAGCACTCTGCTGCTTGCGGGTTTCTTTGAGGGGTGAACCGTCCACAGGTCTCCAAGGGCATCACGGGTCATATGCGTAGTGACCCTCACTTGTCATTCGCCGTACACGTGATAGGCCTCGCGAAGGCTGCTTCACATTATTTGTGGCAGTCTCGCGGTTTTAGCAGCCTGGGCCAGCCTTTATCAGTTCGGTGGGTAGGTGTTGCCCAAGGCCCCGACCTATCCTGACCTGTCAGCTGCGCCTCGCCCAGAGCGTTGGGGAGGCACCACTACCTTCTCCAATAGTCTTCCGAGGCGTTATACAGTCCAGAAGCCGACGACCGACATGTGCCCTACAGCATGTGCTCTGTTGCTTGCAGGGCCTGCGATGCTTCTGGCCTGGAGCGATCCGGGAGTGGTGCTCGCGCCATCCGCGGGGTGACGAGTGGTGCGTGTGTGTGTGTGTGTGTGTGTTTGTGCGTGTGTGTGTGTGTGTGCGTGTGTGCGTGTGTGTGTGTGTGTGTGTGTTTGTGCGTGTGTGTATGTGTGCGTGTGTGTGTGTGCGTGTGTGTGTGTGTGTGTGTGTGCGTGTGTGTGTGTGTGTGCGTGTGCGTGTGCGTGTGCGTGTGCGTGTGCGTGTGTGTGTGTGTGTGTGTGCGTGTGTGTGTGTGTGTGTGTGTGCGCGTGTGCGTGTATGTGTGTGGATGTCATGGCCAGGGCCACGGTGACGCCTCCCAGATATGTCGTGGACCCCTCATCGCATCCATGCGCATCCCCATACGCCACCACCTTCGTCTGCGCACGTGCCTCTGGCCGCCATGTGCTCCGAGAGTGCTTTTTACTTCGGGGCCTCGGGGTAGGGTGAGAGCCGGGGTTATCGCCCCCCCCCTCCTCCTCCTCCTCCTCCTCCCTCCTCTCTCCTCCTCCTCCTCCTCCTCCTCCTCCTCTCCTCCTCCTCCTCCCCTCCTCCTCCTCCTCCTTCCTCTCCTCCTCTCCTCCTCCTCCTCCTCCTCTCCTCCGCCTCCTCCTCCCTCCTCCTCCTCCCCCCTCCTCCCCCTCCTCCCTCCTCCTCCTCCTCCTCCTCCTCCTCCTCCTCCTCCTCCTCCTCCTCCTCCTCCTCCTCATCCCCCCCGCCCCCAGGGATGAATTGACCCCGTCGGTTGAGCAGGTCCGAACGGGGGGGTGGGGGGGGCTCGCGCGGGCGCTACGCCCGTCGTCCGTGCCTAGTCTCGGCAATCCTAGAGGCTGCGTTGGGGTACGGAGGAGACCCATACCAAGGAACACCCTGCTTGCCTTAAGGGTGCACTGGATTTCGCGGGTTTCGATTGTTTTGCTGTGGAAAGCGTGACGTTCCCACACCAAACATCGATGGACGTCCAGGGGTATCAGGGTTGGGCTTCTTGTGGAAGGTTTCTTATGGTCGGGCCTATACTGTACGCCCGTCGTCCGCGTCTAGTTTCAGCAATCCGATCGGCTGCGCTGGGGCATCTCTGCCTGGTCCCTACCTGCGTGCCAATGCTAGCTGTCCGTGCCTATTCCTCGGCATTCCCAGCCGGCGCCGGCATCGTCGCAGCACTGCTTCGTAGCATCGTCGCAGCATCACCGTTGGCAGCAGTAGCAGGCGCAGTACTGGTGCGCTTGGGCCTGCCCGAAGCGAACAGGTCAGTCCATTGGCCGGCACCTCCGCCCCCGGATACCCCGAGGGGGGCTTCGAGGAGGGTGGCGGCCGGGAAGGGGAGTGGGGGAGGAGAGGGAGGGACAGAGGGAGGAGGAGCAGGAGGAGGAGGAGGAGGAAGAGGAGGAAGAGGAGGAGGAGGAGGAGGAAGAGGAGGAAGAGGAGGAGGAGGAGGAGGAGGAGGAGGAGGAGGAAGCATGCCCTGCCCCCCCGCTGCCTGGCCCCCTCTCTGCGGTGCACCCGGCCTCCTGGCGTTGCTGGGAGGGCAGCGGGGTCGCAGGGCTCGCAGGGTCTCGCAGGGTCTCGCCGAACGCGTTTCACCACTCGCAAAGTGCCTGCTCGCAAACGTCCGAACAAACAAACAGGTCTTCCTCTGTGCAACTTATCGCCCCGCGGCGCATCCAGGCCATGTGCGAACAGTTGACTTGCGAGTAGTGGAGCGCGCTTGTCCAGGGTCCAGCGTTGGCGTGGCGCCCGCGGCGCCCCAGGACCGGGTGGGAGAACAAGGCGGGCAAGGACCTTTTGACGCTGGCGCAGGAGCGGGGGTCAACGTGCGTCTACGCCATGCTCGCGAGGGCGCTGGGCATGGTGCACGAGGTGAAGCGAGAGGCCTATGCGGAGCGCGAGGCAGTCTGGGTGTTCGCCCAAGGCGAGGTACAGCCCAGGCGTGCGACGGTCGTCGAGGACACGCCGGAGGAGGCCGACGATGTCCTGATCGAGTACTGGGATGGCGACGCGCCCCCGGAGCCCGTTGAGAGGTGCATGGTGCAAAGGATGCTGTCGCCATGATGGTCGAACAGTCCTTCTCCCTCTCCCTCCCTGTGTGTTTTTCCGTGTGGCTTGGCCTGACAGGGGGCTAGCTGCTGTGTTGTTGACCCAGTTCTGATCTGGACCGCCTTGCGCAAGGGCAAACACTTGGAGATGGTAAGAGCTGGTATAGGTATTATCATACATATATGTATATATATACATGTGTATAGGAGTGTCTATATGCATAGGTATGTGTACATGGATATGTTTATGTAAATGCATGTGTTCATGAATATGTGCATGCATGTGTATGTGTAGTTGCATCTGTACATATATGTATATGAATGTGTGTATGCGTTTATGTTTATGTTAATGATCGTATATGCGTAGGTGCATGTGTATTTGTATATGCAGATATGCAATATATGTGTATATGTTTAGGTGGTTGTAACTATGCATATATGCATATATGTATGTTACTGTATATGTATGTATGAATGTATGCTTGTACGGATGTATGTATGTATGTTTGTATACCAATATGTATACATATACGTGCATGGGTACGTATGTTTGTATGCATGTATATGTACATGTATATATACATGTATGTATGTGTGCATGTATGTATGTATGTATGTATGTATGTATGTATGCATGCATGTATGTATGTATGTATATATATGCATGTATGCATGTATGTATGTATGTATGTATGTATGTATGTATACATACATGCATGCATGCATGCATGCATGCATGCATGTATGTATGTATGTGTGTATGGATGCATATATGCATATCTGTTTACATGTAGCTACGTTACAATAAGCATACACGTACAGAGGCAAACATATATACATATATATGCACATATAGAGAGCGATTGAGAGCGAATGAGAGACAGAGAGTGCGCCAGTTCCAAGGTTGGTATAGATCGCAAGGCCAGGAGGGGCGCCCGAATCCCAGGACGCGTCACTTGGGCTGGCGATCATGCTCACATCTCTAGCTCTTTGGTGGTCGACGGCTCCATGGCTTCCTTCAGTCTCGGCCTGGCAACGCCAGCTCCTTTCGAGGGCTTGCGTCCCGAGCCCTCACCTTCATGCCGCTGCTTGTTATTCTGAGAGTTGACATCTTGGGCCGGCATCAAGGATGGGCCACGCTGGAATGCACGGCGGCTGAATCGGCAGTTGACTTAAGTCAAGATTGTAATCGAGGGGTCCTCGCTGGCTGTCAACTGCTCGAGCGCCGAATCCGCTCCGAGCCAGTCGGGCCTGAAACTCTGGCCGGGGGCTCAGTTCGACGAGCGCCTCGATCGACCCTTCGAGCAAGGCGTGGGCAAGCTGCGCCTGTCGCACGGCCGAGACACGGCCAGCCGATGAGATCGTGACCGCCCTGTGGCCACTGCCTCGGGCCTCCCCCCCTCCGCCGCGACCCCGTGGGCCACTCGCGGGCGGGGCGGGCCACGCGCACGCATCCGCGGCCCCGCGCCCAGGGCACACCTCTCGGCCGCGAGACCGCGCCGCAGGGGCCCGCACCGCGAGGGGGCACGGCTCCGTGGAGACGGCCGCCGCTCGCGGACAGGCCTGCGGGGCCCTCCTGGGGCCCCCCGGCCCCTCGACCGGGAGGGCCGCCTGCGGGCCCTCTGCCCCGCCCTCCCACGAGTGCTACGGGGGGGAGGCGGGGTTCCCTGCGTTCGGGGCCTCCCGAGCGAAGCCGACGCCCCCACCTCCCCCTCTTCAGAGTCGTGGGGTGGCGGCGGCGGGGTTGGGGAATCCCAGTGTGGCCGTCCGCTCGGCCGCGCCTCCCAGGCTTGCCCCGCGCCCCCCCCCCCTGCCGCTCACAGCCATCCGCCGCCGCCCCTGCGCCGCTCGCCTCGCCGAGCTCTTCCCTGCCCTCCTCCGCTGCGCCGTGGTGAGGCTCTCTTCCATCCCGTCTCTCTCTCCTCTCCTCCCCCGTCTCTGCCCCTCCTCCTTCCTCCTCCCTCCTCCCTCCTCCTCCTCCTCCCCCTCCTCCTCCTCCTCCTCCTCCTCCTCCTCCTCCTCCTCCTCCTCCTCCTCCTCCGCCCCTTGTTGCATACAGTGGAAGCCCATGCCAATGGTTGTGTTTCTTGTTGGAGTTTTCTTGTGGTCCAGCTCCTATTGTAAACATCTCCTCCCTGTCGCCTTCCCACCCCAGACGTGTCGGTAGGACGGGCAGGGATTTCGCTTGATACTTGCTCACCATATGTCTGATCGTTTTCAAAATGTAGGTCGGGCCGTTTTCAAAATGTGGTGCTCACCCTAGGAACGCACACATTCGATTGAAAGGACCGCAGCAGTTTTTGCGGTTGGATGGCGGGTCCTCTTTTCAACAAGTGGTTCTCGTTTTTGCGCAGAGCACATTCATAATCAAAGTGTGCAGGAGTTCCAAAGGATGAAGGACATGGTTTTCAACATGTGGCTTTCGCTTCAGCGCCACATGCATAGTGTTAAAGTTTGCAAGAGGATGGAGGGCGGTCCTTTTTCAAAAGGTGGCTCTCGTCTCAGCGCCGTGCACATTCGATATCAGAGCTTGTGGCATGTTCAAGGGATCGTATGGCTAAACTCCCAGGAAATGTATGCTGACACGATCGAGGTCTGTTAGGACGGAACATTCATGTGAATCGCTGCGCTGAAGTCCCAGCATTTGTGGTCTGGCACGGTTTAGGACCATCAGGACGCAATAGTCACGTTGATCCGTGGCGTTGAAGTCCAGGGAGTCGCGTTCTGGCACGCTGAATGATTCTCGGAAGGTCATAACCTAATGGGCCATTTCCCGCAATGAAAATAATTTCTGACAGGGGCCTACGAAGAGGAAGCTAGGACGGAAGATGTACTGCAACATCGTTGATGCGTCTTGATTCTACACTGGTCGTCGTCCCCCTCCTCCCCGTCCACCTCCCTCCTCATCCTCCTCCTTTCTCGCTCCCTCCCTCTCTCCTCCTCCGCCTCCTCTTTCGTGTCTCTTCTTGACTCAAGTGGATTGCGCCGTTCCGCCGACCCCACCCAGAAACAGCACCTGCCTGCGACAATGTTGGAAGTTACCCAGTGGGTCAGGAGCACCGGGGATGCATATGAGGGGCTCGTGGGAAGCCTCTCATGGTGCCACTTTGAAGGCTCCAGGGGTATCTGTGGGAGTGGGGCCTCTCGTGCCTTCTTGTGGGCCTCTTGGGGGCTTCTTGGGAGCGCCTCGGAGGCCTCTTGTGTTCTCTTGTGGGCACCTCGGGGGCGTGGGGGGTCTCTTCGGGCCATCTTGGGGAGAAAGGCTCGAAATGAGAGTCCGTATCTTCCCTGTTGGGCTCCTCTTGGGGCCTTCTTGGGGCTTTCCTGGGCCGTCTTGGGGGCCCCTGCGACACCTCTCGGGCTGTCTTGGGGCTCTTGTGCCTTGTTGGAACGACCTTGGGGACCCCTTGGGCCGTCGTGGACGCTGCCAAGATAAACAAAGGGAGTATGCTAGCAACTCACGTTTCCTTAGGCAATGTGACGATGTTTGCCTCTTGGGGCCCTCTGGTTGGTCCTCTGGGAGTATTCCTGGGTCGTCTAGGGGCCTCGTGGGCCGTCTCGAATCGTCTTGGACCGTCGATGGGCTACCCGAGACCGTCTCGAGGGAGACGTCACGGCGCTTCGGGCCGGTGCGAATTGGCAGGCGACATTTGTTGGTCGTGGTGTGGAGTCGGTAGCTTGGGAGGGGAAGAAGCGAACACAGTGGCAGTGGAACAAACGTGTGACAATTCTGCAGGTGCTTGGGGCCCACTACCTGTAGCCTGTTGGACGGAGGCTCTTTAAATGCTTGTGTTTACTGGGGAAGCTTCTGAGGCGACTATTGGAGGCATGTTGGAGTCTCTTGGGATGCCTCTCGGCAGCCTCGTGGAACGATTGTCGAGGTATTTGGGCGCCGGGGAGGCCTCTGGGGGGCTCTTGGGTCCATCTTGGCGGGAAAAGCTCGTAATCTCAGTTCGTATTCCCTTTCTTGGGCTTCTCTTGGGTCCCTCTCTTGAGACGTCTAGAGGGCCCCTGGTGCCGCTTTGGGCCTCTCGTGGGGCTCTTTGGCGTTGTTTTTTGGAATTTATTGGGCCGTGTTGGGGCCCTCTTGGGCCGTGTTCGGGTGGACACGGTGCGTTTTTGAGAGCTCTTGGGCCGTCTTGGACGCTGTCGAGACGCAACGGCGAGTATGCGGAACATGTACGCTTCCCCACGGCAGGGTGCCGATTTTCGTTTCTGGGGGCCCTTGGGCGCGTCGTGGGCCGTCTCGAAGCCAGCTTGGGTCGCCGCGTGGCTCCCGTGGGCCACCACGACGCCTTCTTGCACCGTCTTGGCGCTTCGTCTGGGCTCTCCGGGCTGTCCTGCGGTGTCCTGGGAGCTCTGGAGAGGCTCCAGGGGCCCAGGGGAGACCTTTGGGAGTTCGCCCCCTCGTCCGGCCCCCCTTCGATCTGCCACGTTGGGCCCCAGGGTAAGGGGGGAAGAGCGGGAGCGGGGTAGCCAATCGTCTCGCACGCCTCTTCACCCCCAGCAGGCCGAGGCTCCGCGGATAAGCGGCTCTTCCCTGTCGCACCCCGAGGCGGGTCGGTGGGGCGAGCCAGGCGTTTCGCTTCATATTCTTTCACCATTTATGATCTTGACGCTTGAAATTAGCAGAAGCTTACCGGGTGGAGGGCGGGTGGTTTTCAACATGTGGCTCTCGCTTTAGCGCCGCGCATATTCCTTTCAATTTGTTGCAAGAGCTTCACGGATGGAGGGCGGGTCGACTTAAAATGTGGTTCTCGTTGTAGTGCCCCGCACATTCGTCCGAACATAATCGCCCACGAACCCGGAAAGGGATTGAGAATTGCGCGGCATGGAACCGTTTCAGTTGGGCGATGCCAGCGGGGCATGCCAGGGGGACGCGCCGCGGAATGTCCCAAGGGACGCGCCAGCGGACGTGCCAGGGAACGTGCCATGGGAACGCACCGCGGGACGTGCCAAGGGGACGCGCTACAGAACGTGCCAATGGACGTGCCACGGGACGTGTCAGGACGCGCCGCGCGACGTGCCAGGGGGACTCGCCACGGAACGCGCCACGGAACGTGCGAGGGAACATGCCCGGCGACGCGCCAGGGGACGTGCCAGGGAACGCGTCAGGGAACGTAGCACGGGACGTGGCACGGGACCGCGCTCCCAGGCAGGCCCCTTTCTCGGCTAAAAAAAACGCGGCTTGCCTCCCCCACTCGCCGTCCCCTCCCAGACACCGCGGAATCCGAAAGTGGCAATGCACGGCGGACCCATGAACGAAGCCATGACAACGGGACCTCGACCCCAAGGCAACGACCTCTCGTAAATTACGCTGCGTCCGCTCTCCTGAGGCTACGATCACTCCTGAACTACGGTGCGTCCGCGCTCCATCGTAAATCCACAGCGTCTGCGCTCCCAGGGCCGCGATCCCACGTGCATTACGAGGGAATCACGCTCTCAAGGCCACGGTCCCTCTAACATTAGATTGGATTCACGCTCCCAGGGCAACAATCCATCGGAACTTACATAGGTTTCACGCTCCAGGGCCACGGTCTTTTTTTTGTTGTTGCGTTTTTTTGTTTTTGCTATGTTTGCGCTGCGAGGGCGACAGTTCCTTGTAACTTACGCTGGGCGCTCTCGGCGCCACGATCTCTTGTACAGTACGCTGCGTCCGCGCCACCAGGGCCACGATCCCCCGTCAATTACGCTGTGCCCGCGCCCCCAGGGGCAGAATCCATAATATATCACGCTGAGTGCGCTCCACCAGGGCCACGATCCCGTGTAAATTGCGCTGCGTCCGCGCTCCCAGGGCCACGATCCATCCTAAATCACGCTGCGTCCGCGCTCCCAGGGCCACGATCCCTTGTAAACTACGCTGCGGACGCGCTGCCAAGACAACGATTCATAGTAAATCACGCGGCGTCCGCGCTCCCAGGGCCACGATCCCTCGTACATTACGCTGGGTTCGCGCCTAGGGTCAGGATCCCTTGTCAATTACTCTGCGTCCGCGCTCCCAGGGCCAGGATCCTGTGTAAATTACACGGCATCCGCGCTCCATGGGCTACAATCCATCGTCAATAACGGCCCGACCGCACTCCCAGAACCGTTTGTATATTTTTGGCTCCAAGGCATTTCAAGCGCTGAAAAACGAGTGCTTCGCCAGAGACATCCTCAGATATTCGGCACGCAGGGTGCGCCATCCTCGAGCAGGTACATACGCAAAACAAGACAAAACAACCTTCCGTCTGCAAAACAAGCGCGGGGCTCGAGGCATCCTCGAAATTCTTGCGCGCGGGACGCGTCATCTTTGAGCGGGCACGCCAAAAAGTCAATTCGCCCATATTTGTTGTAAAATGTTAGGGTCTCCGAACCCAGTGTTTCATTGTGCGTTCTGCGCAAAACGCTCCGCACCCAGTTTCTTAATGGTGAAAGCGTGTGTTTGCGGACCCAGTTATTTACCGAGGACCCGAGATAGGGGATACATTGTTTTCGAGCGGGCACGCGCGAAACGCATTTTTGCCACGCCGAATTTGAGCTTGTTCACCACATCCGAAAAAGGGTTCTTATTTTCTCCGGACACCCCGCGCAGTCACCTCACAACACCTCCTCTTCTCTGATTCGCACAGTTGCTTATCAGCGTCATTATCACCAACTCACCATCACCATCACTATCATCATACATTCATTTTTACCACCATCGTGATCACCGACTAAGAGGGAGCTTCGCCTGTGAGTGAATTGCGAGGAATCTCGAGCGGGAGCTGTGTCTGTGAGTGAATTGTGAGAAAATCTTAAGCGAGCGCCCCCTTCCCGATGGGGTCAGCAGCTCATGTTGGTTTCGAGTGGGTCCTGAGATCCTTGAAACCGTCGTCGGTCTTCGGCGTCCCTGAATTGAACATTGAGGAAGTCTCGAGCGGGAGGTGTGTCTGTGAGTGAATTGTGAGGAAGCCTTAAACGAGAGCCCCATCCCTATGGGGTCCGCATTTCATGTCGGTAATTCGAGCGGGTCATCGGTTCCGTGTAACTGTCGTCACTTGTCGGCCCCCCTGGATTGGACATGAAGGAAGATTCGAGCGGGAGCTTTGTCTGTGCGTAAACTGTGAGGAAGTCTCAGGCGAGAGCTGCATCCCTATGGGGTCCGTATTCCATGTTGGCAATCCGAGTGGGTCATCGGCAAAGTCTTATCAGGCCGTCGGACAACCGCGGCGTCCTGGACCCTCGGCAACATAACGAATATTCTCGGCTCGGTTACGGCATGGGCATCTACTGGGAAACGCTGGCGATGTGGATCAATACGCGTGCTCGTCGCGACGCGCGGCGTCTGGGCGTGCCCTTCGTTTTCTTGCAGGCCGTAGACGAGTGCAGCGCGGTTCAAGGTGACCCAGACGCAGGCTGGCGCCTCTCGAACGTCCCGAACATGCACAAGACGGGGGACATCCACGGCGTCTTACAGGCACACGTTGGCATGGAGGTGCATTTCAGGGCCGCGCAGGACGAGCTGAAGAAGAAGTTGGGACTCGAACAGGAGCAACGGGCCACCATCGTGCCCTTCGAGCTTTGCCCAGACGATGAGCGGGACAACGAGGAGCGCGCGCCGGGCCAGCTCCTTCGCCCACACTTCCTACCGCAGGAAATTTGGATGCAGGCTACCTACCGCACGTCGCGCGCCGCTCGGGGTTCAGCTTGACGCGCGCGTCCTGCATGACCTCCGCGATGTCGCAGGGTCAGACGCCGCGCAAGGGCGCCACCGTCTCCTGCGCCAGGGATGAGGGGGCTAGTCGCGCGGGCATGTCGGACGAGCAGCGGTGGCCGAGCCTCTGCGTCATGTTCTCCCGCGCCACGCGCGCGCGCGCGGAACGTGCCGATCTCGCGGCCGCCCGCGCGAGAGGTCCTTAGGCGCGGGTCGCCAGCGCCCTGGGGGAAGGCGCTCGAGGAGTTCGACGAGAGAGGGCGGGCTCCAGGGCTGAGGAGGAGCAGCTCGCGGCAGAGCTGAACTTCGCGCCGTCTCTCTCTGAGTGCGGCCGCGACGAACTCGGCGCCTGCGGGGTTGCCCTGGCGGCTCGCCCTTGCGCCCCAGCGGCTCGCGGGGTTGCCCCAACGGCCGTTGCCCCGACGGGGTCGCGATTTCGCCGTCGGAGAACGCGCCCCTGCCGGGCGCGACGGCGAGGGCGCCGAGGAAAATCGGTGCGCACCCTCCCACCAGGAGGAATCAGAGGTGAATGAGGAGAACAGGCGGGATGGAGATGGATGGGGGGGGGGAGAAAGAGGAGGAGGAGGTGGGGGAGGAGGAGGGAGGAGGGAAAGGACGAAGAGGAAGAGGAGAACACGAAGAAGGAGGGCGCTCAGGAGGATGAGGAGGCGGAGGACGAGGAAAACAGACAGGATGAGGAGGAGGTGCACCAGAGGGCGAAATGGGGGGCTTCGGCCACGGCGAAAGGAAATAACGAAGGGCAATCTGAATCGATTATCGGGGTCTCACCGCCGGATTTTGTTCGAGCGGAAGTTCGTCAGCGTTCTTCATGTCGTCCCCTGGGGTGCGCGTCCAACAGGGAACTTTGGGCTTGCGCCCCTGGGGAAAAGTTTGTAAGAGCTTAACGGATGGAGGGCGCGTGGTTTTCAAATTATAGCCTTCGCTTTAGCGCCGCGCAAATTCGTTGCATTTTCCCCACATCCGAAGTGGGGTTCTTTTTTCCCTGGACACCCAGCGCAGGGACACACAAAAACACACACACATTCATTCACACCCACATTCGCTCACACAGAGACCATCTTGATCACCTTGGCCATCGCTCGATCACACACACACACATTCACCCACTTACTCATCATCTGCATGATCCTCATCATCACATTCACTCACTCATTCACCCACTCATTCGCTAGCTTGAATATCGGGGATGTATCAGGCGGGAGGCTCGTCTGTGAGTGAACTGTGAGGAAGTTTCAGGCGGGAACCCCCTCCCTATGGGGCCCGCATTTAACATTCTTTAAATCCGAGCGGTCATCCTCGAACCTGTAACTGTCGTCACTTTTGGGTTCCTGAGGCGTGAATATGGGAGACGTATCAGGCGGGAGGTTCGTTTGTGAGTGAATTGCGAGGACGTCTCAGGCGGGAACCCCTTCCCTATGGGGCCCGCACCTCATGTTTTTAATCCGAGCGGGTCATCCTCGAACTTGTAACTGTCGTCCCAATGGAGCTCCCGAGGCTTGAGTATGGAGGAGGTGTCAGGCGGGGTGCCTCGTCTCCGAATGAACAGCGAGGGAGCCTCAGGCGGAAACCCCCTCCCCATGCGTTCCTCAGAGGGCGAGTCGCCCGACCCATCAGGTGAGGAGGAAGAGGAGGAACAGCAGGTGAGGACGACGACGGCGGCCGGGCGCAGGGGGAAACCGTTGCGTCCGGGCGGGGGGTGGTAACCCATCCTCGGTCGAAGTGGGGCCAGGGGGATACTGATAATGGTAATGACGCAGAGAAGACAATAAGGGCGCCTCACTAATCGCGAGGACGACAGTGAAGGCTATGTCCCGATTTACCGAAAGGATTGTCATGTGGGTTCTTTCCGTCGGAGGAATTGTTTAGCAGGTGAAGGGCGGATTGTGTTCAAACTGTGGTCATCGCTGTAGCGCCGCGCGCACTACTTGTAACAGTTTGCAGACGTTACACGGATGGACGGTTGTGTCTCACAATGTGGCTCTCGTGTTAGCGTCGTGCACATTTGTTCTAACCAGTTTCAAGGATATCAAGGATGCGTATGATTGACGTCCCAAAAACGGAGTTGCTGGCGCGACTCAAGATTGCCAGGGCGCGAATGTCACGTCGATTCGCGGTGTTGGCGCCCCAGAAACGGGGTTTTGGCACGATTTCGGATCGGCTGGTCGCAACAGCAACTTTGATTCGTGGCGTTCAAATCCCAGGAATGGTGCTCTGGCGTGGTTGAAGATTTTCAGACGGTCGTTTTCCGACGGGACTCTTCCCCAGTGAAGATCTTTATGGAAGCCTATGAAAAGGGGTGTTGTAGGGAGGGTTGATTCAAAGATCGTTGTTAGGCCTTCTGTTTGCACTGGTCCTCCTCCTCCTCCTCCTCCTCCTCCTCCTCCTCCTCTTGCTCTCCCGCTCTCCTCTCCTCTTCCTACCCCCCCTCTGTCCTCCTCTTTCTCCTCTCTCCCCTCGCCTCTCCTCCTCCTCCTCCTCCTCCTCCTCCTCGTCCTCCTCCTCCTTTTTCCTCCTCCCCCTCCCCCTCCTCCTCCCTCCTCCCTCCTCCTCCTCCTCCTCCCTCCTCCTCCTCCTCCTCCTCCTCCTCCTCCTCCTCCTCCTCCTCCTCCTCCTCCTCCTCCCTCCCCTCCTCCTCCTCCTCCTCTCTCCCCTGCCCCTCTTCCTCCTCCTCTTCCTTCCGGCTTCGCTCCTGCAACTCTTCGGTGCTCGAGCTCTCGGGGTGGCCCCCGCGGCGCCCCCCCCCCGGGGGGACCCCGCCCGCGCGCGCGCGCGCGCCCCCGCGCCCGTTCCCGTGGCGCGCCGTCCGCCGCGCGATCGGGGGCGCGCCGGCGCCAGGGCCGCCCCGCGCCCCCGCCCCCCCGAGAGGTCACCCCTGGGCCAAAGGGGGGCGCTTTGTTTTGGGGCGTTTGCGTGGGCAGCCAGCCTGGGTTAGGGCACCCGTCCTGGGCCAAGGGGGGGCGTCTTGTTTTGGGGCGTTGGCGTGGGCATCGGGCTCTGGGGTATGGAAAAACAAGAAGTGGCATGAACATAAAAACTCGGCGGTCCGCGCGGATTTCTCGGATCGGCGCTGGGGCCCCCCGGCGGCGCCTCCGGCGCCCCCCCTGGCACGCTCCGCGCGCCAGGGAGGGGGATCCAGCGCCGATCCGAGAAATCCGCGCGGACCTCCGAGTTTTTCTTTATGTCACTTGTTGCTCTCCTGTGGGTTGCGCTGTCGTGTGTGGGGGCAGTGTGTAGTGGCATTGTGGATCCTTTCGCCATGCTGGCTGGGACTGTGCTTGCGTGGCTTCCCCGCCCCCCGCCCTCGGCCGCCTTTTCAAGCAGCGCTGGGCCAGAAAGGCGTGAGTGAGGTCCACGTCTCTTTTCGGGCCTCGCCACGCTCCACGCCCCCCCTAAAAGAAAAAGCAGCCTCGAAGGGGGGGCCCGAGCTGAAGAGCAAAGGCTGAATAACCGTCGGGGGCAGCAACCCCCAATCGCCGGTTCGAGGAAGTCTGCGGCTCTCGCGCGCTTGTGTCGGTTCTAGGCGGTTTTCCAGCTTCGGGACGCGCTCCAGCAGCTGCGCCTCGCCGGGAGCGCTCTCGGTACCCGGATCGACCCGAGCGGCCGCTGGAAAGCCGAACTGTGACCCGAAGACGAAGTGGCAACGTCTGGGGGCGTCGACCCCAATCGCCCGTTGAGATCGCCGAGGGGGGCTCGAGAGCCCACCACGCCCAGAGGGGCGCACGGGTGCGCTCCGGGCGGCCCAGCGCCGAAGTATTTTGGCGAGGCATCGCCGATTCCAGCTCGATGCCCGCCCCCATGAGCCGCCCCCCCCCCAAGATGAGACGCAACTGCCCGAGATCAAGCCACCTTGGCCACCATAAAAATCAACGAATGAAGTTTCAACGATGTGGGTGGGCCTGGCCCAGTTGCCACTCAGCGTCCTGGGATTGACCTCAATATACCCACTGAGCCACCACGACTACGGACCTGCTGTTTGCTATCAGACCGTCCTCTAAGAAACAACACTTACGTATCCGCCAACCTGTCCCGAGCACCACCTGCGAACGGCATGAATCAAGTGCTGGTTGCCTTTTCGCCAAGCAACCATGACATGAGACAAACGTAACGCCCAGCCGTACATCCACGTGGCCATTCTTGCCTTGTCAAATTCATACAGTCGGACCGAGGTATAAGGTCGAGGTCGGTTCGGGCAGAGTGCTCTAGTGTTCTGCGTGCTTTGGGTATTCTTGTGCACCCTGGGGGAGGGCACCCTCTCATGTTCTTCAGTCTGGGCTGGATGAAGGCTCCCAGGTTCTTGAAGGGTGTTCTTCTGTCCCAGCTCCGACTGTGCTCCTTGAAAGCTCTATTGCACCCTCCCCTGGCCCACGCACTGTGGAACGAGAGGGGGAGGACGGTCGGCGGGGAGCCCAGGAGTGCTGGGGGGAAAGTGTGCCCCCATGAGCCGCCCCGCTCCCCCCCCCCCCCAGGAAGCCCCGAGCGGTCGGACCGAGGTGTGAGATCGAGGCCGGTTCGGGGAGAGTGCCCTGGTGAGTGCTCTTCGTGTTTGTTTGATGGTATCGTGCACCCTGTGGAGGGTGCCCTCAGGTGTGCAAAAAAACAAAAAAAAAAACAACGAAGGTTTTTTTTTGTTTTTTGTGCAATCCTTGTTTTTTTTGGGTTTTTTTTTTTGCAATCCTTCGATTCTGTTTTGGCCGGCGGAGGGTCTCCTGTCCTCGGGGGACGTTCCTCCGTGTCTGTTCCCAGGCTTGGCCTGCAACAATCGCTGTGGCGGCCGCGCGCAAGCGGGCCGAGGCTCGAGGGCGTCGAGGGCGTCGAGGTCTGTGGGCGCCGCCCGGGCCATTCGGCCTTCCGGGGCGCCCTTTTGTTGGATGCGGCTGGAGGCTGGACCCGCCTCGAGGTTCGGATTCGAGCGGGGCCCCGAGCTTCGAGGAAGGGGCACGCAGTCGGCCCGCACGGGAAGGACGAGCCACTCTCCAGGGCTGCGCCTCTGCAGCCTTCCCCATTCGGCCCATCCTTGGCCGCGTGCACTGGCCGCGCCCCGCTCGCAAGGCGTTGGCATGGCCTTCCGAGGCCCTCGCATCTTTGCCGTGCGTCCTCCGTATACGGACTGACTGTACGCTTAAACATACACTCTTGGAGGTCTTCGTTTTCCTCCTCCTCCTCCTTCCTCGGCCTCGTCCTCATCTTGGTATTGTTCCGTGTTGCTGCACAAGCCAAGTTTTCGCGCACGGGCTCGCCTCTTGCAGGTTGGTCCCTGCGTGGCCCTGGGTTTGCCTGGCGCTCTTCAGTGCCACCATCGTTCGTTGCAGTGGAGTGCGCTTGTGTTGCGAGGAAAACTTTCGGATGCCCGCGTGGACGTCTTTGGCCGGCACTGTCCCCCCCCTTGGCGGCGCCTCCAGCGCCGCCCCTGGCGCGTTCCGCGCGCCACGGAGGGAGGGATCGAGCGCTCAGTTACGAGCTCCACGAGGACCTCGAACAGTTGTCGGTCTGTGCAGATGCTTTTTTCCCTACGGAGTGGATCCAAAAAGCGGCATGCCCAGACCCTCCGATGGCATGGTTCTTTCGGTCGCGACGTGCTTCTGTCCAGCATGATTTGGCATCTGGGGGGGGGGGCGCCCTCGGGCCCCTGGGCCACGAAACAGTGATTCGGGAAGCTGAGCTGCCACCGGGGAAAGGGGTCGGGAGCTCTGGGGCCGCGGATGGGATCGACACCGCATCGGATACTGCCCAGGTGTTCGTCACGCATACGTTGGGGGTCCATGCCACGAAACACCCTGATTGCCCCTCCAGGGTGCCCTGGGCTTCTTGGGTCTCGATGGTCTTTTGCCATGGGAGGCGCGAGAGCCCCACACCAAAAAAAGACGGTGGACGTCCTGGGGTCGCAGGGTTGGGTCTTGTTGTGGAAGGTTCATTGTGCACGGGCCTCCACTGTAACCGTGCGGCAGGGTCGCTCTGCGTCGACGCGGTGGCGACCTCATCGCGGTCGCTCAAAGGTTGAGCGTCGCGTCGGCCGACCAAGAACGAGCTGCGCGAGGGTCGGACCGAGGCAGAGGATCGAGGTCGGCTCGGGGCCGGGCGCCCCAATGTTCTCCGTGACTCAGAGCCTGAATTACCCACCCCGCTTTCGCTTCCAGGCAAAACCAAGCCATACCACGCGCCTCCTTGTCAAGCGGCCGGACCAGTACAGGCTGCAATTTGGCATCGTTTGGTATCTCTTGGAAGCGAGGGTGGTCAAAAGCGAGGTAGGCTTGTTTTTCCCCTAGTGACGGTTGGATGCTTTTGTGCATCCCGGAGGAGAGGGTACCCTCGAGGGTTCTTCGTTAGGGCATGCGGAGGGTCTCGTGTTCTTGAATCATGTTATGCTGTCTTAGGTCCGGCTGTATCGGACAGCATTTGCATCAGAAAGCTGCACGCACATGACGCGGCCGCCGAGGGCGCGAGAGCCAGAGGCACGTGTGGCCGCATGCCTTTCCAGCACTCGGCCATCACACGGCCAGGGATGCCGGCCCTCCACACGTGTATCCAGTGCGTGGGCTCTAGATGTTCTACATGTTGATCCAGGCCCCCTCGAGTCACGAACAAATCGCGACGGGAGGTTTTTCGCTATTTTCGGCCTCTGGGGGCCCCCACCAGGCCGCGGGGACGTCCAAAAACGATTCAGGATGGAAAAGCCGGTCATGGGGAACTGGTCGGGTGGGGTCGACGCATAAAACAATTCGTGACGTCGGGGGTCTGGAGGTCCAGCCCTGTGTGTGGGTGTGCGTGTGTGCGTGTGTGTGCGTGTGCGTGTGCGTGTGCGTGTGCGTGTGCGTGTGCGTGTGCGTGCGCGTGCGCGTGTGCGTGTCTGTGTGTGTGTGTCTGTGCGTGTGTGTGCGTGTGTGTGCGTGTGTGTGCGTGTGTGTGCGTGTGTGCGTGTGTGTGCGTGTGTGTGTGTGCGTGTGTGTGTGTGTCTGCGTCTGTGCGTGTGTGTGTGTGTGTTCCGGCCTCCAGCCTCCCGGAGGTCCGCGCAGATCTCTTGCATCGGCGCCGGGCCCCCACTGCGCCAGCGGAGGGGGTCCAGCGTCCAGCCCCGGCACATGAGGATCCGCGCAGGCCTTCGACAGTTTACGCCTGCATTGTGCTGAGCCAGTCTTCTGCCGAGGCTGGGATCGCCCAAAACGCTTTCCAGGGTCACTTCGTGGGCCATTTGCTGCTTTGGTCCCGTTCCTGCTTTTGTCCCTCGCTCCCGGGTTCCGTTGGGAGTTTCCCCCATTGCTCCCGTCTTGCAGCGGACGCGAAGCGACGGCGCAGCTCGCTGCTCTTGCCGACCTCTTTGCCCCGAGGGCAGCGGGTCCTGGGCCCCAGAGCCTCCCTGGAAGGTCCCAGGGCCTCGGGGCCATCCCTGGAAGGGCCCGTGGGGAAGGCCGCAGGGCTCCCGTGGGAGGCGTTGGGCCCGGGACCCCCTCTGTCAGGCATAGGGGGCCACGTACGAATCCGACCCCTGCCCCCCCACGATTTCTGAGGGGGAGGGGTAGGGTCCGCTTGTGGCCTCCTAAGGCAGGGGCCCCTGTTTTTCCCGTTGCCCGCGACCCAGGTCTGGCGTCGCCACCGGCGCCCCCCCGATCCAGGGACGATGGTGACCATCCTGGCGGCGCGCATGCTGCGGAGGGCCACGGCGAGGGCCGCTCCGTCGCGGTTTTTCACTCGTCGTGCCGCCGGTCGGCGCAGGCCCCGGGCCTTCACCCTCCCCGCCCCTGCGCCCCAGTCTGCTGGCGCGACTGGCAAGACAGATCGGCTGAGCCTCGGCCCAGGTCCAGACGCCCCCCCCCCATCCTCCACCCCTCGGCCACATGTCGAAACCCAGAATGAAAAAACAACGCCTGCATGACAGAGTGCACAAGCGTCAACGTTCGGAAGGCTGTGCTGCTCTCTTCGGTCGGCGCCGGACCTCCTGGCGGCGCCCCTGGCTCTGCGCGCCAGCGCCGATCCCAGAAACCTGCGCTCACCTCGAAAAGTTCACGTTTTTGGTCGGGAACGTTTGCACAACGTGTCGCGCCGCCGGTTCTGGCCCGCCACGCTTCAGCGCGACACGCCATCCGCTCCCCAGTCCCCAGGCTTCAACCTCCCGAGCCTTTCCGAGCCTCCCGCCCCGCGGAGCGGAGCGACACACTATACCCGCTCGCAGGGCATCGCGTGTAGCTGGGGCCGGCCCGGCGGCACGCTTTGCCGAGGTTCCTGACCGCGTGTGCCGAGTTCGTCAGGGAAGGGGGCCGCGCTCGGGCCACTGGAACCATCGGACATTGGTCTGGGTAGCAAGACCACCACCCGGGCAGGGGGGGGGCCACGGCAGCTCCGTGCCGTGCCGACCGGCGGCGACCCCGCCCGCGGCGTGCCGCTCGGAACGCCGCGGGTGGCCCCGAGTCCTGCGATGCGCAACGGCTTGGACGCTTCGGCCACGGCCGATCGTTCAGGGTGTCGGGCGTTGCCAGAAGTGCCCCTGGCCCAAGGTGCCCCCAGGAGTCCTCGGGGTGGCCCAGCGGGCCTTCCAGAGCACCCCCAACGAGGCCCAGAGGGCTCCCTGGGGGCCTGAAGGTGGAGCGAGAAGCTGGGGGGGCACCCTGGGGCCAGGGGGCACTTCTGGCAGCGCCCGACGGGGCCGAACGGTGCCCGCGGCGTCGGCATCCGGCGCCGAAGGCGGCACGGCGCGCTGCCGGCGCGCTGGGCCCTCTGCGGCGCCTGCCGCGGCAGCGCGCTGGCCCCCCGGGGGCTGCCGCCCCGCGGGCTCGGCGGCCGACGGGCCCCGCCCGTCGGCCGCCGCGCCCGCGGGGCGCAGGCCGCGGAGAGCCCGCTCGCGACCGGGGCTCGCGCCGCTCGGAGGTTGATAGACTTCTGTCGGGCGTGTCCCCCTACAGAGGGGATTTTCGACAAAATAGCAAAACTACCCCAAAAATGCCCCCCAAAGGGTCAAAAAATACCCCCCAAATAGTCCCCAGACCTTTTTTGGATCATGTCTTGATGATTTCTAATGTATGTTTGATGTTTCGTCGAAAAGCCCCCTGTAGGGGGACAGGCCCGACTGAATGATAGACCTCCTGTCTGCACGAGCGGAATGGGTACGGAAAGAATGGGTACAATGCCCAAGAGCAGCTGCTGTTCATCTTGAACAGGGCTCGCTGTCCGCGCCGCCGCGGCCTGTGTCCATGTGAGACAGAAGGCCGCCTGCCCAACAGCGGCCGCTGTTGGTTGGTTTGGGACAGCATTTGTTGTTGGGCGTTGTACCCATTTTTCCGTACCCATTTCGGGCGTCCGAGTCCGTTGGCCGTTTTCGCTTCGCGAGAGGGCGTCGCGGACGTCGTTTTTGCGGGTCCGGGTCCGCCGGTTTCGGGCCTGGGCCGTTTTCACCACAGGGAGGTTTTCTGAAGGGAGAGGTCTGTCCACCGCCGAACCTGCGTGGTGCGGCAGGGCTGCGCCGCGTCGACGCGGCGGCGGCACCGGCGCAGGCGTTCCAGGTAGAACGCCGCCAGGGGCCGCGAAGCGACCGACATCGAAGGATCTGCGCTGTCGGAAAAAAGCTCCCGATCGGAGCTGGATTTCTGTTTGGGTTGAGAGGTTTTTTTTTGGTTGAGGTTCAGTTTGATTTTTTTTATTGTTTTTTGCTGAGATTGCCGGGTTCCTCTAGCGCCAACCCCAATTACGCTACCGAGGAGCCCCACATTCTTAATTTTGTTATTATGTGTTTGCCGCCCTGCAATTGCGCAAGTTCACAATGCTAACCTCGACACCTGCTTCAGCCATGGAATTCTTGAGATTCAAACACGGAGGTGGCAGTGCGTCAATGGGACAATTAGGAGGCATGAGCGGCGCGGGCGGCAAGACAGCACCTGCAGCATTCGAGCCGGTTTGGGCCAAGGTGTCTAATGGAGGATGACGATTAATAAATGACTGGGGGTCGTGTTCACGCGGCGGCGCCCGGGATGATGATTAGAAAAAATCGGCCGCGGGCTGGAAAACTATTTTTTTAATCGTTTCCCCCCGCCGTCCTCGGGCGCGCGCCCGGGCGGCCGACGGGCCAGACGGAGCCGAAGCGGAGGGTTAGGATGGAGGGGGTCAAGGAGAAAGGAGCGGGGTCAAGAGCAGCGGGATGCAGTTTCGATGACGGACGGAGATGATCTGTAGTTGCCATAAGCTGTGATAGCAAGCGGAAGATAATAATGCGCAAGACCCAACCATGTGCAGCTGTGAATACCGACGTGCGGACCCTGCCACTGTGGCTTTCGGTGGAGCTCCCTATGTGGCCGCGAAGCGTGTGCGGGGTGCGCCAAAATGGCTCGAGGCCGCCACGCGGACCCTGCCACTGTGGCCTTCGGTGGAGCTCTTTATGGGGCCGCGAAGCGTGTGAGGGGCGCGCCGCAGTGGCCCGAGGCTGCCAGTTTGTGGCTCAGTTGTGTTAATATGGTTTTGATTTCATTTTTTTCTGAAATTATCCCATTGCGACCCTACCTAGGAGTTGGAGCATTTAGGAAAGCAACATCTACATCTACACCGACAGCTACATTTACATCTACACCTGCATCTACATCTACATCAACATCAACAGCGAGACTCACATCTACACGTACATCTATACCTACACCTACATCTACATCTACATCTACATCTACATCTACATCCACATCTACATCTACTTCTACACCTACATCCACATCTACACCTACACTTACACTTACATCTACATCTACATCTACAAGTTTGCATTTGCGTTGCATTGTCTTTGATGTTGTTATTGTCTTTGCTTTTGCATTTGCCTTTGCTTTTGCTATTGCTGTTGATTTTGCTATGATATGATATGTTATGCTATGCTGCGATATGCTATGCTATGCTATGCTATGCTGATCTATGCTATACTATGCTATGCTTGGCTTTGCTATGCCATGCTGTGCTGTGCTAATGCTGCACCATGCTGCGCTAAGCTAAGCTCAGGTAAGTTAAGCTATGCTAAGCTAAGCGAAGCTAAGCTAAAGCTAAGCTAGGCTAGGCTAGGCGAAGCTACGCTAAGCTAAGCCAAGCTAAGCTAAGCTAATAAGCTAAGATAAGCTAAACTACTTGAACCTAAGCTAGGCTAGGCAAAGCTAGGCGAAGTTAAGCTAAGCTAAGCTCAGATGAGATAAGCTAAGCTAAGCAAAGCAAAGCAAAGCTTATTTAAGCAAAGCTGGGTGAACCCAGTGGGCGCATGAACACAACATTATTTAATCGTTCTCTTCCAGTCGGAAAATTGCAGAAATAGCAGAAAACTATGTTTTCAACCGTTCCCCAATTTTTATCAACCATCATCCCGCAATACAGTTCTGGCCGCCATGCATGCCACGTTGTCCGGCCCTGTCACGCACCGTTGCGGACCCCCCCCCTGCGCACCCCTCTGCTGTCGAGAAAGTGTTACGCTTGCAGCGCTTTCCGACCCTGGCCCGCATAGGGGCCGCGCAGATGGACCACACCCTGCGCACCCCTCTGGTGTCGAGAACGTGCAACGCCTGCCACGCTGTCCGACCCTGGCACGCACAGAGGCCGCGCTGAGGGACCACCCCCCGCGCACCCCCTCTGGTGACGACAAAGTCCCACGCCTGCCACGCTGTCCGACCCTGGCACGCACAGGGGCCGCGCTGAGGGACCACCCCCTGTGCTCCACCTCTGGTGCCGAGAAAGTGCCACGCCTGCCACGCTGTCTGCCCCTGCCACGCATAGAGGCCGCGCTGAGGGACCACCCCCCGCGCACCCCCCTGGTGGCGACAGAGTGCCACGCCTGCCACGCTTTCCGACCCTGGCACGCATAGCTGCCGCGCTGAGGGACCACTCTCTGCGTACCCCCCCTGGCGTAGAGAAAATACAACGCCCGCCACGCTTTCCGACCCTGGCACGCATAGAGGTCGCGCTGAGGGACCACCCCCTGCGCACCCCCTATGGTGTCGTGAAACTGCCACGCCTGCCACTGTTTCCGACCATGTGTTGCGTGGTGTGCGTGTCATGTGGTTGTGTGTTTGTGTACTTGTGTGCGTGTGTGCTGTGCAGTGCTGTGCTGTGCTGAGCTGCGCTGTGCTGAACTGTGCTGTTCTGTGCTGTGCTTTGCTGAGCTGGTCTGTGCTGTGCTGTGCTGTTCTGAGCTGTGCTGTGCTGACCAGTGCTGTGCTGTGCTGTGCTGTGATGAGCTGTGCTCTGCTGTGCTGTGCTGCGCTGCGCTGCCCTGTGCTGTGTGAGAAGGGGAAGGAGGAGGAGGGGTGAGGAGACGCGGGTGAGACGCGGGAAGGAAGAACACCATAACCCCACTAAGCACGTGGGGAAAACAAACCCTCCCAACCCCAAAAAAGCGCCGCCAGTGGCCTGAACGATATGCGCCGTCGGAGAGCTCCGATCGTTCAGGGTTGAACGATCCATGCGGTGCTAGTCGGAGGGAGGAGAAGTGACACCAACACCACCAGAGGGGGCCACCTCCAGCGAGGAGGTCCACGATGCCCTCCCGAGCTGGAGGCTGGGGATGTCTGGAGCGAGGGGGGGGACCACACCGCCAAGGAGCTCCCCCCCCCTGCCCCTCGCATCTCCTCGCCCTGGTGGTGCTGGTGTCGCCTTCCGTTCTTCCTGCAAAGCTTCAGTGAGGCGTGTCCCTCTACAGGAGGACTATTCAAACATAGCCCAAACATCCGGAGACGATTTTTTGAGGATGTTTGACTACTTGGCGGCATGTTTGGTGCATTTGTTGTTTGTCGTTTAAAACCCGCCTGTGTGGGAGGGCAGGCGCGACCCGATACGAAGCCGTCACGACACGGACCTGCCGCGGCACGATGGCCGTGCCGAGCGCAGAGTGCGGGCCTTCGGGGAGCGCGGCGCCTCTGCTCGGCGCCAGCCCGTGGCCCGCGCCTTTTCGGCGGGGCGGGCTCCTCGCCGTGGCCGCCCCTCCTGCTCGCCGCCGGCCATCGGGCACTATAAGGTGGGGCAGACGTTGGGCGTGGGCACCTTCGGCAAGGTGAAGATGGCAGACCACACGCTCACGGACCAGAAGGTGGCCATCAAGATCATCAACAAGAAGAAGATGAAGGACATGAACATGCACGAGAAGGTCCGTCGGGAGATCAACATCCTGCAGTTCCTGAAGCACCCGCACGTCATCAGGCCCCCCTCGCGGCGCAGCAACAGACACTCTCTGGCATAACGGCCAATCATGGCCAGCTCCTGGGTCGGACGCTTCTTGGCAAGGGTGAGGAGGAGGATGGGGGAGGAGGATGCTGTGGATCTGACGCCACCCCCCAAGACTCTTACCGACCCCCCCTCGAACCCAACGACGCTCATCCTTCCCTCCATCCTCCCTCCTGCCTGTTCCTCCTCTTCCTCCTTCCCCCTTCCCGCACAGAAGATACTGGAGAATATTGGGATGAAGCATCATACTTCAAGGACTCTGTAAGCAAGCGCTGAGAGAGCATCATCTTCATCTTCATCAGCGCCATCATTCTCAGCATCAGCATCAGCATCCTCATCAAGATCAGCTTCATCATCAACATCAACATCCTCATCATCACCATTATCATTATCATCATCACCATCATCATTATCATCCTCGTTATCATCGTCATCCTCATCCTTATCCTCATCCTCCTCGTCGTCATCATCATCATCACCATCATCATCATCATCATCATCACCACCATCATCAACATCATCACCACCAAATCACCATCATCCTCATCCTCGCCAGCATCCTCATCCTTATCCTCACCCCCATCCTCATCCTCTGTCTCCTCCCTCTTTCCTCCCACCTCCCCTCATTCGAAAGAGATCTTTCTACGGTTACAATGCTGCGAACCAGGGGGGCGAACAATTTCCCCCTCTCCGAATAAGGGGGGGCGGGGGGGAAGTGCAGACCCCCCCCCTGGGTTCGAACCGTGGGGACCCCGCCCCCGATTGGGACTGGGTGGGGGGGAGGACAAAGCTCCAACAAAGCTCAGCCAATGCTCAAACAAAGAGCAAACACATACCCAAACAAATGTCAAACAGAGCTCCAACAAAGCCCCAACATAGCTCAAACAAGCTCAAACAAAACTACACTAACGCTCCGACAAAGCTACAACAAAGCTCGAGCCCGTGCGGGCGAGCGCGGCTAGTGGGGCAAGCGAGGCAAGTGGGGCGCATTTCGAATGGTGGCGCATGACGTCGCCCTTCTCGCAGGGGTGCCTGGTTCCCCCCATTGGCACCTACGCGAGGCCTCTGAGGCCGTCCTGGGTTGCCGGCGATGATGATGATGCTGGTGATGACGACGATGATGACGACAACGATGATAATGGTAATGATGGTGATCATGATGATGGTGATGATGATGCTGATAATGCGGTTGATTTTAATGTTGATGTTGGTGTTGATGATGCTATTGATGCTCATGATGATGGTGATGATGGTGTTGGTGACGATGATAATGATGGTGCCCGTAACCATTTTGGCTCAAGTCCGTAGCGGTGTTCCCAATGACTTAGAGTTGTTGGCATTTGGGATTTCTGCTTCATTCGTTCCGTCCGAGGTTTTCTGATATTTGTGTTGGGGCTTGCCCCATCTTCCCTCACACCATTACGTTATCTCTCTGCACTCGTGTGCGATGTCGCCTGCTTCTTCTCTTGCTTCACGCGGCTGGGCATACCAGTCTTGGGCATGGCAATGAGGGCAGCAGAATTCATCATCGCTCTCGACTCCAGCATCCAAGGTCTGCTGCCCCGCCTGTGGGTGCAAACGCAGTCTCAAGCACCTCCGTTGGTGCAAAAACTGCTACGCCCCCTTGCCCATGGTGTCCTCCCCCTGGAGGGGTATGGTCAGGTCAACTGCTCAGATTGGTGGAACACCTTTTCAGCTATTCAGAAATGAATTCAAGAGTTGTGCTACTACTGGTTCGAATGGTTTTTCCGGCGCCTAGAGTTTCCAACATACAAAAACAGGCGTTGCTGTATGAAGTGTGCCGCCCTGACATATTCAAGTTTGATTGAAGAGCTGCGATGCGCTCCGAGGTTGAAGGGAGAATGGGCGGCCAATGGAATTCGTTTGGATGGGGTGCAATGCGTAGTAACTTCAATGTTGGAAATGTTAATGCTGCCTCTGAAGTACCCGAAAGCACTTCGGTTGTTCTCCTCACTCCAGACGGGGGCCGGCTAGACGAATGGAGATCGGCATGCACCAGTATTGAATATCAAGATGGCTGCTCGCCGTCAAGTGTTGTTTCTCCTCCCTCTCCTCCTCGTTTTCGTCCGAAGCTGGCTGCTCGCTAGCTTTCCCGAGGTAGTTGCTAGCTACCGCGTGCTTAGCTTCTCTGTAGTGAAATCGCTTGTTCACAGAAGCAACGCGATGAACATGGCATGACGTTTCCTTTTGAACATGAAGATTTCCGCGCTTTGCGCCCCTCCGCCGTCTCCGCGGTGCTCATAGGATCTGTGATAAGTGCAGGTATTGCGGTGCGTATAAGATAATGCACTTTTGCTCACAGGCTCTGTAGTAGGTGCAGGAAGTCAACATAATATGCACTACGCCAATCAACTTCTCGCTCGCAAGAGCCACGTTTGACCTTTGCGGCAGGAGGGGCCAAGCTGTGTATTTGATAACGCGAAAGGCCATAGTTTGACAATGGACTGAAAAAAGCGGAGAGCCCGCGAAAGTCTCCGGGGAGCAACCGCAACAGAACGTCAGCATAACATGTACCACGTACATTAAATTCCTGCTCGCAAGAACCACGTTCGACCCCTGCGGCAGCAAGGGCCGAGATCTTTTTGTATTCCGCCGCAGAGGAATCCATGTGCACTCCGCCTCGAAATAAATCCCTTTGCGTTCCACTGCAAAGGGGCTTCTTTTTGAAATTGTCAACGATGCTGGAAACATTGTGCTTTCGCAGAGACCGAGAGACTTTCCAATAAAACCAGTAGTCCCGCCAGGGAGTTTACAGGGATTCATAGATTTATTAAATCATTGTCCCATTGCCAGGCACAGGGGGGATCTCAGAGATATGCAGCACTGTCCCACCACGCTATATATATATATATATATATATATATATATATATATATATTCAAGCAAGGAAGCAAACATATGGGCAACACGCGGTGGACAACACCATTCTTATTAGACAATGAAATACAGCACTGTGTAGTCACAGGGTTCAAAATACTGTCACATAAATGTATAAGGTCTTTGTGAACGCATTCGGTTTCCTGTCAAAATTTACTAAACCATTGTGAGAACACACGGTTTTCTTATGTAGTTTGAAGAAGCCGTGTCTTTCACAGGTATTGAATACATTAGTGTGGAATTATTAAATCCTCGGTGAACACACGTTTTTCTGGATGGTGGGGGGGGGGGGCGTGTCGGTTGGCTGCGCATGTTCCGAATTTGGAGGCAGAGTGTGTGTTTGCATTGTTTTTTGCAAGGAATGGTGGGGGGGTGTCGTCATGGACTCGGGTTGGCCCCCAGTCGCCTGGGGGAGGCGGTATTTATTAATAGGGAACGGTGATAAACTCTTCCCCGAAGGGGAAGAGGGAAGAGGGAGGGGAAGAGGAAACGCCCTAAACCACTGACGTCCAGAGGGCTGGTGGGATTTCCTTTGTGGCGGAATACAAAAGAGTTCCCTTTGTGTAGAGTACAATCAGAATCCCTTGTGTGGCGGAGTGCAAAAGGATTCCTCTTGTGGCGGAGTACAGAAGATTTTCCCTGTTTGGCGGAATGTTCGAGGACACCTTTTGTGGAGGAGTGCGAGAAGATTTCTTGTGATGTTTTTTGCACATACGTGCGCAGGGAGGGTGCCAAAGACACCGCCCGTTGTTTTTGGCACCTTCGATGTCCCATATTGTCCGTTCACACCAGATGGCCATCTGTTCTAGTTTCTCAGCCAGCACTGCGAATTGTTCAATCGTGACGACGGGGAGTACGACAGCTCGTTCTCCCCACCAGGGCCATTCAGCGGGAATGCTGACGTGTTCGGCACGCGGAGACAACGCATTCTTGTCCAGCCTCCCGGTCGGGTTTCAGGATGCCCCACGAAACATGCCCATGGAATGAGGTAGTTGGGAGAGAGCCCTTGACATGTTGAGGGCGCAGGTAGCAGAGAAACGTGGAATACGGTTTCTCCCATCTAGTAGCTAACGCTGGATCAGTTTGGAATTTCACCGTAGTTCGCTTGTTGACGACTGTAACAGCCTCACGGTCGCTGTTTCAAGGCCAGGCTGTTACGGTGGGGAAATTATCCCAATGATTTTCCCGAGGCTCAGGGTCACACCCGGGCGGGGTGGGGCGACGGGAAGGGAGCGCGTTCTCTTAATTTTTCGAACTTACAGCTGATTCTTTTTCTATTGCTACATTACTCACCAGCAACATAGTTCATGCAATATCCGGTATCGACACTGACAGACGTCATCGAAGACGGTACAATCGCAGATGAAGGCAGGAGGTCTGGTCATCCAGTGTCGAAAAGTTCGTGAGGAGACACCTGCCAGTCCCCGCCAATAATGAAATAGGTGCCAAGGGCTTTCAAAAGATTGGTGATCCAGACCAAGGCCTGAGTGTAATCCCGGGGTCTTGAAGACGCACCAGCATGTATACACACGGTGAACATGGGGACGCCTAGATTTGACAACCCGTGCAGAGAGAGAGAGAGAGAGAGAAAACAGTTACATCAGCAGAAAACCCCCGGCCTCAGTAGACATATAATCGTTTACATAGTTGTGATACCCATGTGTTAGCTTGCTCTATAGCCGAATCGATCGTGGCGAGATCCGTCGATAACTAGTGGTGCCGTGCGCTCACTAAAATCTGGCCATTGGTCCAAGATGTAATGTTGGCGTTCACAAGCACGCTTGCGACAAGGAGCGGGTCGCTCCGCTTCTCGCGGTCGTCCTAAAACGGGTGAGATACAGTCGATCCGCAAAGTAAGGATGAGCAATGTTCCAAGGGTGCCCTTGAATCCTTCCCCTTCGGCCCATCCTTGGCCGTTTTCGCTGGCCGCACCCCGCTCGCAAAGTGCCGACGGAAGGCCCTTGCATCCTCATCTTGCGTTCTTATCATACGGGTTCATTGTATCGTGGATTTGACGGTCTAGGTGGTGCTGTCGCTTACCCCTCAGAACCGGCTGCCCGTGCTGCCGCATCGGCACGCTCAGGCTGGGGGTGAGTCGGACACTGGAAAATATACATTACTAGCGGCGGGCTTCTTTTCAATCCCAGGACTTCTTGAGGGTCGAGGGCGACGCTGGGGTGGTGTGGTGTACATTTGTTCCCCCGATGTTCCGAGGAAACAACGAAACATTTATACACCTGGGTCCCGTATACATCAGGATCCGCTCTCCAGTGCAGATTCTAAATTCAGGGCTCGATGAAGCAAGCGTCGGTGTAGAGGGTTCGATTCTCTGGGGAGGCGGAGGGTCGTAACCAGACGCGCGAACGAGTCGTGGGGCGCGCCACCGATCCCAGTCCTTGACACGGCCGTCGTCGTCGGCAGCCAGGCCATCGTCCATGACGTCGTCGTCGTCGTCGTTGTCGCGTTGGTCGAGCCATTCCTCTGTTTCCTTTCCCTGTTGCTCCTGTCTGATCCTCCTCCGTCGCCGCCGACACCGAAGCAGCACCATGGCGAGCTGCCATCGCAACAGCAATGTGGGGCAGATGGAGCGTTTCCTGAGGAATGGCCGTTGCCAAAACCGGATGATGATGATGATGATGATGATGATGATGATGATGATGATGATGATGATGACGATGACGATGATGATGATGATGATGATGATGATGATGCTGACGATGATGGTGTTGACGATGATGATGATTATGATGATGATGATGGTGATGATGATGGTGATGATGATGGTGATGATGATGCTGACGATGATGCTGACGATGGTGATGATGATGATGATGGTGATCATGATGATGATGATGTTGATGATGCTGATGATGATGATGGTGATTATGATGATGTTGATTGTTGATGATGCTGCTGATGATGATGCTGGTGATGATGATGGTCATGATGATGATGCTGATGATGATGAGGAGGAGGAGGAGGAGGATGATGATGCTGATGATGATGATGATGATGATGATGCTGATGATGATGATGATGATGATGATGATGATGATGGTGATGGTGATGGTGATGATGATGCTGATGATGATGATGATGATGATGATGATGATGATGATGATGATGATGGAGGAGGAGGAGAGAGGAGGAGGAGGATGAGGAGGATGAGGAGGAGGAGGAGGAGGAGGGCGGACGAGGAGGAGGAGGAGGAGGAGGAGGAGGAGGAGGAGGAGGAGGAGGAGGAGGAGGGAGGAGGGAGGAGAAGGAAGGGGAGGGAGGAGGAGGGAGGAGGGAGGAGAAGGAATGGGAGGGAGGAGGAGGGAGGAGGGGGGAGGGGGGGATTCTAGGAGCACTCACGTGGGCCTGGAGAGTTCTATACGGTTCTAGGGTTCTAGGGTCGTTTGCTCGGATCCGCGTTGCTCCTCCCCGCTCCTGGCAACTGGCCTAGGCAGTTCGATTGACCATGACATTGTTGGCGTAGCTTGGCACTGCCAAGTTTTTGGCAGCGCGCTCGCCCGCCCTGTTCCCACAGAGTGTAGCAGTTTGCGCTTTGTTGGAACATTGGGTCTGCACGCGAGGCTATACGAGCTTATTGACACCCCGAGCGATATCTTCATGGTCATGGAGTACGTCCCGGGAGGCGAGTTGTTTGATCACATCGTGCACAAGCTGAGGGTCAGAGAGGATGCCCACGGACATATAAACGATTTTCAACCCAGCCCCCCAGACATTCCAGTCTTCCCTCTGGCAGATTACCGCAAGAATTGGACACCATTGCAGTTATCCGCGGTGCTTAGCGGTAATGGTGGTTCCTTGATCTGATAAGCGGAGTCAGGATTTTGTGTTCTTTCCCGAGGAGGAAGCGAGACGATTCTTCCAGCAGATCCTCTCTGGCGTGGAGTATTGCCACCAGTGCATGGTGACACATCGAGACTTGAAGCCGGAGAACTTGCTTCTCGACTCGAATCTTCACGTCAAGATTGCAGATTTTGGCGGGCGGGGATGTGCGCCAGGTTGTGGCAGCTCACGTGATCGATCTGTGCACCCGCCTCGTCGGTTCGAACAGTCTTTTCCTTGCCTCCTGCTTGTGTCGTTCCAGCGCTTCTTCGCTTTCTCTCTTGGCGCTGGCGCGCAACTGTAGGCCACCACATACCTCTTTTTACAGCGCTGCCTTCTGGGCTTACGATGAAGCCGTTGCGGGCATATCCTGTTGAATGCGTACCAGAGAGCAGGAGATGGATGCGAGTGACGAGTTGGCGGCGGGCCAGGAGCGGAAGGGCGATGAGTTGGACGGCTCTGACGAAAACGGGCAGGATAATAAGCACATAGCCAAAGTTAACAATTTTCAGCCAGCAGGAGAGTCAAGCGTGTTTACCGATACAAGGGGGATCTTGAAGAGGTGGAGTTGAAGAGAAGGGCATGCTTGCATTCCTGTCCGCCTGCAGGTGACAGTTGCCCTCCTCGTTCCTCTCCTCCCTCCATTCCTCTCCTCCTGTCCCTCCCCATCCTCCTGCCCCTCCCCCTTCTCCTCCTCGTCCTCCTCCTCCTCCTCCTCCTCTTCCTCCTCTCCTCCTTCTCCTCGTCCTCCTTCTCCTCCTTCTCCTCGTCCTCCTCTCAGTTTGTTGGGGCACTGCAGTCTCGCGGAAGTGCTGTGGCGCGTGCATCTCTCACGAGGCTCCGCGCACGCGGGTTTGCAGAGAACTGTAGGTAGGGGGCCAGAAGGGCAGGTATCCTCCGATGTGATTTGTTCAATCCGCGGCCCCATTGCAATGGTCCCGACCCCTTCTCTGGGGCTGTTTTCCGTTGTGGACGACGGTCAATGGAGAGGAAGCGTGGCTAATTAGTTTCCAGATGTCAAAAAATTGTTTGAAGCAGATCTTAACCATGTAGAAACATGGTTATAACATGAAACAGCATTGTTTGAATAAAAACAACGTTTTATTTCAATGATAGGATTGTTAGGATGTCCATTGGCATGGCATCTACAAGTTTCTCGTCGCGGATCTGATGGCCGTCGGCCCGATCACGGGCCCTGGGGGCCGAACTCGGTGGAAAGCCGCCGGCTTGCACACATCATATCTTCGGAGGTCTCGGTTTTGGACGCCCGAAATGGGTACGAAAAAAATGGGTACTATGCCCAACAACAAATGTTGTTCCAAACCAACAGCGGCCGCTGTTGGGCGGGCGGCCTTCTGTCTCGAATGGACACAGGCCGCGGCGACACCGACAGCGAGTCCTGTTCAGAATGAACAGGAACTTCTGTTGGGCATTGTACCCATTCTTTCCGTACCCATCTCGGGCGTCCAAATCGGTAGGGGGCCGGAAGGCTTGTCCAACATGATGCGGGACGGCGAGTTCCTGAAGACGTCCTGCGGGTCGCCGAACTACGCCTCGCCGGAGGTGGTCTCCGGCAAGGCCTACGTCGGGCCGGAGGCCCACGGCGCGCCTGTGGCGGGAGAGTCGGGCCGGGGGCCAGATTTCGGAATCGCTCGGGCGTGTGCCATGTCTTGGCATCGCTCGGACGTGTGCATTTTTCCTTCGGCGAGGACCATCGAGGAGCATCCTGGATCATTTGGCGAAAAAAAAACAACAAAAATCACGCACGAAACCGACAAAAAACACGGGGAATGGACGTCCGAGCGATGGCCACTGTGCCATGCTGCTCTCGGCGAGGGCCCCTGACACCCTGGCGGCTCATTTTTGTTCGAGATGGGCGGTGTCGCTCCATTTCGGGCCCCAGGGCCCTCACGGGCCGATCCGGCTCAAAAAGTGGCGCACAAAAATTTGGTCTGGGGGTCCGGTCGTGATGTTTTGCGATGTTGCTTTCTGTTGAGCTACATCGGATCTCCGGATTTGTTTCGGCGGGGACCATCGAGGAGCATTTGGTGCCATCTTGCGAGCAACATGCACGCACGAAACCAAAAAAAGGCACGAGGAATGGACGTCCGAGCGATGGCGAGCTCTCCGCATGTCCAGCGATAGGCGGGACGGGGCCAGATCCTGTGACAGGGGTGCAGTGCAGCCCTGACGAATCGCCAGGGCTGTCCTTGTTCCCGGACCCCCTCGCGCGCTGCGACAAAAATCACGACGGGCGGTTTGTGTCCTTTGTTTTGGCTCCCTGGGGGGCCCTCACCGGGCCCCATGGACCGTCAAAATCCGACTCGGGATGAAAAGCGGGACCTGGGGGAGGGGTCCAGACCTCTGACGTTGTGAAAAAATAATCGCGGCGTTGGGGTTGTTGTTCGGCGACTGGTCTCGAACCCTCCTGCTGCGGGTCAGCG
>CAUYUJ010006595.1:40000-42500 GCA_963575745.1 Prorocentrum cordatum
CATTCGTTAGTGTTCTAATATTCTTTCCCTCATATTCGATCTTGTTCCCGCTCGCCATCTTGATCTCAGGCGATCGGGTGGATATGATTGTCAAAATGCACGTGAAAGTGGTATTCATTTCAAGCTGGGACCTTCGCGGCAAATCTGACATCCTACCACTCCCACCCACCCCGTGGCGCTCCGGGTTCTTTACCTGCGGGCGTGTGTCGCAGCGGACCTGGATTTCCGAAAGAACTCCCAACGAACACGCAGGAGGAAGAGAGGGATGAGGAGGTGGCAGCTGAACAGGAGGATGAGCGGGAGGAAAGGAACAGGATGAGAGAGGAGGAGAAGGCGAAGGAGGGGGAGGAGAAGGCGGAGGAGGAGAAGGAGGAGGAGGAGGAGGAGGAGGAGGAGGAGGAGGAGGAGGAGCAGCAGGAGAACGAGGACAAACAGCAGCAGCAGCAGCGGCGCGAACAGAGTGGACGGATCGGGAGGAGCAGGAGGACCAGAGGAAGGCGGAAGAGGGGAATGGAGGGTGCCGACAACAATCAGGAAGGGCTCGGATCCAAAAAAGAGGCCCGCACTGGGGCGAAAGCCAGTCTGGACGAAGGGAGCAAAACACCGATCCTAGAAGGAGGCTAGGCCCATTCTGAAGGTCTCAACCAGGCCGATTCTGTCTGAAGGACTCAAAAAGACTGGGATGCAATAGAACTTAAAACACAAGTGTAGAGGGCCGAATATTTTCCGGACCGAGTCAGAGGAGAGCGGAGAGTAGCATTAATAATGTGTAGCTGTTGGGTCGTATCCATGCATATTAATCGTAGATGGGGAGGAAGAGGAAACGGAAGAGGAGCAGGAGAAGAAGGAGGAGGTGGAGGAGGAGGAGTGAGGAGGCATGATGATAGAGAGGATACCTGAGGATGCAGGAAAGGTGGAGAGGCAAGCCAGGTGCGGCCGCGGCAAGATCTGGCACCCGATCCCTGCCGCCCATTTCTTCCCACTGCGCTGATGTTTCTCTATCCGCGGGCACACATCATAGCCGACCAGAGAGAGGTAGCGAGAGGAGAGGGGGTGAGGAGGAGGGCACGCCAGGTGCGCTCGCGCCATACCTGTCATCATACTTATCCCGCCCATCCCTTCCCATAGCGTTGTCTGTTCCTGCTCGCCGAAGGGTGTCGGGGCGAGCAGGGCGAGCTGGAGCACGAGCAGGAGGAGCAGGAGGAGCGTGCGGAAGGACGAGGACGAGGAGGAACAGCAGCAGCAGCAGGAGGAGCAGGAGTGGGAGGAGCGCGAGGAGCAGGAGGGCCATCTGAACGGCGGAGGGTGGGAAAGGAGCGGGGAGACAACGATGAGGACGAACTCGGATCGAGAACAGCAGCTCGCGCTTGGCGAGAGTGCCTCTCTTAATTTGGGAGCACGGCGCCGATCCTAACAGGAGGCGCGCGCTGCAGCGGGACCGCAATTTTGACACACCGAGCACGTTTCGGTTGACACAGCATATAGCAGCATTTCGGTGGCCACCCCTCCCTCCCTCTCCCTGGATAGCTGTTTATCTCTCTATATCTCTCTTTCGGCTCCTGTCGCTCTCTCTCTCTCTCTCCCTCTCTCTCTCTCTCTCTCTCTCTCTCTCTCTCTCCCTCTCTCGGTTGTCTGTAGTTGTTCTCCCCCTGGCGTCGCCACCTCACAACTCCTAGGGCGTCTACTGCTCCCGTCACCCATCAGGAGTGGCGGGTCGGAGCGGCCAGGTATTGCAGAGGGAGAGCAGGCGGCAGAGAACGCTTGGGGCAAGCTTGGGGCGCGCATCGAAGTGGGGGCGGGCCGTGCTCTGCGATGGGGATCCAAGGTGAGCGCGATTCGGTCGTGTCGGCTGCGTCGCAGCATGTCGCAGTCGACTGCGCTCGGTCGGGTCGTTGTGGTCGGTTGCTGCGCCACCGCGTCCTGTCATGTTGCTTTCGGTCCGTCTGCTTCGGTCGCCGATTTCGCCGCCAGTTCGGTAAGCTGTTCGTATTGCGTTCGCCGTGGACTCCTACACGGGGATGGTCAGCTTCGGCTCACAGCATGCCTGCGACAGGGCAGCAGTCGCCGCAACACCCTGCTCCTGTGCCATGGCCTGCGAAGTTGTGCAGCGCAGGTCGGTCGGCGACCCTGCTGCGGACACGAGTCAAGAACGGAGGGGGAGGCAAACGACGATGACGATATTCTATTCCACGAATCGGACCCTGAGAGCCTCTACAGGCAGCAGAGAGGCGTATCAGGTTGGGGGGGAGGAGGCTGAGGACGAAGACAGATATTGCGATTACGCGGGGTCGGTGCCTACGGAGCAAGAGGACGTGGTCGACAGCAGCACTGTGGCAGCGCCGTAGAGAAGCGACGCGGATGTCGGCGCTGACAGAAGCGGGCGGTTCCGAGTCCTTCGCAGCGGCAGGAAGATAAAGCACGGGAATTTCACCCTCCCGGGGCACCTGACCAGCGAGGCCAAAGACCTCATCGTGCTGAGCATAGTCTGTTGCGCAGCCGC
>CAUYUJ010006595.1:47500-52539 GCA_963575745.1 Prorocentrum cordatum
CAGTAGAAATTTCCGATTCCTATTCCCACCAGCGGGGCTGGGGGGCGCGACGATGCCGAGGCCAGTCTCGAGGACCTCCTCCGGGCTCGAGCTCGGACCTCCTTCGGGCCCGAGAGCCCGGGCCCGGGAAAGAGCTTCTCGGACGTCGTGCCGTGTTCTGTCCACCTCCCGTCAGATCCAGGCGACGCAACGCATCATACCGCGACTGCAAGTGATTTAGACGCTTTCGGCCTCTTCCGAGGGCCGTTTCCTGGGCCCGGCCCCGTCAACAAAGCATGCAGAATGGAGACCTGCCCCTGGGGAAGCGGCCGAGATGCCGAGGGGCCCGTGCCACGGACACGGGGCGACGTCGGGGGGGGGGGGCGTGCCGGGGCTACCGTAGACCCATGTGTGTCTCCTTCCCTCCCCCCTCCCTTCACTCTCGCACATGATGCTTCCGCTGCGCGAAGGAGGCACTTGAGGGGTCATCCATTAAGAGGGGGCGGAGGACGAGGCCCACACGAAGCATAATGACCATGAGGATACTGATGATTATGACGAGGATGATGACGACGATGATGATGAGATGGTGATGATGATGACGATGATGATGATGATGATGATGATGATGATGATGATGATGATGATGGTGTTGATGACGATGATGATGATGATGATGATGATGATGATGATGATGATGATGATGATGGTGTTGATGATGTTGATGCTGATGATGATGATGTTGATGGTGATGATGATGACGATCCTGATGATGGTGATGCTGATGTTTATGCTAATTATTGATGGTGAAGGTGACGATGAGTGATCCGGTCTGGTGATGTTGACGGTGCTGACGATATCGGCAATGATGATGGTGAGCATTATTGTGAGTATTATGACAATGTGGATGTTGATGGCGATGTTGATGATGGAGGTAATGATGTTGTTGAGTGGTGACGGCGATGTCGATGATGTTAATGATTGTGATTATATTGACGATGGTGATGGAGATGAGTGTAGTGGTAACGATATTGATGATGACGACGATGATGATGCTGATGATGGGTATGATGATTATGATGATGCTGATGATTCTGAGATGATGACGATGATTATGATACTAATGACGACTATGACGGTGATATTGATAATGGTGATGAGAGTGATGATGGTAATGATGGTGATGATGGCGGTGATGATTGTGGTAACGATTGTGGTAACGACGATGATGAGGATCAGGATGGTGATACTGGGGAGGGTGATGCTGTCAATGATGGTGGTGGTGATGATTATGACATGGATGGTTATGACGATGACGATGACGATGCTGATGGCGATGATGATGATGATGATGATGATGATGATTCTGATGATGATGATGATGCTGATGATGATGATGATTATGATTATGATGCTGACGACGCTGATGATGATGATGATGATGATGATGGTGATGACGATGCCGTTCGTGGTGGTGATGATGCTGGCGATAATGATGATGATAATGATGATGTCGATGATGATGCTGCTTATGATGATGATGATGATGATGATGATGATGATGATGATGATGATGATGATGATGATGATGATGATGCCTGTGAGGATGACTGCGGCGACGACAATGTCGATGACGGTACTAATGATGATGGTGTTGAGGGGATTTTTGGATCTCTCTCGCTAGATTCGCCTTGGGCTACTTCTTCTCTCCCTCGCCGGCCTCCGTTCTCCTTCTCTTCCTCCGCGTCGCCCACCGTAGAGGTGATTGGAGCTCCACTTTTGACAGGCGCGCCCCCTCTTTAGGCCCTTCTTCGGCCTCATCTTTCGGCCCAGGCATTCCTCCACCAGTTCGCCCTACTCCCATCATATCTTCGACGTCCTGCCTTGCTCTCACTTGGGCCCCCTCGTGGTCCCTTGACATTTTTCTCTGGATCAGCTATCGTTCCCAAGGAATGTTTGACGGTCCTGTGGCTCGATGGGGGGTACGGAGGCCTAAAGTTATCAAAGTCGCTCCGTTGTTCGTCGCAGCGGGGGAAGATCTGAGTCGGGCGGGAGGGCCGCCGTTGCCTCAATTGGCCCTCCTCCAGTTCGAGCACCCCCCTCCCCCCCCCTCCAAAGCCTTACTCCCTATGTAGCGCTCTCGCGAAAAGCCCCGCCTCCTCCCCTCCTTTCCCACCCTCTCTCTCATCCTCTTCCCCCGCCCCCCTCCCCCTCATCTTGAGTACGTGGGTCAGCACTGGTTCGCGCCGATGGTAGCGATCGCGATGTGGACTGGTTTGAGGTGGAAGTCAGAAAGGAATGTACAGTTAAACCAGGAGAAGGTTAGACCCCCAAGTGAAAAGAGATCCAGGCAAATCAATTCGGGTATTCAACAGAGTAATCAAGTGGACCCGCGACGGAGTATGGTATGAAGCGGATCAACAACATGGGGAGATATTCGATAAAGCATTCGATTTGGAGAGAATCAAAGTTCAATCCAGTATGCCTGGAGACAGGCAGCCTGTCAACGAGGTAGATGAAGAGAAGTTATCTCGGCAAGACATTCTAAAATGCCAAGTTCTCGTCGCGCGGGCCAACTACCTAGCGCCAGACCGATCAGACATCCAGTATGCCGTAGAAGAGCTAGCCAGACACGTGGCCAAACCTATTGTTGGTACTTGGAAAATCCTCGGGAGCTTTGACAACTAATGTTTCTCAGGAAGATCAAACCGATGCAGTTATTCGTATATGTACCAGGTTTTACCGCAGGAGTTGGCAGCGTGGGCCGGCACGGACTATGCTGGGAACGAGAACAGTTGAAAGTCCACGAGTGGGGGAGGCGTTTTGCGGGGGTAACACGACATAAAATCGCGGAGCACCACGCGGAGTGTTACTGCATTATCCTCGGGAGAAGTTGGCTATGATGGGATGGTTCACGGAGGTTCAGTAGGGCTAGGACTACGAGCGGTTTTCAGGGACTTCGACGTCCCCACGCAGATTGTGATAAAGAGTGACGCCACGACGGCCATTTCAATTGCTAGCAGAAGTTGCTCAGTCCAAGCTAAACACACAAGTCTGTACATTGCGTGTGCAGGATAATGTCAGGAAAAAACTATTCCGAGTGGAAAAAACTAGGTGTTGATGACAATATTGCCGACGCTTTAACTACATGTGTCAGCAGTGACACGCTTGTAAAACATGTGCGTGCCACCCATCAAACTTTACCACTAGTGAGACATCGGCTAGCGCCCGCAACAGAACGCTCACACACGCTGCAGCCGCTTGCGGCCCAAAGGCTAATCGTGCTCGACACCGACATCTTTCCCTCATCCGATTCACCAGAGGCAGCCACGTCGTTGCGACCCCATGGCAAGCGGCAGCGGCGGCTCAGCCGACCAGCCGGGCGTCGGAACCGTTTGAGGTTATGGTAACGATTTCTGGCGAGAAAATACCGGTGCAAGGCCATGTCAAGGGGGGTGCTTTGTTGAACCAGGTATTACAGAGGCTGGACTACTAGACGACGATCCTCAGGGCTGTTACCGACCTGTGCAACTGCGCCAACCTGACGGTCACAGGTTACCTTCAGCGGGCCAGGGGGCAGCGAGAACAGTGAGAGACGCAGGCGGATGCCCTCGATGCGCATGTCGAAGCGTCAAACGGCTCAAAACTGCGGATGGGGAGGCGCGCAAGGTTAGATACCGCAGGCTTGCTGGTGACATGTCAGCGACCGTGGAGCTAGCCCGCCAGATGCACTAGTTATCCGAGCCGGTGCACCAGAACACCATGGCGAACGTTTCTTGCGCAGATGATGAAATTGAGCATCGCGCGTACTGCGTGTCCCATGGTGCGATAGCCGGCGCAGGTATCTTCGATTCCATGTCTTCCAGCTGGGTTGGAGGCTTCGTTCCATTCGCTGTATTAGCGTTCTTCACCCGTCGCTCTTGTCGGCCATTCTTGCCGATGGGGGCGGTGTGAGAACATGGCAGTGTGACTGGGTGAGGTGATAGCGTTGCCACTTGCATTTGGCCCAACTGTCTGACAGTGATACATTTGCGCTGTTCTGCTGTTAGAACAAATTGTCATTGAGTCGTTCCCGTGCGAATCCTCCGCGGGAATTCGCAGCAAAAGGAGGAGAACGAGGAGGATGAGGGGGAGGAGCAGGATGAGGAAGAGGAGGAAGAGGAAAAGGAGGAGGAGGAGGAAGAGGAGGAGGACGGAGGAGGACGGAGGAGGCTCGGGAGCGTCGCCCCCGTGGTTTGGCCCCCCCCAAAAAGGAGGGAGGAGGGAGGAGGCACAGGACGGAGAGGACGGAGGAGGGAGGAGGGGGGCGGAGGCCCCTTCCCCCCCCTCGGGAGGAGATATACGACCAGGGGGTGGTGCAGCAGCTGATGGACATCGGCGCCCCCGCCTCGGCCGGCCGGTCGTGCGCCATGTAGAAGGTGGAATCATTTGGACATTTCGACGGGGGGGGGAGCCAGGGGGCCCATATTGCGGCTTTCGGGGGCCGTATATGGGAGCCCTCTTGGGGGCCTATTTGGGCGATTTCCCTCTTGGGGCCTTCCTGGGGGGTGTCTCGGAGCTCTCTTGGGGTGTCCTTGGGGCCTCTTGTGCTGTCCGGAGGCCGTCTTGGACGTCTTGAAGGCAGAGAGGAGGAGGGGGCAGGCGGCACTGGAGGCACTACTAAGACGATTTTTTCCAAGACGCAGACAAGCAACAGGGAGAATACCTCGTCGCCCTTGACCTGCTCACCCGAGACGGCGTGGTGCGTAGGGTGGCTGGGCCCCTGAGCCTTCACCGTTCGTACAGGTCCCCTAGCCAGGCAACCACAGCCAACCCTGCCGAATCAAGTGACATGTGCAGCTGGGTTCGTTCCCCAGGGTGAGTGGACACAAGGCCCCATGGGATGTACGGACCTCATGGTACCACCTCACAACCAAATGCGCACTCCCCGCGCCTGGTCCCCATCTCCAGTGCAACGGGCGCAGAAATGTCACATGCGCAGCAAGGCAAAGTGCCAAACTGCTGGTGTTAAAACATTGCGCCGGTATTTCCTCTCCTTGCCTGCAGCGATTGGCAGCCCT
>CAUYUJ010006596.1:0-10000 GCA_963575745.1 Prorocentrum cordatum
GGGTTGAGGTTTGGCCCCGGCCCAGCGCGGCGAGTTCGGTTGGCGGAAGGAGTCGCGGGGCGAGAGGGCGCCCGAGGGCCGCGGGGACAAATGGCTCGGTGCGTTCGCCAGCAGGCGCCAGGGCATCGTTGAGAAACACCAGGGTGGAAATGCGGCTGCGCTCTCGGAATGCGCCCACGCCGAAACCCGACTGGCGCTCGATGGAGAGGCGCCGTCGGCTGTCCCGCGATGCGTTGCCGCGGCGCGCAGGCGACGCTCGCAATTGCGGATGTTTGTATGCGGCCCGCAGTTGCGGATCCGACCTCCTCGCGGGTTCTCGCGGGCCCCGCTGGGTCGACTTGCGGCGGCGCGCCGCCGCCTTTCTCGAGGAAAGAGCTCCCTCGCTGCGCCCGCGCGAGCAGGGGGGAAGAGGGGCGCGCCCTTGGAGGATGGGGGGGGGGGGGGGGGGGGGGGGGGGGAGAGGCGGGGGGGGAGGGGGGGGGGGGGGGGTGGGGTGGGAGTGGGGGGGGGTGGGGGGGAGGGGGTGGGGGGGGGGGTGGGGGGTGGGGGGGGGGGGGGGGGAGAGGAGGAGAGGTGACGGAGAGGCGGTGGAAGATGGGTATCCTCTTCCTTCTTTCTTCTGCGTCTTTACCTTATCGCCTTGTTTGTTCTGTCCTTCTTCCGGTTGGCCGGGGGCGGAGTGGGCAGGCGGGCTGTCTCTTTCGCCCCTGTGTCGTCTTCTCTTCGTCTTCCGTCCTTCGTCCTGGCGCTGTCCTTGTTGTGCCTGTTGTCCTTGCTTTTTTCCTGGTTTTTGTGATCGAGTTCTCTGCTGCGTTCTTCGGGGTCGCCTTCGCTCCTGCTGCCTTCTTACTACCTTCGTCAACTGCTAGGATTTTCCTCCTGCAGCATCAACAGCATCACAAGTAGCATGAAGTCAGGCGACTCAGCACATGAACGCCGAACAAATAAAGTACAATGCAAGGAAACGGCAGGACGAAGAGAAGCAGCGGCACACGCCATTATATTAGCTCTCGCCCCCCCACCTCCGCCCCCCCCCTTCCCCCCCGCGCGCCCAGGGCAGCGGCGCCGCGACTTCGGGCCCGCGGGGCGGCCGCGCGGGCGCCATGTCTGCGAGCTGCAGGCCGCGCCCATGGCCTGCTGCTGGCGCGGCTCTGGAGGCGAAGCCGCGGGCGCGGATTGCCGAGGGGGCTGCGGATAGAGAAACGAAGAAGATGGAAGCTGAGGCGCCCGCAGTGGCGGACAAGCCCAGCTCATATCCTGGTGCTTCGGCGGAGGGGGCTCAGGAAGAGGGCGCGCCGTCCGCGGTCAGTGGCGACGCCGCATAAGGGGGCGGCGCGTCTGGCAGCGAGGCGCGCGAGGGGGGGGGGGTCAGCCGCAGTTGCGGCCGCTTCCGAGGAAGGGCGCCGCGAACCTGCGCGGGCGCGCGTCGCCCGCGCAACCTCGCCGGCGCACAGGTCGTGGTTGCGCCCCTCGCATTCGGCATTCTGGCGCGACCACATAGAGAACCAGGGCGTGAGAAACCTTGGCTTCCTCTTCGGGAACTGGGGAAGGATGCCAGCAAACGCCGCGAGGCGACAACGCATAGAGACGCAGCTGAAGAACTCGCTCGCGCAAATTATCGGCTTTGCAGAGTGCCAGCTGGCAACCGAGGAGCTCCTGCAGAGACCCCCGCAGTTGCGGGGGGCGCGGGGGGGGGGGGGGGCGACGTTGCGGGCGACGACTCGCGCACCCAGGCTTCCGAATACCTTGCAAGTACGAGCCAGATGGTGGCAACGCTCTGCGTGGCCGCGAGGGCGAACGTGGCGCGGACGCTGGCGCGCGTCCACTGGGGGCGGCGGGAGGAGGGCGAGCACCGCCGCAGAAACGGCGGCATGGCCAAGGCGCACGCCCGCATCATGATCTGCCGCGTGGAGTTGGACAGGGCGGTGGAAGGCATGGGCAAGGAAGTCGTCGTCATGGTCGTGCACCTGTACAACGTGATCGCGAACAGGAAGTGGAAGCTGAAGATGCGCGACTTTTGGCGGTCGTGCGTGGACCTCATCCACCTTCACAAAGTGTCGGTGCTCATGGGCGACTTCAACATGAGCTTCTTCCGGGTCGTTCCATAGCTCCGCAGTTGCGGAGCTACGATCGACTTGGCGGCCTGGCACCCGTGGAAGTCGGCAGTCGGCGAACCAAGCGCCGGTTCTTGCGGGGTGTTCTTCGTCGAGAAGCCAGGCATCTACAGACTGGCCCATGGCATCTCTGATCTGCGCAGCCATGCCAGACGGGCATTATTGCCCGTGCCCCGGCAGGCTTCCAGGCGGGGCGTCCCGACCAACGGTCCGAATCCGACCCGTTCGATCGGCGTGACCGCAATGGCGGCCCAGGGCAGCCTCTCCTGCGGTTCCTGCCGAAACGCGTCAACCCGGAAGAAAAGATGGAGCTTGCTTGCCTGGCCCTAAGTCAGCGGCCGCAGTCGCGGCCGCAGACCTCGCGAAAGCCCTAGGGCAGAAGCCAAACGAGAGGGGCTGGAGAGTCAAGGAGAATCGCCTGGACGCGAACCTTTGGAGGGTTCCATTTGACGGAGGTCGCTCGAACTACAAGGGCAGTCACTTTCCGATGATGGTCTTCACGTGCAATCGCCCCGTGCGATCCCCCGGCGCCTTCCAGCGGCGCAACGAGAAAATGAGCGCCCAAGGCCAAGGCCAAGGCCGAGGCCGAACCACCGGCGCGCGCGCCTGCACCTGCGCCAGGGCGGATCCGCACTTGGCCGCCTGGCGCGCCAGAGCCAGAGCGGATTCGCACTTGGCTGCCCGAGCCGCCGCCTGTGGCTCAACCTTCAGAAGAGGCCGCAGTTGCGGCTGCCCCTGCTGAGCGCGCAGTGCGGGGGCCCCCCTCCGGGGGGGGGCCCGCGCTGCGCCTGCGGGGCCAGTGGAGTCAGCAGATCCCCCTGCGCCAGAGCGGCGCGTGGAAACAGCGGGCTCCGCGCGCCGACGAGCAGGGGTGGGGGCAGGCGGAGGGGCGGCAGCAGTGGCGGCGCAGCGCCGGCGCCTGGCGGGGTGGCGACTCCTGGCGCGGCACGGGCTGGAGTGGGTGGCGCGGTCTGGGCTGGAGAGAGTGACTGGGGGCCCGTCTAGCGCCGCAGTTGCGGGCGCATGGGGGGGTGGGGTGGGGCGGGGGGGGTGGGGGAGGGGGAGGGGTAGGGATGGGGGGTAGAGGGGGGGGGGGTGGGGGGGAGTTATAGGAGATACTGAGAGAAAGAAGTGAGGAAGAGGCCTGACGAGGGGGGGGAGGCGCACGTGAGGAGGAGGGGGAAGGGGGGGGGGGGGGGGGGGGGGGGGGGTGGGGGGGGCGGAGGGGGGGGGGCGACATGGGGGAGGACGGCGGCGCGAGGGAGGAGGGCAGGTCGGAGGAGGAGGAGGAGGAGGAGGAGGGGGGCGTGGAGGAGGTGGAGCAAGATGAGGAGAAGGACAAGGAGGAACATGATGACGAGGAGGATCAGAACGAGGAGGAGGAGGGGGAGGAGGACGACCGAGGACCAGGAGGTCGAGGAAGAGGGGGGGGACAAGCTAGGTGCGCTGGCGTCATCTGACATCCCGCCCCTCCCTCCCATCCCTTGCCATGGCGCAGCTCCCCAATCTACTTGCGCAGTCGGATGTCAAGCAGGGCGATGATCCCGAAAGGGTGCGCGATGCATTGTAGAGCACGGCATGGCATGGCGTAGAAGAGCACCGTGAAGCGCAGTATCAACCTAGCATTGCATTACGCGTCGTGGCATGGCACGGGAAATGACGCCATCGCTGCAGCGGGAGCACGAGTCGAAACGGGCGGATGCGCGGAAATGAGGCCAGCGCTGCAGCGGGAGCACGATTTGAAACGAGCGGAAGCACGCCGGAATCGGCCCGGGAAGCACGAATATGAGGCCAGCGATGCAGCGAGAGCACGATTCGGAACGAGCGGGGCCCGAAAATGAGGCCAGCGCCTCAGCGAGAGCAGCATTTTGGGAAACAACGCAAGCGAAAACCTAACTCCGGGGTCGGCTTCCCGGGCGCCAGAAGGAGACATTCAGCATTTTCAAAAGAAAAATTCGCATTTGAATATTGTTTTTCGGCGCCGCCTCGGAAATCGATTTTCCGGCGCCGGCCGGGACCGGTTCGTGCCCGGCCCGGGCGCCGGCCCAGGCGCCGGCTCGGGCGTCTGGCCCAGGCGCCGGCTCGGGCGCCGGCCTGGGCGTCGGAATCAGCCCAGGAGGCCTCCCGGGCGCCGGAAGAAGAAATTCTGCACTTTCCAAAAATATGCGTATTAGAATGGCCTTTTTTCGGCGCCGCCTTGGAACTCGATTTTCCGGCGCCGGCCGGAACCGGCTCCGGGCCTGGCCCAGGCGCCGGCCCGGGCGCCGGCTCGCTTTGTTGTTCGTTGTGTTGTAAGCTGGCTATAACTTCTGCAACTGGTTATAACTAGTTACGTATGTTGTCCAATACGGCACAGGTTATATCTAGGTCACCTACTACGCACGTATACAGCACATGTATGATCGACAACCGACTGTTGCACAATAGTAGACAATGTCGCCTTCGAACGTGCATAATGCGAAATTCGGAAGTTGTTGGCGCCGACGCAAGCCATTGCATATCTTCCTGACATTCGATTTTGTTTTATATGGCGCGCGTAGCGCGCACAGCTGACCGCGCGAGTGCACGCGCCCAACTCAGCCGCGCACCTGGCCCCAACAGCGGGCGGCCACGTTGTAGGCCGCGGAGGCCGCCACCTTGTCTGTCTTCTTGAAGAGCGCGTAGCCGCGCGCAGTGAAAGCCCCGCGCGAGATCCGCCTTGCCACATCTCGTTTCAAGAAGCTTCTTGGAGAAGTCCTTCGGGAGGCGCCGCAAGAGCTCCGCCGCGGTCTCGGAGACCTCGGCTTTCTTGCCGCCCGCGGCGCTCGGCGCCGCCGAGGGCCTCTTACAGGCAGGCGCCGCGGAGGGCCTTTTGCGGGGTAGAACCGCCGCGGCGGGCTTGCCACCCAGCAAGGGGGCCTCCTCGTCGTCGGAGGCCTCCTCCTCGTCGGAGTCGTCTCTTTTCTTCTTCCTCTTGCCCTTCGCATTATCCAACGCCTTCTTGCCAGCCGCCACGATAGCCGCAATGCCTGCTGGAGCGGGCGCGGCTGCGGCTGCAGGCCCCCGACCGCCACCTCCCCGCAGGCCTGCTGGTCCTCGATCGCGAGGCGCGCCGCGACTGCAGGGCCCTTCGAGGCGTAGCGCCTCTTGCCAGATGGAGACCCGCCGTCGCCCTTCAACTTGCGCAGCAGCAGCTCCGCGAGGTCGTCGCTTCGCCCCTTCCGATTGGCAACCTTGGCCGACGAGCTCCCCGCGGCCCGCTGCCTCCCCCCGATTGCCAAGTTGGTGGGCCTCGCAGGCATCAAATCTTTCCGTTTCATCGGCTTGATCTTCATTGGCTCAATCTTCGTCTTCACGGGGCCATCGCCTTCGGCGCTCGCCCTCGGGCACTGCCCCATGAAGTCCTGGGGGTCCAAGGGGTAGTTCAGCAGCGCCATCTGGCCCGGGGTGATCAGCCTCTTGGCGGACATCTTCAGTTTGAATGTGTGGAGCTGGTCGCGCGCCTCATCGGGCTGGAGCGAGCGGCCGTGGCAATGGGACAAGATAGCCAACGCGTCTTTGACCGTAGGGTCTGACGGGTGACGCGCCCCGATCTGCATGGGGAAGTCGGCCATCGTCTCTTTCTTCATTTCCCAGGAGTTGTCTTTATCCATAATGGCCCCCCAAAGCCCCTCTGCGAAGTAATGGCACAGGCGCAAGTGAGTCTGAGTCTGCGAGGCCCCCGAACTGCTGGCGCGCCCGCCCTTCATGCGCAAAGAGATGGCTGGCGCCATTGCACCCCGCTGCTCGCCCTCGAAGATATGCGTGGGTTCAGCCAACGCCGCCAACGCAGCAGCGCTGTCGTCGATGTCCTGGGGCAGGCTCTTCACGGCCTCCAAGCAATGCGATGCGCGAGACTGGCGGGATTCCTGTTGGGGGTCGGCGGAAGACGGGGGGTGCGTGGGCGGCGTTATACCGACAACCGTAAGATCGCGTATGTCGTCGTCGTCGTCGTCGTCATGTCATCGTCGCATTATCCCTCCCCCGCCCCCTCTCTCTGCCTCTGCCTCTCTCTCTCTCTCTCTCTCTCTCTCTCTCTCCTTTCTCTCTCTCTCATCTCTCTCTCTTTCTCTCTTCTCTCTTTCTCTCTCTCTCTTCTCTCTCTCTCTCTCTCTCTCTCTCTCTCATCTCTCTCTCTCTCTCTCTCTCTCTCTCTATATCTCTTTCTTTTTTTTTTTTTCTCTCTCTCTCTCTCTCTCTCTCTCTCTCTCTCTCTCTCTCTCTCTCTCTATATATATATAAATATATCTCCCTCTATCTCTACGCGCGCGTGGCTCTGTATTTTCCCGCTGCGCTCTTCCACATCACCCCGTTGACAATCCGATGCCCCCCAGGCCATGTCCACGCGTCGCCGAAGATATGTTGCTCCCGCCGGATGGAGTTCAGGGAGGCGTTGTCAAGATTCAGCATGGCTGCGTAGACTCGCCAATGTCCGATCTTCGAGCACACGCGGCTATAGCTGCGACCAGCGGCGACGATCGTTCGACAATCGACGAGAGCAGCTGATGGACAACGACGATGCACATTCGACATTCGATGGCATCAAGGGCCCCATGCTTGCACAACCAAAGGGCGACACAGTGCGCGCGTCACTAAAGGGCGCCGCTCCTGTGCAACTAAAGGGCGGATTTGTTGTACAACGGAAAGGCCCCGCTTGCCGAGCGAGCGGATTGGGTCTGCCATTAATGGGGGCGGCAATGCCACCGAAGATCGCACCTCGACGCCAACGTCAACGACTACCTCCCTCCTCCTCTCTCACCCTTCCCTCCTCATTCCCCCCCCCCCCCCCTCCCCCCCTCCCCGTCCTCCCCCTCCTCCTTATCATCTTCCTCCTCCTCCTCCTCGCCTTCCCCCTCGCATCGAGTATTGTGTGTTGTGGTTCGTCATATGGTGTCGCATATGCATGTATATGCAATCGTTTCTCGTATGTCGATGCTGCGCGGTGCAATGCACGGTGTGTTTCATTGATGCCGGCGGGTCGCGCGACAATCAATCGCGTCGGCAGCCGACGGCGTTCACCCACCAACCGACAATTGAACGTCGCATGTCATACAGTGGGCAGCGCGAGGGCAACGCATGAGCTTGACAATCGTCGGTCATCGATGCGACGCTGTTGTTGGGCATGCATGCAAGTTCAAACGCTGAAGGCGCAGGCGGGGCTGCGAGGTCGACAACCGACGGTGACGACAAAGACGCAGTGATTGGACGATGAGGATGGCGAGGAGGGCGTCGATGATTTTTTTCCGCTGGTGAGTTTCAAGGTATAGAAAGCACTTCTTCCTATAGAGAGACACCTCGCCTCGAACAACCACTCGCAACGTGCGCGCATCGGGGCGGGGTCGCTTGCGTTGGCATTGATGCCGCGGGCAATCCAAGACGGAATGTGGCCCACAAACGTTGCTGCGACCACGGTCCCATGCGCCGCGCAGGCCAATCCGCCGAAGTCACCGAAACCCGCCTTCGGTTGCCACATCAGCGCGTAGACGGCGCGGAAGCCTGATGGCATAGCTGGCGCGAGCCCCGCGGCCAGATCGGCTCGACCATGCTCATCATCGAGCGCCCATTTGGCACCGCCCTGGACGTTCATCACCTCGATGGTCCCGTCGTAGCAGAAGTCGGCGCACGTGAGCACGTAGTGGCCAAACTGCCACACGCGATCGTTCATCTCGCGGCTGCCGCACTCACCGTCGCCGCGGATGGCGCCAATGAGCTGCCGCGCGGCCCCCGGCAGCGCGTGGGCGCGCAACTTGGTGGGCCGCCCCGACGACGACATGACTTCGACGTCGCCTGGGCGCGCGAAATCCTCCTCTCTGCGCCATTGCATGGGCGACGTCGGGGGTTCAGGGAGCATGGCGCCGCGGGTCTCCTGGACTGCGCGGCGGAACGCATCGGCGCTTGGAATGCTTGACATGAGGCGCTCGTGATGAGACCGACGAGCCGAGCCAAACAAACAAAGCGTTGCTGATCCAGGCGGCTACGAAAGCGATACGGATAGCGACAAGTGCGGACGTGGCATAAGACATGGGGCGCGTGCGTGAGTGTGATTGGCGACGATAAGGCAATACGATGACCGACGCGATGATTGCATTTGGCAATGTGCGACGCATTGAACGACGATCGATAACAGCACCGACATCCGCGACCGCGAAGTCAAACAGCGCACGCATGAGACGAAGGCCCGAGAATTAGAACATGATATCACCATCAGTGGACAGCTGCTTTGCATGGGCTCTGGCTGGAGGAATAACTCGGCGGATCGTGCATTGCACAATGCATCGCGCAACTGCATCGACGATGTCATCGCAATCCACGATGATCCTTTCAGCCATTTGTTCCCAACAATTATGACCCAGCCCGCTCTTGCGACGCCTCGTCACGCGAGCGACAACGGCATCGCCACCTGGAGATTGCCAGAAATCATCTGCAACCGCCACCTCGTCCGAGGCCATATACAACATGTCCCCGCGGGAGACCTGTCCGTGCCGTAGCGCGGCCAAGTTCGACGCGTGAAATGTCGTGCCCAGCGCATCTTGCTCAGACCAGGGGCCGCGGTACTTTGTTTGGAACGAGCTTGCATCGCCGGTGAAGGCAGCCATCTGCCTGAAAATGATATATTTGATCATTGTGTTGTCGATGTGTCGGAATACGTATGACGCACATCGCTTGGTAATCCTGTGCTTTCTCTCCGTCACGAAGCACGACAGCAATTTGCCCAAGTACCTCATGTTCTCAGGCAGGCGCAGGGCCTGGTGGAATTTCGGCTTCGCTGCAGCTGGATACAAGCGAGTGAACATCTCGCCGTGCACCCTCAGCAAGCCATCTAATACGTCAACGTACTCCATCGCATCTGACGGTCCAATCTGCGAACTGATACCGACTATCATTGCCAACGCAACAAAACACCGCTTTTGCTCCTGTAGAGGGCTTCCGCGAGGAACGACGTCCTGAAGAAAGCACACGAGGATTGGGATCATGGTCAGCAAAATACCAGATAATGATGATAGACATGTGCACTTCTTCCCAAACCTGTTCTTGCTAAGCCACTTGCGATCGATCTTACCATGTCGATTGGGCATGCGCCACTGCATCATGTTGTCCTGCATCACCTCGAGCTTGAAGTCGTGAGCGCGAACCGCCTGCCATAGATAACCGATCTCAACGTTGGCAATGCCACTGTTCAAGAATACGTGCATGGGATCTCTCAGCGCATGGTCGATTGGCTTATAGGTCTGCCTCAGGTACCGATCTTCAATGATGCCCTCATCCACGACTTTGATGCCGAGGCGCTGCTGCAGCATGCCTCGCTGATCGACGGGACTGGTTGCAATGAAGTCGTCTGCCTCGTAGACCTCGTCGTTCGTGTACTCGTCAAGCAACGCGCGGCCCCAACAACGGATCGACACCTCGCCAGAGACGAACGCTGCATCGGGTACGCGGTTGAACACGTTCTTGCATCTGATACGCGGCTTAGCGCCACTTGCGCCTTTCGTGGCAGCAATTTGGTTATGAGCTTTTTCGTCGCATAGAAATCCATTAAACGTTGCTGTGACAATGGGTTCATGTCCGTCGTGCGTGGGGAGGCTGACGCCGCGCTTGAACGAGTGCCTTCGGGAGGGAAGAACACGCGCATGATCCTGCGCCTGAGGCCTGACACTTAGCCGGGCAATTTCTCCACCAACGTTGATCGAATCGTGCCGAAAGTCGGCCATGCCATTGTTCGCTGGAGCAACCACTGCTGCCAATCCGCAAACGCCCAATAGATCGCCTGTACCGTTCCCGATTTCTCAGGGCGAAGTGGGTTGCCAGGGCGCAGTTCGTCGATATAAATGATGATGCGCAGTGGGCGGCCAGCGCAGCAGTCCGCCATG
>CAUYUJ010006596.1:15000-52533 GCA_963575745.1 Prorocentrum cordatum
TTGCGTACGTCAATTTGATCAGCGTAGTCCGACTCGACGGCCTGTCGAGCGCCTTGCTCCTGAGCCCATGCAGGAACAGCTTGTCGGCGAGCCTGTTTAAACTTAAGCTGAAGAGCTGCTCGCCGCCAACTTCGTAGATGCGGATGTGCACGCTCGCACCGGCAGGGCGATGAACTCAAAAGCTGGCTTGAGTTCGAAAGCCATGCTTGACAAATTGGGTCACGCTGGCAACTGCATCGATTATTGATGAAAGTGCGACGTGCTATGGTAGCGACAGCGATTGGCGCGATAAGGGTCGACGAGTGTGTAATCGGCCGAACTACACATCAAACTCGAAAGCGCGTCACGTTCATATGGCGCTTGGGGCTCGCCCACAATTGGAGCCCCCCACCCGCCCAGTCCTGATAGCCGCGTGCGCACGCCGAGCGACGCGCGCATGCGAATGCTCAGCGATCTCACGCAGACTTGCGAGCCCGCTTCTTTTCTGTAGTGGCAACCGCCTCCAAGTGAAGCACGAGCTCCCCGTGCTCGGCAACCTTCTTGGAGTTCGTGGCGCACGGGATGGTGATGTCGATCGTTGGGCCCGTCATCTTCTCGCCGACCACGGGGCGCTCCGCTTTCGCCGTAAGCATGGCGAGCTCGCAATTGCACTTGGCCCTGTCAGACTCCACGCGGAGGCGCCAGTACTGGCGCGCGAACTCATCGGTCGGCGGCGACGGCATGATGAACATCTTCGGGGCGCCGTCCAGGGGGGCGCTGACCTCGAGAGCCCCGGGCGGGCACGCCGCGACGTCCTTCGTCTGCGGCACAACGGGCCGAGCACCAGGCACTGCGACGTAGCATCCAAAACCGAGCTCCTTCGTGGCAAGCACTGCCCTAGCAGGTTTCTTCATGGGCCTGGCGCGCTGCACCCCGTGTTTGCGATGCAGCGCATTAGGCGCGGCACAGATCATGCCCTTGAGATCGAACGTGATGCAGTCCTTGTCGTGGCAGCATCGCAGTGGGGATAGTTGGCCATGAACTCCCTACCCTTGCAAGTCTGGAACAGCTCTTCGACTTCCTGCAATGGCTTGGATGTAATCCTATCGTCGTCAAGCATGCCGTCAAATTCCAAAATCTTGAAAGTAACACTACCATTGCCACTGACATTCGTTATCTTCCAACTATCCACCATTGCCAGCGGCGTGCCCTCGGATGGCTCTCGGAGTCTCAAGTGCGCGTCGACAGCGATGTCCTTGTTGAGCGCAGCGGTCTGGCCCAAGCCCGAAGCCTCGCCACCGTCGGTATACCGCGCGGAATTTGCCGCCAACGCTGACGAGGCGGCAACATCTTCTAATGGGTGCGTCGGGCCATCACCTGGGTTGCCGTCCAACTTGGCGATGCACTCCTCAAGGATCGTCACCAACCCCTTCTTCTCCGTGGCGTCCTTGCCCTTGCCATCGGAGCCCGTGCCCTTGATCTTCGCCTTGTCCTTCTCCTCCATCAGGAAGTCCACGACGTCGATCGTGAGCTGGCCCTTCAACGACTCTTTCACTGACGGGTCCAATTCCACTTCTTCGTGCATGGCCTTCGCGCGCATCAGGGCGCCGTTCGCCTGCGTCACCGCCTGGCGTTTGTCGGGCTTCGGGAGCATGGCCAAATCGGGCTTGGTGACACACCCTGCGAACCCGCCCCTCGCGCAGTCCTCCGCCGCGGCGTACCGAAACAGGACGGTATTCACCACGTGCGCTGGCGCGCAGTCGATGGGGAACTTGAGCTACGCCAGCCGCTTGAATAACAAGCCTGGCACCACGTGGTCGGAAGGCACGTAGTGGTTGAGCAGGGGCGAGAGCTCCTTGATCAAACCACCGCTGGACATGCCGCCCCACTTGATGATGTAGTCTACCATGTCTGGGGTGCCCATTGCTCCCGGAGGCTGTGACTTCAACACCTTCTTGGCGACGGCCTTCCAGTCGGGCTGCGCGCGCATGGAGGACGCCACGCCAATGATGCTCAACAGGTTCTGGAACCATGTCTCGCCTGAACTACCCCCCGCCTATGATGCGCCCGCCGCTGCCGCGGCAACAACAACCGATGCCGCATGACTGTCGCTGTAAACAAACCGCGAAACACGCAGACGACGACTACCGCGCTAACGAAAGTGGGCTGAACGGATACGATGAAAAAGAAAAGGAGAGGGAGGAGGACATCGGAGGAAAGAAGCAAGGGGGACAACCTTCGGACGTCTGCTGCGCCGTGTTAAGAGCGTCGCCGACGATTTTGGCAACCATGGGCACTGCCGCGTGGACGACCCACTTCGCGACGGTAAACTTGACACCGTTGACGATCGCGTCCCTGAGTAGACCCCTCTTGTCTCGGTTGCGCGCGACGTCGAGGTCCATGTAGCCGTCCTTCGCCAAGCTCCCGCACTCGCTCTTGGCGCGGTCGTGGACGCAAGCAAGCCCGTGAAGAGCATGCGTTGTCCCCCACGCCCCAATTCGAATCTCGTCCTCCTGGTACTTTGCGAAACACGGGTGCTTGGCACACTGTTTCACCGTGTACTTTGCGTACTCCTTGGTGCAGGGGGCGTCTTCGCCAGCCACGGCATTGTCCACGATGGCGGCCAAGGGGAAACCTGACGTCTTGATGACCTGCGCGCGCCCGCGCGCGCGACGCCACTGGGCGCTTTCGCCTCCGCGGTTGCTCTCCATGGCGCCCACCTGCTTGCAGTGGAGCACCTGCTGGTGCAACTGCTGGCATTTGTGGCACACCGCGAGGATGCGGTCCTTCAGCTCCGCGTTGCCAGCTGACTCTTTGCTCTCGGCGTCGTGCTCGTCGCACAACATTTTGAGCTCTCTGTAGCATGCCGTGGCCTTAAACTGTTGAGCGTCTGCCGCTCCAGGGTGCATGACTGAACACAAGCTGGGTAGATATACGAACGCACAAATCACGATATACGATCGCCGATACCAACTAAACTGAACCACAACAAAGCCAAAACAAGCTACGGAACGTGAGCAGATAGTCGGATGGCGCTCAAGACAATCGACGACATTCCAATACAATTTCAGACTCACGATGTCGGAAGGCAGCGGTCAACGATGCATGGCTGATGGCAAGAATGCGATTACCGATGTCAAACACAAGTTCACGCACATGTACGACAATCGCAAACGCTAAATGTGTGCATGCACGTGTGTACGTATGGTGTGATACAGATCGAAATGCAACTGTTGCACATGTGTGTGGGTGCTATGTGTTGGTATGTACGGTGTACACGCGACATGCAGTTATAACCTGGTTATGTTGATGACGATGTAAGCTTTTTGTAACTTCATACCTCTACATATTTGGTTACTAACCCCTCCGAAGGTTAGTGAACTTTACGGCCGAGTTAGATATGTTTTGGCAGCGTTACTACTGGGTTGCGAGAGGATTGGCTGGAGTTATAGCAAGCTTACAACCCAGCGAACAACAAAGCGGGCGCGCAGCCCGGGCGCCGGCGGAAATGATGCCAGCGCTGCAGCGGGAGCACGATTCGGGACGAGCGGGGCCCGAATATGAGGCCGGCGCCTCAGCGAGAGCAGCATTTTGGAAACAAATGCAGGCGACAACTTAACTCCGGGGGAACCTGCGTGTAAAAAACAGTACGCGGGGGGGGGGGGGGGGCGACTATTCCCAAGACGTCATCAGGGGAAGAGGGGGGGTAATATTCATATTGAGTAATTGTGGAGGAGGAGGAGGACGAGGAGGGGCAGGGGGGCGCGCGCGAACGCCGCAGTTGCGGCGTGGCACGACATATTAAGCGCTTCCGCTGCAGGAAAAAAAAAAACGCCATCCTCGTCACCATCGCCACCTCGAATCCTCGGCGCAATCACTTTAAACTTCATCGTTGCAACAAAAAACATTCCTGACATGGTTGTTCCAAGGGGTCCGGAGCGGACCCTTGGAACACCCATGGGGCCTGGGGCGGACCCGCTGCGTTGGGGGGATTGTCCGAATTAGGATGGCGTTTGGACTGCCTCCATCACGCCCGCAGCTGCGCGGCGGCTGCGTCTTCGACCTCTTGAACGTCGTCGAGTCCACGTGCTCCGTCGCCAGTGCGTCCGCTCCAGCAGCTCATCAGCTCGCTGCCCGACTCGCCGGTCTCCATGTTTGCTGTCGCGGCGAGAATGCTGTCGCTAACGCGCAGACGCTGCATTTCGTCCTCGGCCCCGCGCTGCCCGCGCCGGCCTTCCCGCGCCTCGTGTTCACGATGTTTTTTTCTTTGTTTCGTTTGCACTTCTGTGCGTGCTGTCTGTCGGCGCCGCCGCGCGCAGCCTCCCGGCGCAGCGCGCGCTCGATAGTTGATGCGCCGCGGCGCTGGCCGAGCGGCCCCGCTTCGCGCGATCCGCGCGCATCGCGGTCGCGGTCTGGGCCACCTGCCTTCTCGGCCCTGCGCGGCGCGGCGCTCCGCCTTCCTGGCCGACTGTCTGCGGACAGGCCCGCTCGATCGCCGGGGCCGCCCTCGCGCCGGCCTTCCCCGCTGAGGCGCAGGCCACCAGCAGGGGCCCAAGACGAACGCCCCGCGCGTCCGACATCGCAGCGGGCAACGCATGCGTCGATATTGGCGACGGCACGGGGGCCCGAGGCTCTCCCGGGCGTCAGCTCCGACGGAACCGCGCGAGGGCGACGGGCCGCTGCTCGGGATCCGCGCGCAAGAGTTGGCCGTGGACAGAGAGCGCGACATGGCGATCGACGCCCGGGCCCCCCTCGAGGAGCCCCGCCGCGCCGCCGCGCCGGCGGCCGCGCGGGGCCCGGCTGCGCCACGGCCGCCGCCCCCGCCGCGGGCGACGCCAGCTCGGCGCATGACGGCGCCAGCGCCGCCCCCGCGCGGACGACGATCAACGTCGGCGCCCAGCAACCAGAGATCGACGTCGACAACAATTCCGCTGCGGCCCCCGCCGGCGTCTCGAACCCGCGAGGCCCGGGGCCGGCTGTCGCTGCCGCCCGCCCACCACCGCCGCCTGCCGCTGTGGCCGGCGGCCGGCCGGCCCGCGGCGCGGCCCCTGCCTTCGCTCGGGCGCTCGCTGCCGCGCGGGCTTCCGCCGTGCCCGAGCGCGCCGGAGGGGCGCCGCCGCTGCCTCCCGATTCAGAAACTGCCCCACGCGTGCCCTTCCGCAACGGGCACTATCGGTGCCCACGGTGCCCAGACCGCGGCTTTCGCACGCCTGGCGGGTTCGCGCGGCACCTCGCGGCGACGCGCGCAGGCCAGGCCATGGGCGCCAACGTGCGGGACACGGTCGTCGCTCTCCAGCGCAGCGTCTGCGCCGACTCCACTTGCGGCGGCCTCCGGCCACTAGGCCAACGCAGGCGCGCCCGCCGCCGGCAGTCCACGCCCTGCCGCCCGCCCGTCGTCGTCGACATCATCACGGCTGCCGCCCACCCGTCGTCGTCGACATCATCGCGGGCGCGGCGATTGCAGCGCGCCGCGCGCAAGGCCGCGACGTCGCCGCAGCCGCCTCAGAGGCTGCGCAACCCGCCGATGATGCCGTCGCCCCCGACGACGGCCCTGCGATGGGAGCACCCGCCCTGCCGCTCGACTGCACGCGCCGCGTCCGCGCCCTGAGCCACAGCACGTGTGTCCACGTGCCCCTCAGCTGCCGTTCCCGTGTCCTCGCCGCCACCGGGCAGTGCTGGAATCGTTGCGCCGACGGCGCCCGCGAGGGGTCGCAGCTGGAGGAGGCGCGCTCCAAGCTCCTGCTTGGCCCCGTCCCCGAGGGTTTGCCAGCCCCCGAGGAGGTCGCCCTGTGCCTGGCGCCCTGGGAGTCTGGGGACTTCGCCGCTCTGTCGGGCCGCCTGGGGCAGCAGAGAACCCTTGCCGGGGCCCTTGCCAACAGAACCAGGCGGCGGCGGCGCGGCGACACCGGCGACTCCGAGGGCAAGCAGCGGCGCGCGAAGCACCTCGCCGCCGAGAGGGCTTTCCGCAGGGCCGCCCTCGCCATCGCGAGCGACGCCCTGCAGTCCAGCGCCGAGGAGGACCTCCGCTACGCCCGCCAGCTCCCCCCTCGGACCGACCGACCAGGCCGCGCCCTCGCTGCCGCCCAGCCAGGGCTCCCCAGAGCGCCGCCCGACCCGCAGGCTGTGCCGCTCAAGGCCGCTGGCGCCTCGGCGCCGCCGTCGCGCGATGGCCTGGCGTCGGCTGCCGACGGCCGCGCGCCCCCTGCGGCGGCGCGCGCGGGCTGCCCCTGCGGCGGCGCGCGCGGGCTGCACCCGCGGCGGGGTGATCTGCTGGCGCCGACGCCGAGGCCCCGACATAATGGTCCAGCGCGGAGCAGGGTCCGCGGGCAGGCGCCCGCAGGAACAAGGCACACCTCCGCGTCGCCGAGGCAGCGGCGGGCCTGGGCGCATCCAGGCCAGGATGGACGCAGTCAGAGAGCTGGGCATCGAGCAGTCGCACCACCCGGCATAGTTATCACACGAACAAGTGGAACATCAGGTTTCACTGCGACTCAAATGATGGATGCCAATATGTGTTCAATGAGAGCGACGACAAGCTTTTTTAAGGGGATTGCGCTACGGGGGGGCAATGTGCTTCGGGGGTTCCAGGAATCCGCGGGCCTCCCAGGGGTGGGCTAAAACCTTGAGCCTACTCGTCCCGCCGCGGGGGGGGTCGTTTGACTTCCCGCTCTCTCCCTGCCGCCGACCGCCGTGACTGTTTGTTCGCCGAAGAGATCAAGGCGCGGGTGCCGCGGGCCCGCCGTCGAGCGCGCACAAAGGGAGAGGGCTCGTCGTCGTCGTCGTCCCTTTTTTTGTTCTCTTGTATCCATCGATCTGCAGCTTAACGGGTGAATGGACGCATGTCAGAATCACCAGCTTTGAGCGATGGGACCGATTCATTACCATCATCATCATGTCCCGCTGTTGCCGGGAGCCACGCACGCTTGGCACATTGCCGCTCTTGCCAGGCCAGCCAGCGCCGACCTGGCCAGCTTGTAATTTACAGTGCGATCCAACCGTTTCTCTGCACGATTCGCAGTGCATTATTTCGCCTAGTTCGTCACCTTACCCACTTATATGACATCTGGCCAGTTGGGCCGTCGGCGGGGTGGTCCTCTGCCTTGCTCTGGGCCGTCGTATTTTGTCGCTTCCCACCGCGCGTTCTTCGGCGCTACCATGTTGCTTGCTACCCTTGCGTTGGAGGCGGGGGCGGGTAGTTGGAGGACGAGGGGGGCGAAAAGAGGTGGCGCATCAACGCATTTTGCCCCCGGCAGCTCGCACCGCAGCCCAGCGCGCCGTGTCAAGGTTGCAGCCGCGGCAGCCTGCCTCACCTGCAGGAGGGGTTGGGGTTATGAGATGGTGGTGGTGGTGGTGGAGGTGGAGCGCGTGCGTCCGTAGCACGCGCCTGCGCAAGTTTTGTTGCCGCCGTTGTACGACACGGGCCGCGTGCGACGGCGAGGGGATTGTCCAGGTCCCCGCCGTGGTCTGCCGTTGCGTGATCCACGGTATTGCTTTCGCGTCGTCGAGCGTTCCATGTTTTCATTGCGCCCCCCAAGCTATGCAGGGCAGATTACCCATCGTGCCGGCGTGCACCGTAGCCGCCACTTTCTGTTACATTATCTCGACGGCCCGCGTTGCGCAACTTGTGCCTACCGCTCAGGCCAGCAAACACCGTCGGAGTTAGCCTTCTACATCCATTCGGTTTCACTGACACGGCGCACTACAATCCCGCCGTGCATGCTTCATCTCGCCGCCATTTACGAGCTGACAGCGCAGCTTTCCCTTTCAAACTGCACGCGTTGCTTTCGCACCCCACTCCTATAGGGATGAAATGGGAAGGTTCGCCGAGGAAGAGGTGGAAGAAGAGGGGGGGAACGGCTGCATCCTTGCAGGGCCCTTGGATTCAGGGCGCGGCCCCCGCTCATAGCCCAGTCGCCATATGAATTGCCAAACTCTGTTGCGCGTTTCGCTTTGACAGCATCCTGCGTTACTTTTGTAACAGTGGGCCAGCAAGTGTTATCCTTTAGGGCTTCGCCCCCTGCCGCCGGCCCCGTCTCTCGGATAATGCGCTATGCAAGGGCCATGTCATGAGGCCTGGGCGCTGTCGGGAAGCGGTATCGGAGCTTCATGTGAGGCCGGCTCGTGATGAGCAAAACCAATAGATGACCAGAGGGGTCGCCACACCTGGCGATCGGTAAGACGTTGTGACCCTGCCGATCTGCGTGAGGGGTGCCACCGAATTTTTAAAAGCGTGGTAAGTCTTTATTGTTTTTGGACCATGACCCTACGGATCCGCGTGAGGGGTGCCACCGAATTTCGGGAATGTTGAGAATCCCATGGGTTTTCGGACCCTGACCCCGCCGATCTGCGTGAGGGGTGCCAGGGGATTTTAGAAACGTGGCAAATCCCATATGTTTTTGGAGCCTGACCCCGCCGATTTTGCTTGAGGGGTGCCACCGAATTTCAGAAATGTGGCACATCCCATATGTTTTTGGACCCTGACCCCGCCGATTTGCGTGAGGGGTGCCAGGAAATGTCAGAAATGTGGCAATCCCATGTGTTTTTGGACCCTGACCCCGCCGATTTGCGTGAGGGGTGCCATCGGATTTCAGAAATGTGGAACATCGCATGTGTTTTTGGACCCTGACCCCGCCGATCTGCGTGAGGGGTGCCAGGAAATTTTAGAAATGTGGCAATCCCATATGTTGTTGGACCCTGACCCCGCCGATCTGCGTGAGGGGTGCCAGGAAATGTCAGAAATGTGGCAATCCCATGTGTTTTTGGACCCTGACCCCGCCGATTTGTGTGAGGGGTGCCATCGGATTTCAGAAATGTGGAACATCGCATGTGTTTTTGGACCCTGACCCCGCCGATCTGCGTGAGGGGTGCCAGGACATTTCAGAAATGTGGCAATCCCATATGTTGTTGGACCCTGACCCCGCCGATCTGCGTGAGGGGTGCCATCGAATTTCAGAAATATGGCAACTCCTATGTGTTTTTGGACCCTGACCCCGCCGATCTGCGTGAGGGGTGAAATTTTTCACCCACCCCAGCAATTCAGAGCACACGCTCAGGGCGTGCTCTACCTGTTCGTTTTGGCCCCCCCCCTCGCGCGGTCCATCAACAAGGAACAGTAATCAGCAAGAAGCAGAACTGTAAAAGTGGAAACTGGAAGCTGCAACTGGCACAGGAAACTGCAAGCCTTCGCCCTACAGCAGCCTGGTGGCCCCACAAGGGGGCCAGCGGATTTGCGCCAGCCCTGACCACACTCCGAAAGCACTCAGCTATCTCCATCTAGCCGTCCCCCACCTCGCCTCCAACACGCCGCGGGCAAGTTACTTTGAATGCACGCCACCATCATTCAGGCCCCCTGCATCCAGGGCGTGGCCCCGCTCTAGCCTTGCCGTTGAATATTTCGTCTCGCGTAGCACAGCATCTTACGATTCTTTGGTTCAGCACCTTACGATTCCTAATTTCGCAACCAACCTCAGCCGTACCGATGAGGCAGCCATCGTTACTGTCGATTGTGCTGATGATTCTGGGATTGTGGGGGTATCGGCACACATGGGAAGGGATGTGGTGACTGGGGGAACTGACGTCTGGCCATTTTGGCTTTTGGCGGGGTGGTTCTGCCCGACTGTGGGCTGCCGTATTTTGCCCCTTCGCACCTCACGCATCATCATTGCCGCCTTTCCTAGAGACTTGTACTTCACATTATTAATAATAGTACTAGCGCTACCTCACTCTCTATGCGTCGCCTGCTCTGTATACTTTTCATTGTCATTCACGCTAAGTTCGGCCTTTCCGTCGCTCGGTGTCCTCTTTCGTGTGATTTCTCATCTGGCTATTCTCGTCTCGGTCGCCTATCTCTACTTCACCGCCTGGCTGGCGCATGCTCTTTGGCTTTGCGGTCCCACTGTCTTTTGCCTCGCTTCTCTTCTGATTTCTGCTACGCCAGCCAGGCGTGATTTGTTTGCCAGAAGGCCTAAGTCGGCTGCTTCACTTTTTCTAGAAAGCAACCGGCCCAGCCTCATGGCCGCCCAACGTCAAAACATCAGGACGAGGGGGAGAGGGAAGGGAGAGGAGGAAGGATGAAGAACAGGCGGGTGAGGAATAATCAGTGATCAGGATGAGGATGAGGATGATTATGATGATGATGATGCCGATGATGATAATAATGCTGTTGAGGATGACGGTGATGATGGTGATGGCGATGGTGATGTTGGTGGTAATGATGGTGATGATGTTGCTGATGATGATGGCGATGCTGATGCTGATGATGACCATGATGATACCGGTGACGATGACGCTGATGATATCGACGATGTCGATGATGATGATGATGATGATGATGATGATGATGATGATGATGATGATGATGATGATGATGATGATGATGATGATGATGATGAGGGGGAGGAGGAGGAGGAGGAAAGGCAACAGATGGCCAGAGACCTCTCGGATGCCTCGTGTAATCTCTTTCGGGCTTCTTTTCGCGAACTTGGGATCGTCCTGGGCCGTCTTGGGGGTCTCTCGGCCGCCCCAGGGGCGTCTTGATGCGTCTCAGGCAACTCTTGGGGGACCTCTTGGAACCTTTTGGGCGTTGGGGGCATTTTTGGGGCATCGTGGGTTTTTTGGGGGGATGGGGATCTCCCGTGAGGAGGACGACCAGGGGGGATGTTATATGGGGGCGACAGCAATGGGGATGTCAAGAGGCGGAGGAGAAGCAGGAGGAGGAGGAGGAGGATGAGGTCAGGTCAGGTCCGGTCAAGTCAGGTCAAGACATGTCTGGTCAGGGGGCGAAGGCTACCAGGGGGTGGAGGTTCAGGAAAAGCAGGAAGTGGAGGAGGAGGATGGAGGGAGGGATGATGATCGATCCTCGATCCTCTTGTGTTGGACCTGGCAGCTACAGTATTGATCCTGGGCCCCGCATGGCAGGCACCTATGGGCGTTTCAAGGGAGCGCCCTGGTATGTACCCTCGGGCGCTGGAGCCAGCCTGGGAAGCACCCCGGCTCGGTCGGTCGACTCGGCCGCGTCGCAGTCTGTCGCGCTTGGCCAGCACGGCGTGGCCGCTCGCCCTGCCGCCGCTGCGCCGCTCGGGCCGCTTGCGGCCTCGGCCAGCCTGTCGGCCGGCCTCTCGGTTTCGCTGCCGGCGGCCGTGGACGGCCGCCTGTGCTGTGCTGCCGTGGGCGGCCGCGGATCGCGCCGAGGCCTCGCCACGCCCGACCGCACGCCGCGCCGCACGCCTGGCGCACCGGCGACCCCGGACCGGCGGCCCATGCGGCCGCAGTCCTTGGACACGCCGAGCGCCGCTGGCCCTCCTCGCGCCGCCGCCGTCGCCCGCCGTCGTGTCAGGAGGCAGCTCCTCCGCCTCGGGGATTTCTCTGTAGTCACCGCCTGGGGGCTCGATCTTCGCGGACCTCCACAGGCGGTGGGCACGCGTACATATAGACTTACGTGCATACATCCATACATACATACATGCATGCATGCATGCATGCAGACAGACGCACATACATATATACGTGCATACCGACATACATGTATGTGTACGTATGTGTACATGTGTATATATACATATATATGTATGCATATATGTATTTATGTATGTATGCATGCATGTATGTATGTATGTGTGTATGTATGTATGTATGTATGTATGTACCGTATGTATGTACGTATGTATGTACACATACACACATAATGTATATACACGTACCTATACGACCACCCTTCGGGTGATAAGGAGGTTCGGGGGGGGGAGGAAGCAACGTCTCACTCGATCGGTCTCACTATCGTTCTCACTTCCGATCTCACTATCGGTCTCGTTCGATCGATCTCACCCGATCGATCTCACAATCTATCTCACTCGAACTATTTCATTCGATCGATCTCACAATCGATATGATTATCGATCTCACAATCGATAGCACTATTCGATCTCATTATCGATTTCACAGTCTATCTCACTGTGGGTCTCACTAGCGATATCACTATCGATATCACAATCGATCTCACAATCAACGTTATCATCATAATCGACATCATCGTCATCAACGTCAATAACATCATCATCATCGGGACACCATCATCATCATCACCTCATCACCATCATCATCATCACCATCATCATCGGGGCACCCTCATCGTCACCATCAGCATCATCAACACCATCATCGGGACACAATAATCATCATCATCATCAGAACACCACCACCATCATCATCATCATCATCATCATCATCATCATCATCATCTCCATCACCATCTCATCATCATCATCATGAACAGCATCGTCAACATCATCATCATCATCTGGACACCATCATCATCAGCAACATCATCATCATCGACATCATCATCATCGGGACACCATCATCATCGTTACCATCATCATCACCATCATCATCATCATCATCACAACATCATCAACATCAGCATGACCATCACCATCGGGCCATCATCCTCTAAATCATCTTCACTTCATCATCATCCTCATCGAACACCATCATCGTCATCATCATCAACATCATCATCATCGGGACACCATGACCATCATCACCATCATCGTCATCAGCAGCATCATCATCAACCTCATTATCATCGTCATCGGGACACCATCATCATCATCACCATCATCTTCATCATCATCTCAACATCTCATCATCATCAACACCATCAGGGTCATCATCTCATCATCATCATCATCATCATCATAATCATCATCATCATCATCATCATCATCATCATCATCATCATCATCGGGACACCCTCATCATCATTACCAATATCAGCATCATCATTATCGGGACACTGTCATCGTCACCGCCATGGCAATCATCATCATCACCATCACCACCATCATCGGGACACCATCATCGTCACCATCACGATCATCATCCACATCATCACCGGGGCACTATCATCATCATCATCGGAACATCATCATCATCTTACCATCATCATGAACAACATCATCAACATCATCATCGGGACACTCTCACCATCAACATCAACAACATCATCGTCATCAACATCATCATCATTGGCACACCATCATCATCGTTACCATCATCATCATCGCCATCAACATCATCACCGGGACACCATCATCATCATCAACATCTGCATCATCCGCATCGGGCCACCACCATCAAAATCATCATCATCACCTCATCAGCATCCTCATCATCATCATCGTGACACCATCATCGTCATCATCATCATCAGCATCACCATCATCGGGACGGCATCATCATCATCACCATCACCATCATCAACTGCACCATCATCAAGCTCATCATCATCATCATCTGGACACCATCAGTAGCATCATCTTCATCACCAACATCATCCCATCCTCTCAGCATCATCAACACCATTAGGGTCATCAACATATTTGTCATCATCATCGGGGCACCATCATCATCATCGTCATCATCATCATCATCGGGACACCATCATCATCACCACCATGGCCATCATCATCATCATCAAAATCGTCATCATCATCATCACCATTACCATCATCATCATCATCATCATCATCATCATCTTCATCATCATCATCATCATCATCATCATCATCATCATCATCATCATCATCATCATCGGGACACCGACGGGACACCGGCGGGACACCGCGCGCCACCGGGTGCCGGAAAGGGAGACTTTTGGTCGGGCCGTGCCTCAGCCAGAGGCGGGACATTCCTCGCCCGCCCACGCAGCTTCGCCTCGCCCGCGCGCACGGCACGCACGAACACGAAACCGAAACCGATTTCCTGGTAGGGGGGCTCTCCGTTCTACTTCGATCTCACCCCCTCACCTCCGATACATGTTCGGCCCCTCAAGGGCCAACATATATCCATATCCACCGCCCGCTGGGGCACCAGGACGTCGGCTCCCAGGCGGTGGACATGGGTGTACCCCCGCCTCGCAGCTCCTGCGAGGTCAAGTTCAGCATCGTCGCTGGGAAACCCGCAGACGGAAACGGCCCAATCCAGCATACATACTGCCGCTCGCCTGCCCGATCCGGTCCAGCCCGGCTTAGTCCTGGGTTTCAGCTGAGCTAAATGATAACAGGATCGGGCTGAGTGGCCTTCAGTCATCTTCGCGGAGACCTCCCAGCAGTTGCTTCAGAACTCGGGGTCCGAGGGTCGATCCTTCCGAGGCTTCCACGGGTACCCAACGCCTTGGGCAACGAGTCAAGACAGGCGGTTTTCCACCTTTTCGGGCTCTGGGGGAGGCCCGTATGGCCGTCGGAGAATGACTCGGGAGGAGAAGCTGAGACGCTCGGCCCTCAGACATCCAGGCATCCCGTGATCAAAGAGTCAAGGCGTCGGATGTCAGGGTCGACGTTCTTGGACGCGCGGGCCCCAGGGAACAACAGCCGCCGCAACCGCCGTCTTCAACGTCGTCGTCATCGCCGTCGCCGTCGTGGCTGTCTTCGTCTTCGCCGCGGCGCCACGGTCGTTGTCGTCGTCGTCGTTGCCGTCGTCGTTGTCGTCGCTAGGCTTGCCGCCACCGCCGCCACACCTCGAGGTTGGGGGATCGATCCTTGAACCTCGACGTTCGAGGATCGAGGTTTGTGCGCGTTGGTGGACTACTTAGGGCCTCTGGAAGCATCAAACGGTCGTCGTCGTCGTCGTGGATGGCGCGATCGTCGTCGTGTGCTGTTGCGGAGTATAATGACAGGGGAGGCCTCCGCCCACAAAGATCGGGGGCAAAGGCAAAGCCATGAGGTTGTCAAATCACCGAGCATTAATCGGCAGCGCAATCCACAAAATCGTCGTCGTCGTGGTAGTCGTCGCTGTCATCGCTCTCCGGGAGGGAGGGAGGGATGTGGGGATATGAGGGAGGATGAGGAGGAGGAGGTCGGAGGAGGAGAGGTGACAACAGAGGTGGGAAGAGGAGGGAAGATGGAAGAGGAACGCGGAGTACGGGTGGGCCTGTCTCCGTAGAAGCAGGTCCCAGAAGAGAGTATAGAAAAACACAAGCAATGATTGCCGCCATGGGCAGCATTCGAGATACGATAAGGGATATAATGCACTTGCTACAGAGCCCCTCCTTCTCGGACTGGCCCTGGCATGCCCTAACAAGATGCAGCCCGTCTTAATTTGGTCATCATCATCGCCACCACCACCGGCACCTTCATAATCGATCATCTAATAATCACCGTGCGGCTTCGGCTTGCTATGCGAAGCTGCCCATACAGATGTACGCATGGGTTAATATACAAAACAACGAAAACGAAAGGGCTATGTTGCCGGTGGGGGGCCCTTCTAGGAGGGGACCCGCAGCCGTTACATCCAATAATTCGTGATACAGCCCTCCGGAACTGCAGGTCCTGGTGATACATTGCGATTCGGGTGGAGCTCCTCCAGCAGGCCGCCTGATCGATCGCGGCCTGTCTGAGAGGCCGCTTTTCGTAAGCACTGGCATGACAAGTGTGAAGCTTAGCTCGACGAGTGTAAGCCGCAAAGTTTCTAACAACAATGTAAGGGCCAGCCTTTTGTTATCTCATGCTGAGTACGGAAGCTCTTGAACACTCACTTGTATTATGTCAAAAATGCTGGGATGGCAGGGATGTGCCCACTGATTGGAAAACAGCGTATGGGGGTATGCAAGTTTACCAGGAAACTGCAGACCAATAGTGCTTCTACTTGTGGGATTCAAACTTATCGCATCAATCATGCAGAAAACATTACAGGAAGGGGGCAGTGAAGAGAGGATTCGAAACACCCAGTTCGGTTTCAGGGCAGGGCGAAACACCACACACACTTTTTTTATTGTTCGAAGGATGCTCGACGCAGTGCATGCTTCCAGCGCGTCGGGCCTGGTGGCTATTTTCATGGAAATGGCAAGCGCGTGGGATAAGGTCAAGCACGATGCCCTTCTACAAGCGCTGCGCCGTTTCGGCGTCCCCACACGCATGGTGGAGTTGATATCGGGCGTGTGCACGGGCAGGCTGTTCATTATGAAGGATGCAGCGAGGGATTCCTTTACGAGGTGTCAACTCACGGGGATTGCACAACGTTGACCTTCGTCGCCGTATCTTTTCATCAGTCTTCCGTCGGAGATGTTCTTCGACGTCGACCAAAATATAGAATCCAAAACATTTGGTATAGCAAAGCCAGGATTCGCTGTCTGCTCAGATCTTCTGTATGTTGACGATACAATTCTAACTAGTAGTACAACCGAAAAAGTTCAACTCCTGTTGGGCAGTCATTCCTGAGGGGGCGCGGTATAGATTGACCATCGGCTGGGACAAGACGGGTGCCATGCAGATCAACCACGACGGTGCCATCTACGCTCCATGTGGGGATGTTGCTAATATTGTCGACAAGGCGATGTATCCGTCGGCCCCTTCTCTATCATAATGGGATATAACAAGGTCGCGTCGGTGCGTCTCGGCGCTGCCTTGGCGCATCTGGGAGCAGCATGCGGGGGCGGATAGGAGTCACCAGCGCATATCGAAACGCTGGCGTTATTCTAGTGGCCGTTGGCCCATCCCGCCTCCGTGCCATGATTGTGGGTCTGAAGCCTCTTGTATATGTGTTGGGGTATCCTGGGGAGCCTCTCGGGGGCCTCTTAGAGGCAGTTTGGGCGCTTCTTGGGGGCCTCTTGGGGCCTCGTAGGGTATCTGTTGGGTTTTTGGAGGCCTCTTGGGCGCGTCTTGGGCGCCACTTGAGGCCTTTTGGAGTTTCTAGACGGCCTCTTGGGGCCTCCTGGGGACTACTCGGGGCCTCGGGGGCGCTAGTTTGTGTATATATATATATATATACACACATATATACACACGGCATAGTGGCCTCGGGGGCAGAACTCGTGGCCTCGGGGGCGCGAGCGCATTGTAATTTCCAGGGGATCATAGCCTCGGGGGCGCGACTGGGGCGTAATGTGCAGGGGATCGTGGCCGCAGAGGCGAGAACATGACATACTTTACGGGGCATCGCGGCTTCAGGAGCGCGAGTTTGGTGCATTTTGCAAAGGGTCGTGTCTTCGGGGACGCGAGCCGTGTAATTTACGATGGATATTGGCCTCGGGGGCGCGAGTCCAGTGCAAGTTGCGAGGGATTATTGCGTCGGGAACGCGAATATCATTTATTCTCACGTGTCCCAGTGCCCCCCAGAAAATTCAGAACACGCGATTCGGGGGGGGGGGTCATAAAGGTTGTTTTCGGCTCGCCCCCCTCGCGCGGACAGCAACAATTTTCAGTAACAAGCAGAAAGCAACACTGTAACATTCGGAACTGGAACTTGGAACTGGCGCACGGCGCACCAAACCTATTCTTCGCAGCCTCAAGGCCCCGCAAGGGGACCGGCGGATGTGGGCGGCATTTTTACAGCAATCAATTGTTATGTTGGCCGAACTTCCGTACAATGGCAGTGGTCCGTCCAAACGGCGTTCTCGCCTCGGCGCGGGCAGCACACCGCCAGCGTGACTTGCACGTCGTCGCCAGTTTAAGAGCGAATCGAGAGGACGTCTGAGCAGAAACCAGCGTTGTTTGGGTTCAGATGGAGGGCTGGACGATGTGGACGAATCAAACGCACGTTTGACGAAAGTCAAAACCGAAGCGATGTGCCAGCATATTGGGCCAGTTTGATTGCCGCCAGTTTCCGCCGAACGCATGCGGAGCAAGGGTCCGACGGTTATAATGGATTATTGTGCAGGTAGTTTCACGTTTCGTGGAGGATGTCGCGCGGAGTGTATTCCCATGTTCTACGTCGTGCGTTATTGTTATCCGTGTCGCGCCTCCGTCAACTCATTCCCTCCTCCCTCCTCCATTTCACGATCAGATTCATCGCGATGCGGCAGGCACAGCACTTGGGTAATACAAGGGGTTGCCGCCAGGGGATATGTCACTTACCGGTTCGTGCCCAGATTGTGGAGATGTCTCCAGCGGTTCGTTTGTTTTACGGATGTCGGCGCGTTTTTGTTCAGGGCCGCGTGGTGCTCGCGATGTCGCAACCATAGCTTTTTGGGCGCCAAAAGGGGGAGCGACCACGGTGTAGGACACTTGCCCGTTGGCGCCCAGCATCCGGGGATATTTCACGCGGGATGCTGTTTTTGTTGCGGTGGGTGTGTCTTTCTCAGGGCCGCCACGAAGAAAACTAATATTTGGGTACCCCAGAGAGGGAGGGAGGGCGCCAGAGGGTCGGACACTTGCCCGTTGGCGCCCAGATTGTGGGGACGCCCCCTGCGAACAGGTGGCTTTCGGAAATGAAACATGTGTCTCCAGGCCGTGGCGATCGCGGTGTAGCAGTCATCATTTTTGGGCGCCTCAGGGGGGATGCGTCAGGGGGTACATCACCGGTGCGATCGCGCCCAGATTGTGGAGATATGTCAATCGAACCGTTTGCTTTGGGAATGTCGACGCGTCTCTTTTCAGGGCCGCCCAGGCGCCGCGACGACATAGTAGACATACGATTTGGGATCTACAAGGGTCAGCCGCCAGGGGGCAGGACAAATGCGCGTCAATGCTCAGATTGTGGTGGTATCTCACGCGGAACGTTGGTTGTTGAGAGGGAGACGTGTCTCTTTTCAGGGCTGTGTGATCACTGCGATGTAATAACGGGTAGGGTACTTACCCATTGGCGCCCAGTTTGTGGGGATGCCGCAAGAGGAACTCTTGCTTTTATGATCTGATGGTGTTCACTATTGTTCAGGGTTGCGTGGTCGTCGTGACGTAACATGTGTGGCAAATGGGGACCGCCGATGGGGTACATCACGGGCGCTGTCGCGTTCATATTGCGAGGACATTTCGGCTCACCCAGTTTCTAATATACCCGTTCGTTTTCCGACGTTCGCAGACAGGAATCGCAAAGAAATTTACGCGCTACCTGGCCAATTAAGAATAGCGTGGATGAGGAGTATCAGGAGGGGAAGGAGGAGGAGGAGGAGGAGGAGGAGGAGGAGGAGGAGGAGGCGGAGGAGGAAGAGGACGAGGACGAGGACAAGGAGGAGGAGGAGGAGGAGGAGGAGGAGGAGGAGGAGGAGGAGGAAGAGGAGGAGGACGAGGAGCTGACCGATGCAGACATGGGAATTTCTCGTAACGAGGTATATTTCCGCCGTCGTTTGTGCAGCATTTCGTTGCTGAAAGGCTTTACCTCCGCGTACATGTGGCCTGTGCAGTCCATGTCCGTCTGAGTAGCTTCCTCCCCCCGTCTCAGGCTCTCTCCCGCTCGTTGTTCGGGTCCTCCTTTTCTTGTTTGGTTCTCTTTGGTTCCTCCGCCTTGATGATGCCGGGCGGATTTGGCTGGCCAGTTTGGGCTTCGGGGCGCGTAGTTGTTAGCAACGTTTCGTCCGTCAGGCCTCGTCGGTGGCGGGTTGACACGCGTTGCGTTCCAGGCGCCTTTGTCGCTGCTCCAGTTCCCGCTGTGCTGTAGCCGCGCTGCGGTGCGTTGCGGCACGTTCCTTCCCTCTCCCTCCTCGCGCCCTTCCTGTATACCCCGTCCCGTCCCCCCTCGCTTTTTGTCGGCCGATGGGCGTGGGATGGCGCCTTTTCTTTCCCTTTTCCCTGCCCCCCCCGCGGTGGCGCCGACAGCTCTCCGAGCCCAGTTTGGAGGTGTTCGACTCAGGCTCCGGCAGCCGACGGGGGGGGGGGTTGGCGCCGCACCCCTGTCTGGTCATTTTGCTGCCCCTCCCCTTCCTGATTCGCCCGTTCCTTTTCCTCCCTCCTCACCAGCACCCCCTTGCCATTCAACCGTACTGGACGCGCGTATTGCCCCTGCTTTGGCGCCCAGGTTGCGAGGAACTTGCAAGCGACAGCGACGAGACTTTTGGTTGTGTGGTTCTTGGATTATGCCCCCGTCGTTATCGAACAGCGAAATACATTTGCAAGGTGCGCGCCATCTTCATCAAACTTCGCGCTCGCATTGTGAGGGCATGAAGAAGTCCCCTTTCGGACGCATGTAGTGTAGAGGATGGGATGGTAGCATCAGCGGTGCAATGCAGAGCATCATGTAGCATTGTTGTTCACTTGTCACTCCATAGCCCCTTTCGGCAACAAATTTTCTCATGGTACCGCGTGGGACGACCAGGGGCGAACGACGCACGGCCGGCGCCATCCAGCGCCGCATCGACAGGGGTGCTCGCTGGCGGTTCGGCGACACTTTGTGGATTCCCGAGTTTATGGGTTTATAACTGGAGTTGCGCCAGCAGTTATAAACTCTTTATAACTCTGGCGCAAACAGATTTACAAAAGTTAGTAAACGCAGCTAACTTCTGCTAACTTCTGCTAACTTCTGATAACTTCTGATAACTTCTGATAACTTCTGATAACTTCTGATAACTTCTGACAACTTTTGAATCGCAGAGAAGATAGCGCATCGCAGCAGTTCCTCCTCCTGCAGCAGTTCCAATAGCTTTTGATTAATCGTGATAACTTATTGTAGATTCTGCTGCAACACTTCCTCCTCCCGCAGCAATTAATGTTGATAACTTCTGATAACTTATGACAACTTCTGGTATATTCAGCTGCAGTTCCTCCTCCTCCTCCTCCTCCTCTCCCTCTTCCTCCTCCTCCTCCTCCTCCTCCTCCTCCTCCTCCTCTTCTCTTATCCCAATGCTCCTCATAAGTGGGCGCGCGGGGCTGAGCCTCCATTGCGCGATGGCCATGTTAAGAACCCCTCGTTGCAAACACTGTGTGGGGAACAATGTACTCTACTCGCCATGTAGCAACGCAGCTTGGGCTTAAAAATATGATAAAGGCAAAACAATTGAGGAATGTGTAGTTTGGTACATGTACAATCCAAGCGACAACAACAACAACAACAACAACAACAACACCAACAACAACAACAACAACAACAGTGTTCTTGCGGCCAAAAACGTGGCCCCAAGACGGTTCAGCAAATGAAATGCGCTCGCGACCCCAATGCACTTTTCAGGATCAACGCGTCGAGCGCGCTCGTAGCGCTGGCCGCTTCGAATCGGCGTCTAACCACCCGTTCGCTCAGAAGTAAGTGACGGGCGGTTTCCACATGTACCCGTGCCTTTGATAGACGACGAGGGGGGTGCGGAGAAGCATCGGGAGGTGGGGGCGCTATGAATAGGAGGAGGTGGATGGGGGAGGACGATGACGAGGAGGAGGAGGAGGAGGAGGAGGAGGAGGAGGAGGAGAGCGGAGAGGAAGGTTACTGCGTTACGGGCCTGGTGATGTCGGCCTTCACGCAACGCACTTCCATAACCGATCCGCGGCCGCTAAGTGGCTCAAGCACTGAGGGCGGGGGCGGGGGTTAGCGGGTTGCGGGGGGCGGGGCGCGTGCATGGGGGAAAAACAACTACACGGGTGAAGGGCGCGACCGTTCAAATCATATGAGGTGGGCGGGTCCTTGAAATCCAAGTTGAACGCGATGTTGTAATACACGTCAGGCCAAACATCCGCCAGAAACTCTAACAGGTCCATGCGCACGGGCCGCGGAGGGCCTCGTTGCCACCAGACCCTATGATAGTTAGGGTCTTTTGTGCTATCGTGCCCTGGTGCGAGGAATTTCTGGACTCGCGACATTGCGTGATCTGTCAAAACGGCTTGGGACCTGAGGAAATAATGGCGATGGCGGAATCGGTTGGGCTCTCTAAGACGAGAAGGGCCCAGGCCACTTAGACCAGGAAGCTTTCGAGACCTTCAGACCCAATGGGTCCTGCGACCCTGAGCCCCATGGATTAAGAGAGCTGGGGCCTCGCGTCGCCGAACCCCCGAATCTGTCAATGCATAGGGACCATGAAACCCAAAATCTGGAAAGCCGTGATGACTGAAAACCCTCATACCTTGAGACCCTGATACGCCATTAAGTTGTAGACCCCGAGGCCCCGAATACCCCAAATGCTTAGGCTCTATATCATGAAAACTGAGCCCTGCAACCCCCCATCCCCCTGTGGATTCTAGGGCCCTGGAGCCACCCCGATCCACGTCTGCCCAAAACAGTTTAAATCTTGAGACCCTGGGGCCCCGACGTCCCAGGGCCCGCATCAACGAAACTCGAACGCAACGCCATGACACCCCAGTGCATTGACCACCGCAAACCCCGACAAACGACGATGCCGACGTATGCGTTTTTTTTTTTTTTTTTTTTTTTTTTTTTTTTTCACCCAGAGCCTCCAGCCATATCTCGCTGCACTCTCGCATACAGCACTACAGCTAAGTGGTCAACAAAACCTGGAACTCGCCCAGCCCCTCAGTTTGTCTTGACGTGCTTGATCAAATCAGCCCACGCCTTGCGCCCGTCTACCTTCCAAGAGAATGCTGCGTCCACTCGCTCCCCCATTTTCAAGCACCCCCGCCTGGAAGAGTTCAAATCTGTGTAAATCCCCCACTGCTTGAAGATCTTCGGGGGAGATTTACGGGTCGGTATGTTGGGGTACTTGCTCAACTCTGCCACGGTAATCTTCTGCGGACTCAGCTGCTCACGGGCATGTGTTTTTTTCGGCGAAGGGGTGGCGTGCGTGCTTGCTGCAGCGGGGCGTTTCTGGACGGCAGCGGGGCGCTTCCGAACCTTCCCTGTCTGCTCGGCGTCGCGCTCGGCATCGCCATCCTCGCTCTTTTTCTTCCCGTCGATAACCTTGGGGGCGAGCCGATCAGGCGGAGCGGTGAGGGGAGGGGGGGTGGGGGGTGGTGCCGAGGAGAGAGGGGCGTGCATTTCGGTTCAGCGAGCCGCACTCGGGGCTCTTGGCACAGGGGTCCTCTGGACAAACGATGGGGGGCCACTCTGGGCCAGCCGAACCCATATACCCCCATCCCTCACCGCCTCGCCGAACTCTTTGGCCACGTCGGAGAGCGAGCGAGGCGCCACTCCCGCGGGCGCCGCCGCCGCCGCATCGGCTGGCACCACTCCCGCGGGCACAGCTCCCGAGGGCACCACTCCCGCTGGCACCACTCCCGCGGGCACCGCCGCGGCGGGCGACGGGTCGGGCGGCGGCTCGGGCGCGCCTCTTGCGGGGCGGATTGTCAAGGGGATAGCGGTGCGGGAATGCGGGGGAGGGTGGTGTTGTAGCAATACTATTGTTGATCAGCGTGGACCCCTAACAGTACTATATGATTGTCTCTGCGGTGCAATCTGTGTGGCCCAATCTATGTGCTGAAATCTACGTGGTGCAAGCTATGTGGCGTGCTCAGGATGGTGCGCGCTATGTAGTGCTAGCTGTGCGGTGCAGTCGTCGCAGTCGCCGTCGTCGTCGTGGCGCACCCAGCTGGCGCGCGGGAAGCGGCGGCGAGGGCACCAACTGTTGGTCGTAGCGCCCGTCCGCGCCGTGGCCGTAGTGGTGGCTGTGGTAGCGGCGGTCGCACTGGCTGTCGTAGCGGCTGTCGCGGTAGTCGCGGCAATCCCGCCCGTCTGCGCCCACTGGCATCGGTTTATCGAAGATAACCAAGCCTGGACATTCATCAATCGGAGCGTCACGCAGGGCCCTGGGTCTCTGCCTGCGTGGGGGAGGGGCCATGTGCCTCACCAATGAATTCGAGTTCCTGCACGGGAGGCGTACGCGGAGCATCTCAATCGAATCTTCAACCACTGGGCACGCCACTGGAGGCCGCGACGCGAACGCCGCGAAAGCGTCGGGAAGCTGGTGCTCCAACATCTCGGTGTTGTCAGGGTAATCCTTGAGCTGCCCGTGGTAGTGCAGGCGCATCTTGCCCCTGATCTTCTCCAGGTGGCTGTGCATATCCTCCTTCTTCTTCAGGGCTTCGGTCGCGTCGGCGTAGATCGGCTGGCCTGGTGTAGTGCGCGCCACGACGACAGCCGACCACGCGGCGATGAACGTGCCCTCGTTCGGGTTGGACAACCCCAGCAGCAAGAAGCGGTTGCAGATGACAACCTTGATGGTGTCCCAAGGCGCCGACGGGTCGCGAATGATACCCCAGTCCTCCTTACTCAGGTACTTGTAGAATTTCAGACAGCTCTGGCGCTCAATCTGCTTCTTGCCAACGTCATGCGCATTGACAACGTCCCCTGCCATCTGCGAGAGCTTGCCAGTGATCTTGGAGTTAATGATTTCACCCAGGGCGCAACGCTGAGCGCCATCGAACTCGCTGGTGCGCAAGGCCTTCAACATCGAGGTTGCGTCGCCCAAGCTCCATCCAGGGATCGTCGCCAAGCTCTCGCGGATCATGGCCATGCCCTTGACGCTGTCGGCCTCTCCCAAGGATTCCTTGCACACGCACATGTGTTCGAGAACTCGCACCACGGCTTCTAGAGCCATAACCTAGTGGAAGTGCTATGCGGGCGCTTGTTCACAGGGTTTGTCAATCAGAATGAACTCGAGCCAAATATATGCGAGAGGGGCGGGGATACAGTGGTCAGAAGCTGCGCTGGGCAGCGGCAAGAAATACTGACGTTCGCTCGTGGGCCCACCGCCCCTTCCGCCACTGCATCCTTCTGGGGCAAGGGATTGCGCTAGGGGGTCACTTTCGAAAGGCAGCGCACATGTTTGTTTGGCCTTCCGAAGCCCCCGTCCCCTCCGCCACCGCACCCGCACCCTTGCAAACAACTATCTCTGGTGTGAATGAAACCTGGTGTCCAAACTGATTCGTTGTTCGAGCTGCGTCCAGCCGCGGCGACGAAGAGCCTTCCCCGAGAACCAGGAAGTGAGGAAACGCAAATCTTGCCACTCGCACGGCTGCGCGGGGCTACGGCGGTCATAATCTGCAAACTACAACCACAGAAATAAAGCTGACAAACTAGAGATGCACCCTCCCGTCGTCTCCTAGATTTTAGCTTGAAATGTTATCGAGATTCCCCGAGTACAAGGCTCGCAACTCCCTCTCGAGACTTCCTCGCAAGTTATCCCGCTCGGGACTCCCTCACAATTTATATTCAACCCTCTATCCTCATCCTCCTCATCATCATTCTCCACCTGGCTGGATGGATGAGAAAATATATTATGAGCGAACACAGTTCCGCACAGCTGTAAGAGAATCGCGTTCTCAACTGGCAGCGGCGACGGCGGCGCAGCCGTCTCGGCAGCAACGTGATTCGCGAGCAAGAGAACGGAACAAGCTCCTCTGCCTCCTCCTCCTCCTCCACCCCACTCCCCTCCTCCTACTCCTCCTCCTCCTCCTCCTCCTCCTCCTCCTACTCCTCCTCATCCTTCTCCTCCTCCTCCTCCTCCTTCTCCTCCCCCTATCACCCTCCTCTCTCCTCGTGTTCCTCCTCCTCCTCCACCACCAGTTCCCCCTCCTGCTGCTGCTGCTGCTCCTGCTGCTCCTCCTCCTCTTCCTCCTCCTCCTCCTCCTCACCCCCTCCATGCGCAACCCGCGGCCTACCGCTGCCTACTCCTCCCACTTGTCGTGCGCGGGGATCAGGCTGGGGTCGAGCCTCTCTCCACCTGGCGCGGCGAAGGAGGCGGGATCGATTCGAAGGAAGGAGTGGAGGGGGCGTAGGGGGGCGCAGGGGAACGTGGGAGAGCGCACGGAACCGTGGAGGAGCGTAGGTGACCGTCGGGAAACGTGGAGGGAGCTTAGCGGAAGAGGGGGTCGATTCGAAGGGAGAGCGTAGGGGAACGATTCGAAGGAAGGAGTGGAGGGAGCGCATGGGGAACGCGGACAAGCGTGGGAGGGGGGGAGTAGGGGCTTAAAGTAAACAGTTAGAAACCAGGAGCGGAGGGAGCGTCGGGGAACGCGGAGGAGAGTAGGGGAGCGTAGGGAGCGTAAGGGAACGTAGGGCCCCGCTGCGATGTAGTGGGGCCTTCTTGGAGGCTTCTTGGAGGCTTCTTTTCGCAACCCCCTGCGAGTGATTTTGCTGGTCACGTTAGCGTATCGTGACCAGCAAAAACCCTCGCAGGGGCCACGAACAAATGAGGCTCGAAAGGGGATGCAGGAATGACTCAGAGAGCGAAACGGGAGGGGGAGGGGAAGGGGGCGGGAGGGAAGATGGGGTGAGGCGGGAGGGAGGAGGGGCACAGCTGGGATGTCTCGGGGCCTTCTTGGAAGCTCCTTGGATGCTTATTTCCGTAACCTCATGCGAGTGATTTTGCTGGTCGCGTTAGCGTATCTTGACCAGCGCAATCCCTCGCAGGGGCCACGAGCAAATGAAGCCCGAAAGGAAATGCCGGAATGACTCAGAGTGGGACACTGGAGGGAGGAGGGGGCAGACGGGAGGGAGGAGGATGGTAGACGGGAGGGAGGAGGGGCCATAACGATTCAGATCGATATCAGATCGAGCTCAGATCGACTTCAGATCGAGTCGATCTGAAATCAATCTGAAATCGATCTGAATGGGTATTATATCAATCTGATACCAATCTGATATCAATCTGATGCCTATCTGAATCAATCTGAACACATACCAACCACATACATTCAGATAGCCTCAGATCGATCAGGTGTCGAGGGACTAACAGCAATCAAACTGCATGTGTTGTTTCCTTCTAGTGTTGGCGGGCAGAGCCTTCGCCGTCGAAGAGACACCTCTCCCGATCACAAATCAGCAACATGACAGCGCAAACTACTTGAAACACAAGATCATGCTCTGCTGCCTGCTGCTATCTCACCTAGCGAGCCTCCGCTCTACTCTCAGCTCACCTAGCGAGCCTCGGCTCTACTCTCAACTCACCTCTGCTATCTCACCTCGCGAGCGTCGGCTCTACTCTCAGCTCACCTCATTGACCCTTGTACCTGCCCTCCGCCTTTACCTTCGCCTTGCCGACTGCCTTGCCCTTCGCTTTGGCCTTCGCCCTGCCGACTGTCCCGTCAGTCTGCTTCTCTGCCTCGGTCAGCGTCCTCTTGAGCGCCAGGCGGCGCCGCTTTGCCACAGCTTCGTTGCCGTCGCAGCATTCGGCGATGCCGCCCGCTGCGGGCACTGCAGCAGCTGCGGTAGCACTCACCTCTGGCTCTGCTGCCTCCGCTGCGGGCGCTGCGTCCACTGCGTCCACCTCGGGGTGCGCGAACATCTCCAGGCCAGCGGCCGCAGGATTCCGCTTCAACATATCGTTCTTGATCTCCACTGGGATTTCGTCGAGGTTGCCTGTGAAATATCAAACGGAGGACGACTACTACGACTACGGCGAGGGCGACTACAACGACGACGACGACGACGTTGTTGTCGTCGTCGTCGTCGTCGTCGTCGTCGTCGTAGTCGTAGTCGTCGTCGACGCCTGAAAGCTTGTCGCCGTACTCCTTGATGAACTTCAGCGCGTTCCGACCGCGCTGCCAGACAACCGTAGCCTCGCCCTTCTTCGCGACGCCCGTCTCGATGAAGACCTTCAGGATGTCGAGCTCCTTCTTGGCATCTGCCACGTAGCCGTCGTTCTTCTCCAGGAGGCCCTCGGGCACGTACCTCTTCGCCTCGCTGCTAGTTGCCGCGAGCATGAGTACGTTGTGCTCGGCCAAATACTCCTCGATATCAGTGGCCAGAGCGGTGATCTTGTCCAACTGCTTGGCGGGGATGCTCTTGTTGTCATTGGCTGGCTCCTTCTGCGTCCTTGGCTTGGGCGCGGCCTTGGCCTTGCCCTTGGCGACAGCCATGGGGTTGGCCCTGGCCGTGCGCCTGTGGTGCTCCTGCTCCTCTCTCGTGTCGGTCCCCACGAACTTGAACTCCGCGACGTAAATCTGCTCCTGGCCATTGTAGGGGTCCTTCCAGCGCGGAGCGTTCGCCAGATGGTTGCTCCACGCCACGGGGTCCGTCTTGAAACGGGGCAGTTCCTTGGCCTCCTCAATCGGGCAGTACCTCCCCTCCTCCCTGAACTGCGCGGATTTCTTCTTTGACTTGATGGCCTCCACCTCTTGCTCCATGGCGCAGGCGAGCTCCGCGCCGAACAGGTTCCCGCTTTTTTTAGCGAACTCAGCCCTCTGCCCTGCGTCGAGCTGGCCGAACAACTCGTACTTCTCTGCGTTGCCACGGCGGATGTTGTTGACGCGGCCCTTCAAGCGGTTGCAGCAATGGTGGATCCATTGCTCGTACTCGCCGACTTGCGACTGGCAGAAACCATCCTCTGCGCGAACTGGGTTGGCACAGTAGCTGCAGCGGGGAAGTGTGTCGGCATCTCCTTCGGGCTGCTGCTGCGGTGGGGGCGGCTGTGGCAAAGCGAGCTCCAGCATATGGTCACCGCGGCTCGCTGCGGCACTGCTGGCGGGCGACGCCGTGAGTCCGCGCTCCTCGGGGGGCGCGGCCTGCGATGACATCCTCGGATCGCGGGGCAAGTCGGTCGACGGGGCTACAGCCTCCGCGCTTCCCCAGACGGCTCGAGCCTCAAATGCTACGGACTTGTGGATCCCTTGTAATCACCGTGTGGGCCCCCTCGTGGGCCCCTTGTGGATGCCTTGTGGACCCCATGTGGAGTGGTCGTCGTCCCGCGTGTTCTGCCGTGTCCTGTGTGGTCTGCCGTGCTCCCGTGTGTTCTATCATGTACCTGTTTGGTTTGCCATGCTCCCGCGTGTCGTGTGCTGTCGTGCTCATGTGTGATCTGCAGTGTTTCTGTGTGCTCTGTCTGTTTTGCCGTGTTCCTGCGTGTTCTGCCGTGCATGTTATGTTCTGCATAATCAACCCCAAGGGCTAAAGAGCACGACAGAAGGGGGGGGGAACGACACGAAACGGGAAGGGAGGGGCGCCACCGTGGGTCGATGCCGCGCTGGCCCAGTCGATGGAGTCGTCGGCGGTGCCGTCGCCGTTGGCCTGGCGGGGCGCGGGCGCGGTCAGAGTCCCTCCTCCTCTCTCATCTTCTCCTCTCATCCCCCCTCCTCACTCCTCCTCCTCCTCCTCCTCCTCCTCCTCCCCCCTTCCTCCCCCCCCTCCTCCTCCTCCCTCCTCCTCCTCCCTCCCTCCCCTCCTTCCTCCCTCACCCCCCCTCTCCTCCTCCTCCTCCTTCTCCTCCTCCTCCTCCTCCTCCTCCTCCTCCTCCTCCTCCTCCTCCTCCTCCTCCCCGCCCACGCACGGCGTCGGGCCTCGCCGATGCCGACTCGCGCCTGCGCTGGCCCATCATCAGCAGCAGCGCCGCCACCTTCGGGAGGCGAGCGGTGGTGGTGGGGAGAGACAACTGCAGCGCTACGGGGCCTGGGGGCTGCCGAGGAAACCCAAAACAAAAAACGTGAAGCTACCGATGGATGTGGAACGTTGGAAAGTCCCGCCCAACCTTCCTGTGAAGCAGCCGAGCGCCCAGCGCCATCCAGCGATGGCTCGGTGCAGCCCTGCTCGTCGTGATCGGGGGCCCACTGGAACAGGGGGTCGGCCTGGCCCAGCGGTATGTGGTAGAAGGTGGCCATGCCCGAGGCTGTCAAAACACTCGATGCGATGGCGAACTGCTGCGACAACGACTCCTGCGACTTCGTGAATCTCACGGAACCGTTCGCAACCACGACCTGATGGGCAACAGCATACGCCATACGTAAATTGTCGCTTCGGCCCACAATCAAGAGAATCCTGCCATCTCCACGGCCACGGTTTCGAATCGATACTTTGCACCAAGTGGCTGACCATATCATGTTGGATTGCAGGCTCGTCAAGGTGGCGCTCGGAAGATACTCTTTCACGTAAGCAACTGGCCCGCTGCTGGGGGGCCCGTGCAGAACCATCTCATTGTCAGGCTCCGCCAGCGGCTCTGAATTCTGCATCCCTGGCGCTGCGATGGCAGCTCCCTGACTGCCGCAGGCTGCGGGCGGACAAGTGCACAACAACAAAAAAAACTCGAGACCGCTGGCGCCAACAGCTACGGATGAGCGAGCGGGAGGCGCGGCATGGATGGCAATCGAGACGCGGACGCCGCGAACCGTGCATCCGCGCCGATCCTGTCCAAGCTCGCCCTAGGCCCAGCGCGCGCCCTCTCCACGCTGAGAGGGGCTGAAGGTCCATGGCCGAGGGCGGGCAAATCCAGGGCCTGCGGAAGTGCAAAGTTGGCGGCGACCTCTGGACCCTGATCAGAACCTTTCTTTTATTTTTGGTGGGAGGGGAACCTGGCCGCACGGGGCAATTTCTGACACCATTAGCGCTCGTCAATATGCGTGGAAATTCAACCATGAGCGCCCGCGGCTTGCAAGTATACATGTGTATACACATGTGCGCATATGATTGCGCAAATGAAGATAATGCATGCATGCGCACATACGTACGTATCTGGTATATACAAGCATAAGTATACACATACCAGGGCCTGCGAATTGCTAAACAACAGGGGGTGGGAGGGGCTGAACATCCGATGTTTTTTTGGGGTGACGTGCGGGGCTGAGCCTCCGATTATTTTTTGTGTCCACGAAATGCCTAATCAGGGATGATCGCAAGGCGAACGCAATTGCTGTCTTTACAATGCATGTGCTGCCGGATGAACGCTCTGGGCGAAATCCATGCGAACGTGCCAGAAGTACGAAAAACATCCGGGCCGACTCGGTCGAGCAATTCTCCCAGGCCATATATGCTGGGTGGCTCCAAAGATGTGTAAGTAATCTCGGCACCCGAAACGAACTGAAAAAAATCATGCTGCCGTCGGGGGCGCTCGCCGAGACGATCATGCCTTGTCTGACGGGGCCCCTTTTCAATTGATTTCGATATTCGAACTCGAATCGGCCTGCGCGGGCCAGGGACGGCGCTGGCCAATTCCATCGCGTCATAAATCGGGCATATTAAACAATTCTCTTGCAGGCGAGCGCGCGAGAGCCCGTCTTCTAAATCTATGAGGATCCTGCCTGACACACTCTTGGAGTGATGTGACCCTGGGATATGGATGCACGTCGTCTTAACTAATCTGTTTCTCCTCTCGTTCGAGAAGCACGACGCATTGATTTGGAAACGTCTGAAACATTCGGGCACGTGATACACCAGGTGCGTTTTGATCTTCAAACAAGTGTGCCCGTAGATGCGCAACATTGCGCGGTGGCGTTCGGTGATCTTGCGTTCTAGCACATCGGCCTGCGAAACTGCCAAATCACCAGAAGTCAAAATATCACAGATTTCGTTCAAAAGCGACATCATATTGCACTGGTCTACAAGCATGCGCCTAGGCTGCAAAACCATTGTACAGAAAATTGCAAGCACAGAAACTGCAGTGAGACATTCAGCGGCGAATGCTTTAACGTGCGTGCCTTCTTTCATGCTGACTCTCTTACAAAAGAAATTGTTCGGCAGCCTGTGGTTCTGATTCCCGCTGAGCGCGACCGTCTGGAATTCGTCCAATTGCTGAAGAGAGATCCCGCGCTCGGATAGATCTCGGCAGAAGCACGCCACGCTGTACTGCGCTGTCCCCCCTGAAGCTACAACGGTATGCATCCAATCCCAGAAACAGCTGGAATACGGTTTGAAATATCTGCGGAGGCCGATATCCCAAAGGAGGCTGTCTGGGTCGTAATTTTGTCCGAACATCATTTCTTCCTTCTTGAACGCGCCAGCGCCGAGAATCAATTTCTGCTGGGATAATCGATCTGCAGTCTCCCACATCGAATAGTCGTCGTGGCGATCGAATTGATGGGGCTCGGCGAATGCATAATGGTGTATGTATGCGTTATCTCTCACACGGTCTGGGTCCCCATTGAAGATGTTCTTGCACGAGTGGCAACAACTTAGCCCTCCTGCGCCCTTATTCGCTTTCAACTCTTTATGTGCCTTCTCATCTTGGAGAAAACATCGCAGTTCTGAGTTGATCAGGAATTTATTGCGGTATCCATCCAATATCCTGAAACCGATCGCGAAATTCAGCGTTGATCCAAAACAAATGTGGAGGACGTGCCTCCACAAACCAGAATAACCGCCACGTATTTGCTGCATCTCATCGTACCCAATGAACCCTCAAGCCCCGATTGCACCGACAATCCATCCTCCGCCCGTCAAGGAAAACTTTGGTCTGGGGGGGGGGGAATGACACATTGCAGTTGGGCTGGGGGGGTGGGGAGAGGACGGATAATCTAAAGTGCATTCGGGCCCTTGGTGCCTATCGGCAGCCACCCATAGTCGCCGTGTCGAAAGTAATCAGGGAACTCTATGAAGCTGAAATATAAGGCAACGATCTTTGTGGATGAATCAGGGCGCAGGGCGTTGCCAGGGGTGGTCTCGTCACCCCAGCATATCAAATTCGACGTCCTGCCGCTCAGATGCTCGAACATAAAATGTGCGAAAGCTGCATTCGTGTCTGAGAGGTATGCGAGGAGCGCAAATGGATTCGCCATGGTCCACTTGTACTCGGCGCCGTCCTTGCAAGGCAACATTACATCTTGGACAACGCTGCCATAGAGTTCTGCTTTCAGGCGGGAAATATATGACCCTACATCTCTGCATTCACTATATGCCTCGCCATCGGAGCTCGATAAGATGCGCCGAACTGCTGCGACGGACGCGGTCAAACCACCTTGCGTCAGCGTCTCAATCAGGCGAGGTTTCTTATGCAGTTGCATGAATTCAAGCCGACACGGCTGTGGACAACCAGGAACAAATCTCTCCCTTGCTAACTCCGAATAGTTCCCCCTAACTTCTGGTAACTCCGACATAACTTCTGCGCCTTTTACGGAAGGGTTATAACTACTTACATCGTCCTGCCAAAAAGTTATGTGGGACTTAGTAGATTACGCTAACATGTGTTATAAGTGGCACAACTACTTATACACCCTGTGCAATTATGTTGAAGTTATAGTTAGTTTATAATTAAATATCCGATTTGCAACCATAGTAAAGCTGGTTATAAACACAGTTGGCCGATTTATAACATAGTTTATAAACAGCTAATGCAGAAGATTCACAAAGCAGCACCCAGCTTGCGGGGCCGGCAGCCCCACCACCGGCGGCAGCGGGCAGCACCGCGCCGCCCCGGGGGCTGCTCCGGCGGCCCCAGCATCGGCGGCAGCGGGCAGCACCGCGCCGCCCCGGCGGGCTGCTCCGGCGGCCCAAGCACCGGCGGCAGCGGGCAGCACCGCGCCGCCCCGGCGGGCTGCTCCGGCGGCCCCGGCACCGGCGGCAGCGGGCAGCACCGCGCCGCCCCGGCGGGCTGCTCCGGCGGCCCCAGCACCGGCGGCAGCGGGCAACACTACGCCGCCCCGGCGGGCTGCTCCGGCAGCCCCACCGCCGGCGGCAGCGGGCAGCACCGCGCCGCCCTGGCGGGCTGCTCCGGCGGCCCCAGCGCCGGCGGCAGCGGGCAGCGCCGCGCCGCCCCGGCGGGCTGCTGTGGCGGCCCCAGCACCGGCGGCAGCGGGCAGCGCCGCGCCGGCCCGGCGGGCTGCTGTGGCGGCCCCAGCATCGGCGGCGGCGGGCATCACCGCGTCGCGGGCTGCTCCGGCAGCCAGAGGAGAGGCGCCTGCGGGTGGCCCCGCGGCGTCGAGACAGGAGGGCGCCCGGGAGCGCCGACAGAGGCCCGGCGCCGCGGCCGGGAGGAGGCAGCAGGCCGCGCCGCCGTTGCCGGAGGAGCCGAGGGGGGCCGTTCTTCGGCCAGCCCGGCGCTGCAAGGAGAACCCAGACCCTCGGTCGCGCGCGGCAAGCGCACACGAAACCCAGGAGAGGGCACTGAGGAGAGAGGAAGGAAGAGGAAGGACAAGCGTCCTGAGGAGGAGGAGTCGGAGGACGGCAGGAAGGCAAGGTCGTCGTCGACTTCTCCGCCCGGCGACCTGAAGGGCCGCGGCCGCCGCGCTGCTTCGAAGCGCGTCACGCGCCCAGGCTCCATTGCGGTCGGTTGGAAAGGGGCTCGGGCCAGAAGGAGAGCAAGAGCAGGGTCAACGAAGAGGCCGCGGGAGCGGCGTCGAAGCGGGTGGCCCCGCCTTCGCCGGAAGGGGGGGATGGCGGAGGAACAACTCCGCTTGCTGACCCAGCAGATGGAGCAACTGACCCAGCAGCTGGCATCGAGTGGGGCGGAGAACCGTCAGCTGACAGCGACGGTGGCCTCGCAGCAGCAACAGATCGTCCAGCTGCAACAGGCGGGAGGCGCCGCGCAAAGAGGCGCAGCGGCAGCAGCCCCCGTCGTTTCCAATGAGTCCATCGGTCTTCTGATCGAGGCGCTCACGGAGCAGACCGGAGCTCTGTCGAGGAGGGGTCGACCAGTTCTGGTCGACGTGAAAGGAATCGGCAGAACGTGCACTTTCACCAACGACGAGAGCAAGTTCCCAGAGTGGTGTGAGAAAGTAGAGGACTACTTGCCCGGAGTCGAGCCACAGCTAGCAGCTGCGCTCGAGTGGGCGCTCGAACAGGAGGACGAGTTCACGACAGCTGAAACAGCCCTTGCCCTGGGTCCCGGCACGGAGCATGCCATAGACGATATTGCGGTACTCAACTTGCAGATCAAGTCGGTGCTTTCGAATTTGACAGGAGGAGAGTCGTGGGCTATCGTCCAGAACTGCGACCGCAACGGTCTGGAGGCACGGCGCCGGCTGCACGGGAGGTTCGACGCGTTGACAGGCGGAAGGCGGCGGGCGCTGCTGCGTGCCACCCTGCCCCCTCGCCGGGCGAAGCTGGGGGAGGTTGTGACAGCTCTCCAGTTGTGGGGGAAAATGGTCACGCGGCACAACAAGAAGCAACAGAGGCTCGGAGAGGCCCCGGTTGCAGACGAGCGCCTGTGCAGCCGACTGGAGGCACTGGCCCCAGAGGACGTTGAGAACCACTTGCAGATGACCGCGAATCGTTTGAAAAAGCACAGCGACATGCGGGCTGAAGTGGCAACTTCCCACGAAGCTCGCACAGGGAAGAAAGTTCGCGTGACTCTGCAAGAGCGCATGAAGAGCGCGAGTTCCGGCGGCCCTGCGCCCGTGGACGTCGACGGCCCACAGACTGGAAGAGGCGGCAGAGACCCGAAGGGGCGACCCAGAGGAAAAGGAGACAGAGGGGGGAAAAGGAGGCAAAGGAGGACAAGGAAAGGGCCAAGGAGGAGGAGAAGTAAAGGGAGACGGGGGAAGACGCGCACCCCCGCCGAAGCCCTTCGAGGGGCGCTGCGACAACTGCGGCAAGTGGCGGCACAAGAAGGCAGACTGCTGGGGCAAGCCCCAGGGCGCGAGGAAATCCAAGGGCGACCCCAAAGGAGGCGGCCGCGGACGCGGCCCCAGGGGGGCCCGAGGCAGAGGCGCGGCCTCCCTCGAGGAAGCAGGAGACCACGGACACGAACCCGAGACGGAGCAGGCCCCCCTCGAGCTAGGTGCGTTCGACGTGCGGGCAGCCCCGCTGTCGGTCGCCCCTGCGGCTGGTGTAGACGACGAGGGGTGCGCCAAGTTCAACTTCGACACCGGCGCAGCAGTCGCTGCGCTCCCCAGGGGCCAGTTTGGCGGCGGCCACCCAGACGAGAACCACAGAGGTCACGCCACCGCGAGCGGGGAGCGAATCCCTGACTGCGGAAGGAGCCGGCTCGCGCGCGCGGGCGAACACGGGCAGCGTCGCGGTATCACCGGCCGAAAGACAGACGTGCACAGGTTGCTGGCCTCTGCAAGCCAAGTCTTCAGAGGTGGAAAGCAGGTGGCGTGGCTGACCGAGGATCCGAGGGCGGTGGGCGCATCATTCCGCGCGACGGTCCTGTCGCGAAAGCTTATCGCCAATGTGATCCGAAGGCGCGATCAGCTTGAGTCTGGGAAGACCATGCTGCCAGTTTACCAGGAGAAGGGCGCGTGCAATTTCTATCCGAAGGTAGACAGCCAGGAGGAGATCGGAGCAGTCTCCGAGACGAAGGCAGGCTCGCCGCTTTTCGGGCGGCAGGGCAAGCACTTGCAAGCCCGCTCGAAGCCCCGGCTGCTGGCAGCCCCGCGCCGGAGGAAGCGCGGGCCGCGGGCGGCCCCGCGCCCGCGGCAGCAGGAGCAGAAGCAGCAGCGGCAGAAGCAGAGGAAGAGCAGGAGGTAGGGGAAGAACAGCCCGGGGCGCGTCAGCGGGCAGCCCAGCGGCCACCTACCAAGCTTGAGCTTGCAGGCCACTACGCTACAGGGCATGCTGTCTATCGTTCGCGGCGTCGCCACTGCGTCAATAGCAGAGGCGTCGGCGAACAGCGCCGGCCACAGGCAGCGCAGCAGGCAGCGGAAGAGCATGCCGACCCAGTCGCAGTTTCTGATTGCAGCTTCATGGGGGGCACCGAGCAGGAGGAGACGATTCCAATACTTGTCGCCAAGGACAACCAAGGGGCACGCAGCGACAGCTACTCCAAGGAAAGGGGCCCATCTTCAACATCAAGTTCCCGGAAAGGGCTCCGGCCCAGGGTTCTCTTTTAGTAGGTAAACCTAGTCCCCCGGTGCCTGCTTGAAGGAGGCCGGCGAATTTTTTCCCTGATAAATAACGAGGTCGAAGGAGGCCGGCGAATTTTTCCCTGATAAATAACGAGCCCGATAAAATTTGAGATTTCTCGAGCGGGGCGCTTGTTTTGAGGCCGCGAATTAAAATTTGAGGATGTCTCGAGCGAAACGCTTGTTTTGCAGAAAATTGTGAGGATGTCTCGAGCGAAACGTCTTGTTTTGTGTTATAGATTGTCCCTCGATCCTTGGGACCTGAATTCTGAGGACCACCTCCCAGCACGACCACCCCCACAGCACGACCACTCCCCAGCACGACCACCCCCCAGCACGACCACACCCCAGCACGACCACTCCCCAGCACGACCACACCCCAGCACGACCCCACCCCAGCACGACCACACCCTAGCACGACCACACCCCAGCACGATCACACCCCAGAACGACCACACCCCAGCACGACCCCACCCCAGCACGACCCCACCCCAGCACGACCACACCCCAGCACGACCACACCCCAGCAGGACCCCACCCCAGCACGACCCCACCCCAGCACGGCCCACCCCAGCAAGACCCAACCCCAGCACGACCACACCCCAGCCGACCCGCACACATCACGACACCCCCCCCGATCACGAGGCCCAAGCACGACCAACGCCCCACACGACCACTCCCCAGCACGACACCTCCCAGCACGACCCACCCCCCCAGCAACGGACAACCCACCCAGCACGACACCCCCCAGCTCGTCCACACCCCAGCACGACCACACCCCAGCACGACCACACCCCAGCACGACCCCACCCCAGCACGACCCCACCCTAGCACGACCACACCCCAGCACGACCACACCCCAGAACGACCACACCCCAGCACGACCCCACCCAATCACGACCCCACCCCAGCACGACCACACCCCAGCACGACCACACCCCAGCAGGACCCCACCCCAGCACGACCCCACCCCAGCACGGCCCCACCCCAGCAAGACCACACCCCAGCACGACCACACTCCAGCACGACCTCACCACAGCACGACCACTCCCCAGCACGATCACGCCCCAGCACGACCACGCCCCAGCACGACCACTCCCCATCACGACCACCTCCCAGCACGACCACCCCCCCAGCACGACCACCCCCCAGCACGACCACCCCCCAGCACGACCACACCCCAGCACGACCTCACCACAGCACGACCACACCCCAGCACGACCACGCCCCAGCACGACCATGCCCCAGCACGATCACGCCCCAGCACGACCACCCCCCAGCACGACCACCCCCCCAGCACTACCACACCCCAGCACGACCACACCCCAGCACGACCACACCCAGTCGCACCCCCGTGGAATGTTTCGTGGGGTGTCTCGTGGAATGTTTCGTGGGGTGTCTCGTGGAATGTTTCGTGGGGTGTCTCGTGGAATGTTTCGCGGGGTGTCTCGTGGTACGTTTCGCGAGGTGTCTCGTGGTATGTTTCGCG
>CAUYUJ010006597.1:0-52515 GCA_963575745.1 Prorocentrum cordatum
TGTCCCTTCCCATTCGATCCAGAAGGCCCCCATTCAATCAACAACACTTCCAGACCTGCACGCAAGCCTGTCGCGGCCCCGACATCTTGCCTCAATGAATAGAGGGCTTCCATGATTTTGTCTTCTGGTGCATCGCCGTCTAGCTGACCACCCGCAGGTTGATAGTAAACATACCTAAACATAAGTCCCCTGCCCTGCCTCAGCATCTCCAGCAAGGTAGGGACGCAGAATTGCTCAACATCTTCGGGAGTTTTCGGCTGCTCCTCACACTGCAGCAAGAAGCTGGTGATAGCCCGCCCGGCGCGGTGTACATGTTCATCGGTGCATTGGGTGAAGCTCATTGGACTCTCTCGCGTATTTCGGTCTTCTGGCATTGGTGCACGTAGCTGCTGATCGTAAGGTTTGCGGAAGTCCAGCGTCACACGGTTCTTGAAGGTCATCGTGCCAGTGTTTTGTGAATCAAGGGCAGTTGTAGCAAATCTAGAAGGCACGCCCTGTAAGGACGAAAAGACATTGGAGTGCACTGTGGGGTCCAGGAGGAAAAGGTCAGTTGGCTCAGCGCAGGCAACATATTTTACTTTGTTATCTTTCTGCTCTGGCACGATCTTGTACGAAACTAGCCTTTCTGCAAGTGCCTTTTCCATTTTTCTTTGAGCTTGGCCTCGGCGCCTTCAGTGATCCACACTCCCTTTGACTCTTCGTAGAACTCGCAAGTCTTCCCAGAATAACTGTAGTTCAAATACGGGGCAACTGCCTGTGCAAAGAGGGCTAAGGGCCTGCCACCACGCAGGCTGTCGTTGATTTTTGATTTGAGCCATGCGACCGCCTTGATGCCGCAGCTGTGGGCAGTGATTTCCTCGGGCATCAAGGGGGCCCAGCCAGCATCGAGAGTGAGTCCAAGTTTATCAGTCACGAATTGTTTGTAATCTTCGACGGACATGGCCAACGAAGATGTCTTGAGAAGTATGCCTTCGGAGCTCAGTAACTGGTTGGCTTCGTCTGCAGCCTCCCTAGCATTGAGAGAAACGCCATGCCCAGAGTACCCAGAGTACGTAATGCAGGAATCATATATGAAACCACCAAGGCGGCACAAGGGGATTCCTTGGTGCACTGTTGCTGCACGTTCCACCCATGAGCGTTCTCTCTCCTGTAGCTTCAGAGAGGGATAAGTGGTCTTGCCTCTGCGAGCATCGCACGCGGCTCGTTGTTCTGGGGTAGCCTCTTCGTACATCGCATCGGCAAGCTCTTCCATTGTGTTGCGCACAGCCACCACCTTTGATGGCACGGGTCTACCTGTTTGCTCCTCGAAGGCGTGGCCTCTAGAGCCATAGCCAGTAGCATTGTAGAGAGATTTGATTTGAGTGACACTAGCGCCTGTCTCGGCGGCCAGCGCTGCTCGCGTGGCTTCGATGCTGCCTGGTGTTTGAACATATTCCTGTAGTTCGCGACACGGTATGTTCCTGGAGCCTGCTTCTTGCCGAGCTGCACGCAAGTGCGCGACCATGAGGTCGTGCTCCAGAATGGGAACTTCACTGTCTACAAAGAAAAGGAAGCGGCATACCTTGGGCATTTGAAGGACAGACCGGCCAAGCAAACAATCTGGTACTCCTCTTGCTTGCTCGTTTGCTATAGAGGTTGGCGTGTCAGTTTCCTTTTCGATATGGTAGCCACTGTATAGGCGGGTGCTCATGGAAAGCTCGCGGGATACTCCACCAGTCGATAGTAATCTGTTGTGTGGATGACGCGACCTCCCTCTCGAGTGCGGGAGGCCCTTAGCTTGATGTACTGCACCAACGTCATTGCATCCATTTGACCCCAGACTTGTGTCTTGCCAAACTCTGTGTTTACCAGAAGTTCTGCATTTGCGATCTGTATCGGCGGCGATTCAACAGTGACGTACTCCGTAGCTCTCCTAGATTCTGATTGATGGGTCGTAGACTCTCCAATGATAGGGTCCGACCTGCCTTTGCTCTTTCCTTTGGCTCTACCATGATCGCGCGGAGGTGGTGGCACCACATTAGCCACTACAGGACGCAAGGTTCTGCCACCAATCAAGTACCCACAGGTGTGCAAATCAGCACGACAGGCAGGGCATTGTGGACGATCGGCAGCTGCGGCCACTAAGCATGCGGCGTGCATCTTCACCATGCAAGCGCCACATCGACCCTCTGCTCCAGGATACACAAATTCTTGGCAAACGCAACAAGTTACATTCGATACTCCATCGGACGAAACAGTCCCTGAGTTGGACGGTGTCGCTGTCTCAGATACACGTGCTGTCTCCCTAGAGCCAGAGTCAGCATCGACATCCATGGCATCATCCGAGTGACTCGTCTCTCCCTTCTGCGAGAGAGATGACAATCCCGAGACAGGGGCAGCTGCCATGGGCGACGCTGCAACCCCGTCTTCTTCCATACTCAGAGTATCTGTCACCATCCTAGAGGCTTGTCCAGACATATCATCATCATTGCCGATACTCGAAGCAGGTGCGTGGTTGCGCTGAGCGTATACTTTAGGCCTACTTTCGATGGCTTCGTGCAGGTCAAGCGCGGCTTCGATTCGCCGGCATCCACCTGACGTGTTGCTCAGATTACCACAGAACGTGTCGACAGAGCTGTCGCGTGTGGCTGCACTGGGTGCTGGAGATGGCGAATGTAGCCGTTTTGTCTGGCCTCCAACGGCACCCTTTTGTCTGAGAGAGAGAGGCACCGTACTCATGATAGGAGGCGGTGGCATGGTGCTCGATGATGCAGAGTACTCTCCTTCTCCTACTTCTTGCTCGGACGAAGCGGGAGCGGTACCATGAGTACCATGAGACTGACTCGCCTCCTGCTGCTTCTGCATCGAAGACTCCATCGTGCGTTGCTTCAAAGCCTGACTATGTGGGCTGTCGTGAACATTCGGAGGGGAGAGGTCCCCAGCCTCCGATCCCGAATCTGTGAACTCCGAAACTCCAGTCATGTCAGCCATCTGCCTACGCTGCCTACGGGCGACGATGAGCAACCCTTGACCCTTGATAGGAACTATAGGAAGTAGAGTCTGCGACTGGGTGGGCGAATTGTTAGCTTGAGCAGTAGCGGCTAGGTACAATATTCTCTCACTACCATAGATACCATGGATAGGCAGTCGGCGATGAGTGAAGTAAAGTATATACACGAAAAGCATTTAATCACACACTACCATGGATGGGATAGGATAGGATACATCGGATGCGAGCAAGAGTACTATACTGTTCATGACGTCGCTGTGTATGTGCTATGGCTAAGGGAACATGGCCTATGGTATGATACTATAATGTTCTAAAGTAGAATGGGGGATACTCTCGGGGTATTTGGACGAGGGGAGTTTTACTGGGATGCGGCCCCAATATAGACACTGCTCATTATACCGCGTCTGTAACACTGGTGCTGTCTGTGTCATGATGCTACGCACAGCGACTACGCGGACAACGCTCGCCGATCAGAATACTAGATCACAGTCGTACTGACAGCGCCCCCCCTAGAGTGAGCGATGGCAAATGCGATTTTCTTGAACCGCTCAATAGTCGTGAGGTCGGCGCTCACTATGATAGGGCAGGCTTTATGCTGTCACTCAGAGCCAATTGTCCTACTCAGAGAATCAAGTCCCTATTGCCCTACTATCGATACTAGCACAAACTTGCTAAAGGTTTCTACCGCGCTTGAGGAACTGAGTGGCACCAACAACGCCCTTTGCTTCGCCGGCATCCTGCTTCTGCTGCACACACTGGCGACAGAAGAAGCGCTTCAGCTCAGCTTTCCCATTCTTCAGAACATCCGTCTCCGAAGCGTCCTTCTCACAGATGGCACATGGCATCGGCTTCTCGGCACACTCTACACAGACAACCTTCGTATCGATCCTGCGATGCTTCGCAACGGTTGCCCCTGTCGCCCAAGATGCATCGCAAAGATAACACTGTCCCTTATAGCGAGTGGCAAAGGTACCATTGCCACGGTTCACTTCTGGTGCACTCGCCTGTCCTCCGATCTGCAGGTCTGCAGCGTCTCGTTTCGGACGTAACTTGGACTCCGCATGTTCCTTCGGAGCCACCGAGGATGCGATCTGGGAACGGATGTCTTCGCGACAGATCGGGCAGGTCTGGCAAGGTTGCTGTTTGATGTTGTGCGCGCAGCCGCCGCACAGAATGTGGCCACAGTAAAGTATCTTCATGAAGTGCTTGTGCTCTGGATTCATCTCGGCCGCTTGAACTTCCTCGTAGCAGACCGGACACTTGCACTGCCGTCCAAGCTCTTGGACAAGTTGTTGGAACTTCTTCAAAGTCTCCTCCAGAGTATCGTTGCTCCCTGCGGCTGCAGCAGCATCTACAGCCTGAGATGCCGCGCGCACTTGACCCCACTCTGTATGCGAGCGACGCACCTCGTCGAAGAAGCAGGCAAAAGCGTACTTCATGTTCCGGCGATAGAAATTGGCCTTGGCCAACAGCTTCCGATGCCCGTCGGGAGTGCAAGGATATTCTCGCTCTGTAAGCTCTCCAGCCATGGCGTCGCGAATGAACAAAGGTTTCTGGACTACGCTTGTACGCGCGCTTCGATCGCTCGAGAAGCACGTGCCGAAGTGGGAATACATACTCTGAGTATGCAGACACGCACACACATAACACAAAACGTAATCTATGAGACACGACCCATTTTGCAATTTCAAGAAAAACGTTAGCCTATAAAGAAATTCAAATAGATCCGAGGGCGGTAAACTTACTATCATGATAGGATTAACCCTACGAGTTTTTGATTGTCGCCTGCATGCATGTATTTGCATTTTTCAATGCGACGGTTGAGACTGTATACGTATACGTGGGGCTGCTCTAACTATGCATCGCCTACGCCTTTCATTCAATGACATGATAGGTTCACGCTTACTGTCCAACCCTCGGCCGTGCGGACTCGTTTTGAATCCGACTACGCTTAGCGACCCTTGCGGTTGACGTCGACTCGCGTTTCAATCTATGGTAGGCAACCCTCTCCGCAATTGTGCGGAACACAAGCGAGCCAGAAGGTCCAGCTTCATCGACGGCGGGCACGCCGTGCTGAGTCAGGAGATTTGCTTCGAGCGTCATGATTACGGCTGTGCCTGGAGCGAGGGTTTGGTCGAAGAAAGGCTTTTCGATTGCTTGTGCCTTGTCTGATCGTTTCTTGAACCCCTTCTCATCTTCGCCTGGCTGCTTTTCTAGGAAGACTCGATCACGCAACTGGAAGGGGCGACCATGAGCGCCAATTTTCACGACTGTAATCAACGAGCCAGCCTGGATCGATTTGGGCTTATCATAATGCCAACCGATGTGATGATCTCCATCGACAACCTCGTTACGATGTAATGGTTAGCTTGGGGGTAGCCGACACCTCGTACCCACTCGTCATACTTGTCTGCAATTGGTGCCAACTCTGGGCATGCGTTGATTTCAGAAGTGGCTCCAATAATGCGATGTTGCCAACCTGTGTAGAAATATTTGACAAAGCCGTCGGTTTCTGGGTTTCCTCTTTGAAGCCACATCTTGCTTCGCTTCAGTTCGTTGCCGCGATAGTTCAAGGCCTTGTTGGACCCATCGACCCATCCTCATGGTCGTGCCTTGCATGGCACGATCTGCTCGTTCCTGCCAACGACTGAATAGTTTGATTCCAAGTCTGTCTGTAGCTTCGACGGATCGAACCCAAATATCTCTTGGGCAAACTTGGGGATGACCCAGATATCCAAACCCGATCGCACGCGGTATTCGTCCATGAGACACGCTGGCATTACGAACTACCTAACCGAACCTCTTAGTAAGCAGGGCGTGTGTGGTTGGGAAAGGTCAGCAATACTACGTGCTTGAGAACACAAAGGCTATAAATTAAAAAGCGGAGAACTTGGGAAACAAGAACCCTCCTGCTTCAGCCAGCTTCAGCTTGGGTGGTTGGGTATGGACCATTGTTGTAGACGGCTTTATTATACTTTGAATATGGGTGGTGGGTGGTGGGGGGGATGCCTGATAACGCGCGCTTTTCTATCTGAGAATGCACAATTCAATAAGAGTCAAATGTCAATACTACAATTGGGCGTCATGCCCCCCCGCCATGAGACTATTCTAGCCTACTCACTCTCAATCATCGTGAGCGGCGCTGGCCCCAGTTTCTTGTGCTCACCTACCGCGCCGCTGCCTGCTTCTTCAAAGAAATAAAATAATAAATCTTCAAAAAGAAAAAAAAAAACACAACAAAACAAAAAAAAAAACAAAATAGAACAAAAAAGAAAAAAACAAAAAAAAAAAAGAAAAAAAAAAACAAAAAAAAAACCAACAAAAAGTAAACAAAACTCAAAAAAAAAAAACCAATATCAAAACACAAAAAAAAAAAACAAAAAAGAAAAAGGGGAAAAAAAAAACATGGAAACCAAACTCTTCAAACAACCTACAAAACGGCGAAAAAAAAATATTCAAAAAAAATAAAAAAATTCAAAAAAAAAAAAAACAACAAAAAGATAAAGAAAGCTAGAAAAAACAACCAGAAAAAAAAAAAAAAAAAAAAAAAAAAAAAAAAATGCAAAACAAAAAAAAACATCAAGCAAAACAGCGCTGTGCTCGTTCGTTTACACTCACAACACTGAACTTGTAAGTCGTAGGCAGTCAGTGGTCGCAAGCGCATCTCTTCCCGCCCTTTCTGGAGGCCGTTGTGCAGCCCGCTTTCGAGGACCTTGTTTACGACGTCTCTCAACTCACGGACAATCTCCAGGCCCTCCTGTTGCGCATCCCGGAACTTCAAGCCCATCGTCCGCAAATAATCTTCACGCCCATTGCCGACCATGGTGTAATTCTCCAAGTCCACAATCGCAGGGGCGATGTGCTGACCAATGTCGCCGTAGATATACTTGCACCAATATGGCCCGAAGCACGGGATCGCCTTCATGATCTCCCTGAGGAATCTCTGATGCCAGATGGCTGGTGTGGTAGCTGGATCACTCAGGATTTCAGCGGCGTGCTGAGCCGCCCGCCACCAAGCCTCCAGCGAATTGACCACCGCCTTCCTCCAAGAACCATGAGCGCCACTGCAGCGGATGGCATCTTTGTTTTCCCTTCTACCGCTGAAGAGGTGGGACTTGCTCTGTGCCTTCGTTGGCCCCTCTGCGTGGTACATCGCGGCCACGCCTTGCCGCAGCGCTTCCATGTCCCCACTTTCACAGAACTTCAGAAGGAGAGGTCGCATATGGGTCCACGCCTCAACGGTATTATGATACCTCCAGAGGACGATGCCAAAGATTTGATGGTGTACGTCTGGATCAAGCGTGTCGACGATCTCCTTGGCGATAATCGTCCTCTTCCTGGTATCACCGTTCGGGTGTGGGAACTCATGGCCTCCGACTAGTAGGAAATCGTAGCCTTCTGGGGTTCGCCCAGCGTTCGATGGCTTCGCGTAGCTGGCCGCCACAAGATGGGCAATGAAGTCAGATACGTGCTCCGTCTGCTCCTTCTTGACCCACTTGTTCCCAGCACAAGCCTCACGCACAATGTTCTGCACAGCAAGGAAGTCGATGCGGCCCTGGTCCCTGCGCCAACCTTTGTTGCCGCCAGGTGGGCATAGCTTGCAGCTTTTGCACACGGCGCCCTTACGCGAGCGGGGGAGAGTGCGCTTGCAGTGCAGGCAGCTTCGCTCGATGTGGTCCGTGCCATCTGCCGTCCGAGTCGGGGCAACACCGCCTTCGTCGTCTGATGACTCGTCGCTGCTCCAGAGAGACTCCAATGCCCCGACGGAGTCACTGTCGGACTTGCCGGAAATGGAAGAGCTACCTGCAGACGTCGAGGGCTCCTCATTCAGGACTGTGCTCGACACTTCGATGTCCATTGCCGAGTACTCAGAGTAGTGCTCCAACCTGCGTCGTTTGCCCGCTTTGACAATGTCATCCAGATCTGCATCGTATGCTGCTACAGCTTCTGGAGATATGACCAGCTCGTCCACATGTACGAACAGGACACGCTTCTCCAGCGGTAGCTTGTCTGTGTCCTTCACACCCTCGATAGCCCGGAGCCATTCTTTTGGAGTGTCATTGACGCAGATAATGCGAGGCTGCAGCGGCTTGAAATGGAGCATGACATTGCGGACGCGCACCTGTCCACCATTACGAGCATCCAGGAGGTGCTTGAAATAGTTCGCAGAAAGTTTCTTGCCATGCTGTGCGACGTCGTCCGCCGAGAACTCTTCGAAGATAACAGTGACGAACCTTTCGAATTCATCCTGCACTTTCTTCAAGGCTTCGGGGCCGTTACCCTTGATGTACCTGGTGTCGTACCTGATGGCAAAATCTTTCGCGATCGCTTCGGCAGATGGCGTCTTCTGATTCCCGCCAGCCCCCCACAGCACAAGCGTCTTCTCCAAGTGGAGCCTTGACTCAACGTACTCGGACAGCGTCACTGTCTCGTTCTGCTTGGTCAGGGGGTTATAGATGCGACCAGGCTTGGCAGCGAGGGCCCGCACATCGTCTGGATAGATTAATTTGGTGCAACCAGGCTCACCAACCCTGAAAAGGAAAAAAAAAAAAAAAAAAAAAAATAGAAAAAAAAAAAAAAAAACATAAAAAACAAAACAAAAGAAAGAAAAAAAAAAAGAAAAAGAACAAAACAGTAAAAGGAAATGCAAAAATAAGAAATAAAAAAAAGAACGTGAGAACAAAAAAAAAACAAAAAAAAAAAGCAAAAAAAAGAAAAAAAAAAATAAGAAAAAAACAACAAAAAAACAATAAAACACAATAGAAAAAAGAGAAAAAAAAACAAAAAAAAAAAAAAAAAAAAAAAAATGATACTAAGAGAAAAAAACATAAGAAAAAAATAAAAAAAAGGACAATGCCATCTTGAAGTTTGCGTTTCGACTCGCGTTTTTCCTCGAGACGTCGGAGCTTCTGTATTTCGGGGCCGCACTTCAGTAGCGCATGACCCTGTGTGCCTGGGCTGCGGTCATGTTTGTCAGCCAGCTTCGCTTGCGCCTTGAGCTGTATCAACTCCTCTTCATCCAAGTCCTTCACGCTGTCAAACAGTGTTTCGAACTCAACGGGGGGCTCGTCGTTACCATGGATAGGCATGTCGTCGACCTCCTTCGGGGATTCGATCGCGAAGTTGGAAGTGATCTGGCTGTAATCTTTGAACCATGCCCGCACGAAATCTTCGATCGCCCTTGCACCGGCCAGGCCCCGCCCGGGTTTCAGGATTTCTGACGAAGCCACGGGCCGAACTTCTTCAGGTAAATCTCCCAGATTCACTTTCGCCTGATCAGCTTTGTGGATAAGAGCCAGGACGGCATCCCTGTCGGATCCACGCCGTACGCTGAGTCGGCGGTGTCCTTTGGCGAGCAGTGGATCCCACAGGAGGTCGAATACTTCCCCCGTTGTCTTCTGGGTATTAATGCGGCACACGAGCCACTGCATCCTCGAGCTCATGCACGAGTCTTTCGTATCATCGAGGCTGTCCTCGTTTACCTCCACTCCACCTTCGGCTTGAGTTGTAATCTTGTTCACGGACATGAAAGGGCCACGAAGAAAAGTTGAGGCCATTGTTGTTCAAGTGCTAAAGACCACGCCCGCAAAGGGACGCAACTGCAAAGATTTGAGACTCTATGGCTAGAGCAGAAACATAGAAACATAGTAACCTAGAAACATAGAAATATAGAAACATAGAAATTCTGTGCGATCTGTGTTCAAGGTTTCTAGGTTTCTAGGCTTCTAGGCTTCAAGGGTGGATAAGCTGCGGGAATGCTGCGGATATGCTGCAAGCCCCCCTGGACCCCCGGCGCGCGCCCCAGGACCTCCAGGACCCATAGGACGCCCCCAGATCTCCCTCCCGGTAGCCCACGCAGCTCCGCTACCATGTGATACTTGAGCCAAACATACATCGAAATTCACATTTGCTTTATATGTTTATTTAATGTAAACGAACGAATTACCTGAATTACCTTGCATTACCTGCTGCATTACTCATAGATGCAGAAGCAAATCCATCAGGTTTCAAGAATTTACGGCGAGTGGGAATCGATTGGGATTGACAACGGGGGATTAATAGGAAATTGACAGGGAATTGGACTTTGGAGTTTAGAATTTGGAGTGTGGACTTTGGACTTTGGAATTTAGAGCTTGGACTTTGGATTTTGGAGCTTGCATCCAATTCCCTATCGAAGTCCCTATCCGGTCCTCCATCCAAAACCACATAGAAAGTCACGTAGAAAGTCACAGCGATTGTCACAGCGGCTTCTTTTACATAGAGGAAGTGTCAAATTAAACTGTTTCAAAAATTTACGATCGCTGGGCTCGACGCTTCCAATTGTTCAACCATTCTGGTGCCCCCCATAAGCATTGTCAAGGGTTTTTTGTGTTTCATTTGTCTTTATCTTCATCTCTACCTTAGCAGGAGAATTTTCAGATGTTTCATTAATTTACGAATCCACTTGGCCAAAAAGAATTGAATTCCCTATGCAATCCTTTATAAGCATTTTGAAATGTTTTTTGCGTTTCATGTGTCTTTATCTTCATCTCTATCTACCTTAGCAGGATCATTTTCAGATGTTTCATTAATTTACGAATTCACTTTTCCCAAAAGTACTTTGAGGGAAACCTTATAATATAAGCATTTTGGAGTGTTTTGTGTGTTTCAGCTGTCTTTATCTTCATCTCTACCATAGCAGGATAATTTTCAGATATTTTATTAATTTACGAATCCACTTGTTCGCAAAAGGACTTTGAGGGAAACCTTAAAATGTACGCATTTTGATTTTTTTTGTCGTGTTTCATCTGTCTTTATCTTCATCTCTACCTTAGCAGGATAATTTTCAGATGTTTCATTAATTTACGAATCCACTTTTCCCAAATGTACTTTGACGGAAACCTTACAATGTAAGTATTATCAAGTGTTTTGTGTGTTTCATGTGTCTTTATCTTCATCTCTACCTTAGCAGGAGAATTTTCAGATGTTTCATTAATTTACGAATCCACTTGTTCGCAAAAGTACTTTGAGGAAAACCTTATACTGTAAACATTTTGGAGTTTGTTTGCGTGTTTCATTTGTCTTTATCTTCATCTCTACCTTAACAGGAAAATTTTCAGATGTGTCATTAATTTACGAGTCCACTTGTTCGCAAAAGTACTTTGAGGGAAACCTTATAATGTAAGCATTTTGAAGTTTTTTTTGTGTTTCATGTGTCTTTATCTTCATCTCTACATTAGCAGGAGAATTGTCAGATGTTTCATTAATTTACGAATCCACTTGTTCACAAAAGTACTTTGAGGGAAACCTTATAATGTAAGCATGTTCAAGTGTTTCGTGTGTTTCATTTGTCTTTATCTTCATCTCTACCTTAGCAGGAGAATTTTCAGATGTTTCATTAATTTACGAATCCACTTTTCCCAGAGTACTTTGAGGGAAACCTTATAACGTAAGCATTTTGGAATTTGCTTGTGTGTTTCATTTGTCTTTATCTTTATCTCTACCTTAGCAGGATAATTTTCAGATGTTTCATTAATTTACGAATCCATTTTTCCCAACAATACTTTGAGGGACACCTTATAATGTAAGCATTTTCAAATGTTTTGTGTGTTTCATTTGTCTTTATCGTCATCTCTACCTTAGCAGGATAATTTTCAGATGTTTCATTAATTTACGAATCCATTTTTCCCAAAAGTAATTTGAGGGAAACCTTATAATGTAGGCATTTTCAAATGTTTTGTGTGTTTCATGTGTCTTTATCTTCATCTCTACCTTAGCAGGAGAATTTTCAGATGCTTCATTAATTTACGAATCCACTTTTCCCAAAAGTAATTTGAGGGAAACCTTATAATGTAAGCATTTTCAAGTGTGTTGTGTGTTTCATTTGTCTTTATCTTCATCTCTACCTTAGTAGGAGCAAATCCTACATGTTTCATTAATTTATCAGATTTTGCGTAAAATTCTGTACAGCTTATTTACAGCTTATTTAAAGCTTTTGATGTTTCCGGGGCTGGATTTGAGGCCTCCGGGGCTGGATTCTACCGATTGCCGATCCGTGGACACCCTACCAGCCCAATTCTACATCCGTGGACGGCCTCCCCCAGTCCAGCCCCAGCCCACCCCCCCAGCCAACCCAGCCCAGCGCAGACCAGGCTAATCCAAGTAGCAAGCCAACCCGCCAATTCTACGATGGATTGTCGATCCGTGGACGGATTCCCCCTTCTCCCCGGACACCCTGCCAGCACAATTCTACATCCGTGGACGGCCTCCCAGCCCCCAGCCCCGCCCCCAGCCAACCCAACCCCCATCAAATGGCATTGAGGAAGTTCCTTGGGTGGCCCGGAAGGTATTGAGGAAGTTGCGTGGTCTGCCTGGAGAGCATCCCATAGAGAGAGAGGCAGTTCATGGGGTACGTCAAAGGGCATTGAGGAAGTTCCTGGGGAGCTTTGGAAGGAGTTGAGGAAGTTCCTTGGGTGTCCCGGAAGGCATCGAGGGAGTTCCTTGGGTGTCCCGGAAGGCATCGAGGAAGTTCCTGGGGAGCTATGGAGGGCATCCCATAGAGAGAGAGGAAGTTCCTGGGGTGCCCCGGACGGTCCCATTCCACCACGGATTGCCCATCCGTGGACGAATTCCCTTCTCCCTGGACACCCTGCCAGCTCAATTCTACCACGGATAATCCGCGGACGGCCTCCCAGCCCCCAGTCCAGTCCCAGCCAACCCAGCCTCCTGCCGGAACCCTGCCAGTTGATAAGGATCTTGATAAGGATCTTGAAACAATCTTGAAACAATCTTGACATGATAGATAGTATGAGCAGAAGTCTGGGCAGATCTTCTGAGCATAAATCTGAGCAGAAATCTGAGAGCACAAGTCTGAGCGGAAGTCTGAGCAGATATTCGAGGCAGAAGTCTGAGCAGATATTCTGAGCAGAAGTCTGAGTATATATTCTGAGCAGAAGTCTGAGCAGATATTCTGAGCAGAAGTCTGAGTAGAAATTCTGAGCAGAAGTCTGAGCAGATATTCTGAGCAGAAGTCTGATCAGAAATCTGAGCAGATATTCTGAGCAGAAGTCTGAGCAGAAATCTGAGCAGATATTCTGAGCAGAAGTCTGAGCAGAAGTCCAAGCAGAAGTCCAAGCAGAAGTCTGAGCAGAAGTCTGAACAGAAATCTTAGCAGAAGTTTAAACAGAAATCTTAGCAGAAGTCTGATCAGAAATCTAGGTTCAGAAAGCCAGCCCTGCCCCCCTGGCTCCCTGCCCTGCCAGCCCCCCAGGAAGATCTGCCGCCTCCGGGGGTGGGATTTCAGGCCTCTGGGGCTGGATTCTACCGAATGCCGATCCGTGGACGGCTGGGAGCTCAATCCAGCCCAGCCCAAGCCCCTGGCCAGCCCAAAAAGTTCGATGCTGGGCTTGGGATACTGATTTGAGGCTGCTCAGTGGCGGAAGCTGTATTTGGAAAACGAGATTCAGGGATACTGGATTCGAAGAAACTGGATTCAGGGATATTGGAATCAGGGATGCTGAGGGATTGATCGAAGATGCTGGATGGATAGAAGTATGCGCTGGTATGCTGATTTTGACATTCTGGATGAAGGGCTCCTGGATGTGGGATGCTGACAGATCCTGGGAGGATACCGGATGAGTTATGCGAGAAATCTGAATGAGGATGCTGGATGTCAGATTGAGAATGCTGGATTGAGGGATGCTGGGCGGGTGGGTTTCAGAATGGGCGAGCATGGCTTTCAAAGTGGGGGAGGCTGGATGAGTTAAGTTGGAGATGCCAGATGTTGGAACATAGATGCTGACTAAAGGATGTCAAGTCATGGGAGCAGGGAAAACAAGTAATGAATGTACAGGGGTCGGCGGCATGGGCCAGGAAGGATATGGCAGCGTCCAGTTTGAATAAGTTGCCTGCGTCACAATAGGGGGTAAAATATGGGGAATTGGCATGGATTTGGGGTGGATTTGGCCTCCAGGAGCTATCCCGGGACCCTCCGGTGGGATTTCCCAGCTCTGGTGTCCGCTCCGGCAGGCCATTTCGAAAAAAATCCTAAATTTTTGACTTCTTTTGATTTTTGGATTATTTTTAAAGTATAAATAAGTTGCGATTGAGGGGTCGGGACCCCTCTAGAAAGATTCGCAGCGCAATTCTGTGCAAAATCCCGCGACAAATGCCCCGAGATCTTTTATGGCGACCCATTTCCTGAAGATTTTGTCCCGATTGGGGTGGGTCAGCGTTCCGGAGCCAGCTCGCACACTTTTTTCCTGGCCAGATACCAGATCGGGAATTTTTCCACCTGCGTCGGGAATTTGGTTTTCCCTTTCTTTTAACATCAGATTCAAACCGGACGCGGCCATACGTAAGCTCCAACATCATCTTAATCAGAACTCCGCATTCTGTATCTTGATGCAGAGGACCCCCCTGCTCGAGCCCACAGACAAGTGGGCTGTCATAAACAGCAGAACTATACGGTTAGGCTTTGGTTCGGCGGGATTCCCGGGGTCCCATGCCAGCCTGGCGACATAGAGCCGGGGCCTGACAATCGGACTTGAGCGGGAGCTTCCTCTGGGAATGGCGGATCAGATTATGGAATACTCCGTAGTGACTTTGAAGCTCCTAGAACTCCAAGGGTGGAGGCTCTCTTTCTGAGAGAAGCTCCACATCAGCCAGAACCCCTGCGTACAATGCACCACATGTGGTGCTGTCCCCTGAGCACCATGCCTGATCACCACGGCAACACTTATATTTTCCTACATACATGTCAAATGTCAACTTTCAAAGGCATCCTAATGGGATGGGTGGTCAAACGTCAATGGGGTGACGGTCCCGCTGTACCTGGGCCGTATGTCAATCCTATGCACTATGTCCCTCACTCATCATCCGATTCCATAGTACAGCTCGGGAGAAAAAAAAAAAAAAAAAAAAAAAAGAAAAAAAAAAAACAAAAAAAAAAAAAAAAAAAAAAAAAAATAAAAAAAAAAAAAAAAATAAAAAAAAGAAAAAAAAAAAAAGAAAAACAAAAAAAAAAAAAAAAAAACAAAAACAAAAAAAAAACAAACAAAAAAAAAAAAAAAAAAAAAAAACAAAAGAAAAAAAAGAAAGATCTTCAGGGTAGAGCTCTGCAATACGGGCGCTCTTGAGCGCTCGGGGGTTCAAATCGTCTTTCTCACTCTTTTCTTCTTCACTCTCTTCTTGCTCTTCTTTCTCTTCTTTCGCCGCATCACTCTGCTCCTCTTCGTCAGTCTGCTCCTCTTCGTCACTCTGCTCCTCTTCGTCACTCTCCTGGCTAATAACCTTCTCTTTACCAACGAGGTGGTACTTGTCATCAGCCAACTCGTTGAAAGCCTCAACCTCTTTCTCGAACCGGGCTCGCTGATATTGGCTACAACATGCTTTGGTCAACAGCTCGCGGTGCATATTTGCGAGCTTCTCACAAACATCCTGTGCTTCTTCATAGTCGTCCTGATTGTCATACTTGACGTTGTCCCGGATGTCCTGCATGATCCTTTTCTGAGACTTCACGTTCTTATCCAGATCCTCCAACTTTTTATTCTGATCTGCGGTGGCCAGAGTGACTGGCTGCTGGTTTACCTGGTACTGTTCCCACATTGCCTTCAATTCCCCACGAGTGATTGGCCTGTTGTCGTCTGAGGAGCTGCCGGGAGTCGGCTCGACTGTACCTGCGCTCACCTTCTCCTTCACCGCCTCTAGGGTCTTGAACTCTCGCTTCCAACCGAAAACCATTTCTTTGAATGGTGCGACTCGAGCCTTGATTTTCTCTGTGTCCTTCTCATACCTTTGCTGCAAGTCTGCCTTCTCCTCTTCACTTGAACACTTTTTCATGTCAGAGCGCAGTTTCTCATTCAAGTTGTGCTCATCTTTCTTCTGCCCCATGTCCAGACAGTGCAAGAAGTAGGTCAGATCATCTTCCTTGTCTTTTTGTGACCATTTTTTCTGGTAGGTTGCAGAAGCGACCTGCGCCGTACCATTTTCGATCGCCTTTGCCATGGCTACAGAGAGAGTCAGAGACAGCGAGACGCGAGGAAGAGAAGCAAGAAGCGTACAAGCACACACTTGGGCCAAGCGTGTGCGCATGATTCATGAAAACAAAAAGATGCAAGTGCAGACGCCTACTCGGGAGGTGGGCGCATGTACGCACATGCACCACATGTGGTGCTCTACTGCTACCCTACTAAATGCACCACATGTGGTGCTGTCCCCTGAGCACCACGCATGATCACCACAGCAACATAAATATATATATATATCTTTCTACAATACATGTCAAATGTCAACTGTCGAAGGCATGCTAATGGAGAGGGTCTCCTGAGACAGAACGTCTCAGATTTACGACCCAAACCACCTAAGCCTGCACTCACTCTGCCTCAGTCCTACGCTTCAATATAAAACCATTCTCCCATTGACCCTCGAAAGAGCGACCATCAGCAAATGTCCTGATGCCCTGGCCATGTTTCTTACCATTCTCCCACTGGCCCTTGTAAGAGCCACCAGACTTCCAAATCTTTTTGCCCTGGCCATGGAGCCCGTGATTCTCAAACTGGCCCTCGTAAGAGCTACCGTCCGTCCAAATCCTTTTGCCCTGGCCATGGAGCCCGTGATTCTCAAACTGGCCCTCGTAAGAGCTACCATCCTTCCAAATCAATCTGCCCTGACCATGGAACTTGTTATTCTCCCACTGGCCCTTATATGACTCACACGCATGACCCTTTGACAAAATGGCCTCGCCGTAGCCATGGGCCTCGCCGCTCTTGTTGACCTCACCAAGATACTGCTCGCCGTCTTGGGTGGTGAACTTTACCTTCTTCGCCTGCCTCTCCTCACCGAAGTCGTCAGCCTTGCGCTTGCATGTCTGTACATCCCGCCACTTCTCCGCCCTCTCCTCGACGAGGCCGAAGCACCCCTTCGGAAAAGTCGCTGAGAGCCACCCAACGTCATCGATCCAGTAATCCACTTCGAACTCATCTTCCGCCACACGAATGATTTCGGCGTACTGGCCGGAGAGCAAGAGGAGATTGGCTGTGACGTCGGTCCCTGCGAAATCCGCGAGGTCTGTATGGTCGAAGGTCTTGAAGACGATGGCCTCGCCCTCGGCAAACTCGGGGGCATTGGACAAGAACTCCACTAGTTTCTGAAGATTAGATTCGATGGTCTCTGAGCGGTCGCACACGAACTCAGGCACGACCTTCTCCATCGAGTTGAAAGCAATTGTTTCTCCCAATATCTCGAGGTTCCATAAGAAAGACCTGGTATGATCGTATTGCTGGTAGTCTAGATTTTCCATTGCCATCGAAATCACATGGTGAACCATTCGAGACAAATTATCGTCCACGGATCGATCGTGATCGAACTTGAACTTCGTGAACTTCTTACACAACTTCTCGAGGCCAAGGCCTTCGCAGTCGGTCGAAACTTTGTCGCCTTCTTTTTTCAAGTAGCTGCTGATTGCGGCAGCAGCCACGTGGTGAACCATTCGAGACAAGTTCTCATCCACAGTTCGATCGTGATCGAATGTGAACTTCTCTTTCTTTTCCCCTTTATTTTTCAAGTAGCTGCTGATTATGTCAGCTGCTACCCTACTCTTGAAGGTATCTCCGCCGACAAACTCCTTAAGCCGTTCGGCCACAGCGGCTTTATCCAATAGACTTTCGCTCAATTTCTCAACAGCCTCAGCTAAGTAGTCTTCGCCGACAAGCCTCTCAACGAGCTCATCCTCCAAGTCTAATGTGTCAACGATCTCTTCGACGCTATGGTCTTCGAATATTTGTTTTAGGGCCGCTTCTTTGTCTACCAAATCTGCCACGCCCTGCGCGGCTTTCGTTTGGGCCTCCAACTTTTCAGTGACATTCTGCAACTTCTTATTCTGATCTGCGATGGCCAGAGTGACTGGCTGCTGGTTTACCTGGTACTGTTCCCACATTGCCTTCAATTCCCCACGAGTGACAGGCTTGTCGTCTGAGGAACTGCCGGGAGTCGGCTCGACTGTACCTGCGCTCACCTTCTCCTTTACCGCCGCTAGGGTCTTGAACTCGCGCTTCCAACCGAAAACCATGTCTATGAGAGGCTTGACTCGTTCACTGATTTTCTCCTTGTCAGTTTCATACCTTTGCTGCAAGTCTGCCTTCTCCTCTTCACTTGAACACTTTTTTATGTCAGAGCGCAGTTTCTCGGACAAGTTGTGCTCATCTCTCAACTGCCCCATGTCCAGACTGAACAAGAAGTACTTCAGATCATCTTCCTTGTCTTTTTGGGACCAATTTTTCCTGTGGGTTGCAGAAGCGACCTGCGCCTTACCATTTTCGATCGCCTTTGCCATGGCTACAGCGGAAGTCAGAGACAGTCAGGGACAGCGAGGGAGAGAAGCAGATGAGCACAAGCACTCACTTGAGCCGAACGCGTGCGCATGATTCATGAGCACACAAAGATGCCAGTGCAGACACCTACTAGGGACCTGGCATGTGCACACACGTGCACCACATGTGGTGCAACCTACACATCCTCCAATCCTACCTACCACCCGTGCACCACGTATGGTGCTGAAAGCCAGCGCACCCTCTCGGCTAGCGCTCCCCTTGAGCCAACTGCTACAGACGCGTTACATGCGGCGCACACACCCTTTCACATGTGGTGCTGAAGCGCTCGACCACAAACAGGAAATTGCTCATATCAAAACATGTTATTTCCGGAATGAAGCACCAACAAAACATCTGAAACACCAAGGATGGCCTACATGGGTAACGCCTGCGTGTCGGGGGGGATCTAAAAACAATTATCTACCAAGAGGGTTACTGTTAGCTCGCCATGCCTTTCGTCAAAAGCCACGCAACTAAACAAAACCGTCTGTCCCGCAAGACCCCAAACAGCAATCTACGAGCCTCCAGAATCCTAAGACCCAGAGGTTAGCGTCAGGACCGATCCGACTCAGGCATGCAAGCTGCTCCAGTATCCGTGGACCCAGAGATCAGCATGCATGCCTGAACAGCAGCGCCCTTGTGGCTTAGCACCCCACTTGCCTATCTCATGTACCCAAATAATAGCGTCAGAGGCGATCTGAATCAGGCATGCAGGCTGCTCCAGAATCCGTAGACCCAGAGATCAGCATGCAAGCCTGAACGACAGCGCTCATGTTGATACATAACTTCTCTGACGCATGTTTACGTGCATGTTATCTTTCCCTTGGGGGGAAGGCCTTGTGGAGGAAGTGGGGGAGGGTCAGTTAAACAGACGCGCACAACGCATTCCTTTGTGACCCCAAACAGCGAGTATCCGGCCAGCGTGCAGAACCTGCTCCTAAACAGATTCCCTGAGACCTCCTAGAGCTTCCTGGACCCAAACGCCACCGATAGTCTCGATTCCGAGGAGCAGATCTCCGCGGGTCACGAATCGAGAAAAGCTTTGGCAAGATCGCGTAAATGACCTAGGACCTCCGAGAATGCTCCCCTGGACCTCCGAGAACTCCTAAAAAAAAAAACACATGCCATCGCCAACCTCGATTCCGACACTGGGAGGAATCTCCGCGGGTCTCTCATCGAAAAAAGCTTTGGCAACATCGTGTACACAATGACCTAGGACCTCTGAGAATGCTCCCTGGGACCTCCGAGGATTCCTGAAAAACACATGCCATCGCTAACCTCGGTTCCGACTCTGGGAGGAGCTCCGCGGGTCTCGAATCGAGGAAAGCGGCGACTGTGGACATGCTCCTAGACAGACCTGGTCATCTTGCCCCCCCCCCCCCACCACTTCTTAAATCATATTTCCTTGGACCTCTGAGAACCTTTCGGACCCACGTCAATGCAACCGCGGGATTGCTGAGATGGGGACGCGCATGGACAAGCCTCAGAGGCACCACACAAAACTTAATGGTTCCCTTCCGCATCACCTCAAAAGGATACCCTTGGCAAAATCCTATTGGCCACCCCCTCAACCCTATCTCAAGATTCTCGGATGCACGAATGAAGTCAACGGTTCCCATCATTACATTTCTTCTTTTACCATGTCCCAATTCACCCCCGAATTCTGACCCCTATGCGAGTCTTTCCAAATTAATCCTGCCATTTGACAGCGGCTGCTGGAAAAAGTGAAATTCCTATATTGCTTCGCTGTGTGGTGCTCAGGGCTGCAAGTTAAACGATCAACTAGTGCTGTGGAAAAACAAATCTCCCTATCTATCTAGTTAGTATTATGGATGTAACCCTTCTCCATGGCATGTTAGATCGAGGTCCTGCCGCCACCCTTCTTCGGGTAACCAAGCAACGGTTCTGCGTGTCAGTGCATATTCCACCCGCCCCTTCCCGCATCCCGATTTGTTTTTGTCATGGAACGGATCGTGTGAATTCCCTTGGTGCGTTATGATTGTTTCTTGTTGTTGGAGGGCCCAGCTGTATAAGCCAGCGCCCCTCGATAATGACTTTTTATTTTTTCACAATCAGTCACCAATCCTGTTTGAGATCAATTGCATATGCATATGAATTCGCACGCAAACGAATCTCAAGTCTAGCTTGCGGTTGCCCCACATTTGACTTAAAAAACAAGTCATATGGACGTGTTAAAGGCTACTGCCAAAAAAAAGTGTCGTACGGACGTTTTAGAGGCTTCTGCCAAAAGATGGGGTGTCGTGTTGACGTTATAGAGGCTACTGCAAAAAAAAGTGTCTCATGGGCATTTTGGAGAGTACTACCCTAAGAACCTTAAGAGGAAACTGTCAAAAATTAGAGTGTCGCATCGACGTTTGAGGGGATGGGTCCAAAATCAAGGTCTCACATGGACGCTTTAGAGGGTGATGTCAAAAATTAGGGTGTCGCATGGAAGTTCTAGAGGGCACTGCTAAAAATTAGGGTGTATGTGTCAAAAAATCAGGGTGTCACACATAGACGTTCACGGGGATGTGTCTAAAAATCAGGGTGTCACATGGGCGTTTAGGGGGGTGTGTCCAAAAATCAGGATGCCACATGAACGTTAAGGTGGTTGGACAGCATGAACAGTGACATAGTGCTTAAACCATGAAACAATAATTCGAAAATATGTTCAAACCGAATCTATATATAGAATGTTTGGAAGTTAAGGTGGTTGGACAGCATGGAAAGAGCGCCACCCTCACAAGGAAAGTGACTCACATAGAGCGTGCTCAAACCATGAAAAACAACTTGTTCGAACATATTTTGAAACCGAATATATACTTAGAATGTTTGAAAGTTGAGGTGATTGGACAACATGGAAAGTGACACAGTGCTCAAACCATGAAAAACATGTTTTTCGAACATATTGTCAACCCGAATATATACATAGAATGTTTGAGAGTTAAGGTGGTTGGACAGCATGGAGAGAGCGCCACCCTCACAAGGAAAGTGACATAGTGCTCAAACCATGAACAACAATTTGTTCGAACATATGTTCAAACCGAATCTATACATAGAATGTTTGAAAGTTGGGGTGATTGGACACCATGGACAGTGACATAGTGTTCAAAACATGAAAAAAAGTTTTTCGATAATAGTTTCAAACCGAGTCTATACAGAGAATGTTTGAAAGTTAAGGTGGTTGGGCAGCAAGGACAGTGACTCCCATAGAGCGTGCTCAAACCATGAACAAATAATTCGAACATATTTTCAAATCGAATCTATACATAGAATGTTTGAAAGTTAAGGTGATTGGACAGCATGGAAAGAGCGCCACCCTCACAAGGAAAGTGACATAGTGCTCAAACCATGAAAAACATGTTTTCGAAAATATGTTGAAACCGGATCTGCACATAGTATGTTCAAAAGTTAAGGTGGTTGGACAACATGGAAAGAGCGCCACCCTCACAAGGAAAGTGACATAGTGCTCAAACCATGAGAAAACACAATTTCGGAAATATGTTCAAACCGAATCTATACATAGAATGTTTGAAAGTGAACGTGCTTGGGCAACATGGAATGTGACATAGTGCTCAAGCCATGAAAAACATGTTTTCGAAAATATTTTCAAACCGAACCTATGCGCAAAATGTTTGCAAGTTAAGGTGGTTGGGCGACATGGAAAGAGCGCCACCCTCACAAGGAAAGTGACAGAGTGCTCAAACCATGAAACTTGAAACTCGAAGAACCAAATTAACCAACTATGTTCTAACAGATAAGCTGGAATTAGCAAGAATCGGATTGATGTCCAAACCGCGAAATACGACAACTCAAAAAACCAATTAAGCAAGCAAATTGCAACGCATGAGTTGGAATTCACAAGAATCAAGTTAATGTCCAAACTGCGAATCCCCCAAATCCCAACAGTACGCCGCACACAATATCTATTGAAAATCTTACCAGAACATTCGAAAGCTGAAGAGTAAGATGTAGAGGTTAAGAAAGGTTTCCCAGAGTGTTGTGCAATGAAAAACAACGAAAACACGGAACGGATCGTGTGAACTCCCTTGGTGCGTTATGATTGTTTCTGGTTGTTGGAGGGCCCAGCTGTATAAGCCAGCGCCCCTCGATAATGACTTTTTATTTTTTCACAATCAGCCACCAATCCCGTTTGAGATCAATAGCATATGCGTATGAATTCGCACGCAAACGCACCTCAAGTCTAGCTAGCGGTTGCCCCGCGACTCTCGGGCAGATCGCCATGGCGCAACCGCTGGAAAAAAAAACAGAGGACGGGCAGCATGCCGTCCGAAATGAAAAAGGAAATCGAGCACGCTCTAGAGCAACTAGGAGAGGTGCATCGATATAAACGCCCACACCGCAAAGGTGCCGGGCCCGTGCAAGCCACCAGAAGATCTTGTGCACGAGAAAACAGAAACAATTGGCCACGGGGCCGGGAATCGGATCCATTACAAATGCTCTAACGCGACTTGTAAGGAACCGATCAGGTCCGACAAATGGGAGACGCATTGCATCGCTGCCAAGAGCGACCGACATCTCCAAGAATCAACCGAAGACGTGCTTGAGCGTGGCATGAATTTCGCTCCCGGACCAGAATGGGACGACGTTGACAGCCGCAAGCAGCGCATCATCACCTTCATGGAAAATAGGCAACAGATATCGCCGAGAGATTGACAAAGCAAAATGCCTTCCACATTCGCATCACGAACATGGTCCGCAATCTGGATCCTACGACGAAGATCTTCTTGGCACACTACGCCAAGCACTACAAAGCAGAAAAGCTGGAGGACTTGTCTCTCAACGTGATGTTCTTGAGAAACACTATGTCGAAAAAGTTGATAAATGTGTGTGAGCTCGGACACGTCCCATGGCTCACGGTGGAGAACGGGCATGTGTCGGAAAAGAGCAAAAAGGATGTTGACATCATATTCTTGCGCTTGTCCGGCAAGGATTTTTTCGAGATTGTGGAGCCGCAGAAGACAAGGTCCAAGGCGCCTCGGCGCGGGCGGTCTGAGTTGATTGCCGGGGTCATCTCGTTCGCCAAGAAGGCCAACACTCTTGCCGACTTGTGGCAAGGAGATAAACCGATCGACCAAGTCTCGAAACAAATTCGGAAGATTGCTGGATTCGGGGGCAAGGTGGCAGAGATCATTTACCTGAAAGGTACCTGGAACCCCCGCCGCTTTGAATGGGGGGGCGGTATTGTGTGATTCTATGCCTTCTCAGGGCTTCCGCATGAAAGAGATTCTCTTCGACATGGCGGAAGCGACGAAGAACCAGTTCAAAGACAACGAGATGCAATTGGTTGATTTTGGCGTGGTGGGACTGGGCCCACGACGGTGTCTGAATTTCATCGCGAATCGGCGGTGGTTTGACAATGGTTGCGGAGGACAAACACATGCACTCGTGATACCGTGATGGCATTGGCCACAAAACCGCCGTTGCATTATAACCGAGATAACCGAGATAACTAAGATAATCGTGACTGTGTCGTTTTGCCAACAGGAATATGACCGCAGCGATGTGTGTGAGGCAATGTATGTGCAAGAGCTGCGCTCCTTCCGGGATTATGTGCAGCAGCACACCAAAGTGCAAGCGCTGAAAGACCTCAATCTCCTCGGCGTCCAGTTCGCCATCTGCGAAGCGAGCAAATACATCTTTTACCTCCAATACGAGAGCGGCAGCATCTACCGACCGAGTACACGCGAGTTCGTGTTGCAGGTTGCGGAGCCGTCAGACAGCGACCTCAGACGACTTGCGGCAATTTGGGTAGTCTGGGAGAAAGGGGAGAAAGACGATGTGAACGAGGAGGCGATCGTCGATCAAGAGTCGCACCCCGACAGCGTGAGCGGGCTTGGATAGCGTCGTTGTGCACGCCCGTCTAGCGCACAGCCCCTTGAGCGCGAGCCGTCATGCATCTTTTTGCTGAGTGACCAGGTGCATCGCAAGGGAACAAGCGCCTTTCAAGGTATCGGCAAAACTTTCTTCTCTTCTATAACCGAGAAGGGTTTATCGAAACAGAACATCTAACAAAAGCAAAGGTATCTTTTTTGAAGGCGGCAAACCTTTTCCGCCTCCATTAATAGAGCATTAAAAACTTGGTAGCCGCCGGAGCCCCCATTGTAAGAAAAAAAAAAAAAAAATAAAAAAAATAAAAAAAAATAAAAAAAAAAAAAAAAAAAAATAAAAAAAAAAAAAAAAAAAAAAAAAAAAAAAAAAAAAAGAGAAAAAAAAAAAAAAAAAAAAAAAAAAAAAAAAAAAAAAAAAAAAAAAAATAAAAAAAAAAGCTTGAGTCTGCAATGTTCGTTGCTGCTTCCTCTCGCTTGCCCTCTTCACCGTCCGTTGTGTGCTCACGTCCAGACGTCGAGTCTTCGCTCCGTGTTGGTCGATCTTCTGCTTCGACTCCTGATGGCTTTTGCGCGCCATCGCGCGAAAGTGTATCGTATTCGCTTGGTGTTAACAGTTTGATCCATCCCTTCTGCTTACCCGTGTCTATCCCCCAATTTCTCAAATTTGTTAGCATTAGCCTTTGTCTTGCCCTCAAGTCTTTCTCATCATTCCTGTGTGCGATGAGCAAGTACTCGTCATCACATGTCCGGAGCAAATTGCAATGCACGCAATGCTGTTTGCCCCACTCATAACACTTGGACAGCTGATCGTCTGTAGTGTCTCCAGGCAGAGCAACACTGAAGTAAGCAGATGTGTTCATTTATTTGATCGAACATTTTGAAAAAGAAGTCTGTGAACATACAAATGGGTCTCGCGTGGGCTCTAGCGATGTTGATCGTTGTTGTGGTTTTCGCTTGTGCCTGGCGTGGTAACGACCGCACGGCATACACAATCTTGCAAGTTGGGAGTCACCTGTCTTAGCCTGACGAACATGCACATTATACACCATCGACACCATCGACACCATCGACACCATCGACACCATCGACACCATCGACACCATCGACACCATTGACACCATCGACACCATTGACACCATCGACACCACATGGTCGTGCCAGCGCGAACCGAGGACAAGGCAACGCGAAAAGCAGACGCGGTTATCTGTCGCCATATATGAAGAAACAGATCGCTTACGATTAAGGCTGGAAGTGTTCTTGTGGTTGCGGAAAGACTCTGCAGCCATTACACCCTCGATGCCATGTCTTTCAAACGCCACGTGAAAATCAACTTTGAAGATGCAGCGGGCCCACAACATGAGAGCCACACTGCCACAAAATGACAGCCGGAGTGCTCTTATCTGGCGAGTCTGCGTCCAGGAATCGGCTGTAAGCGGTGGGTAAACCTCATGAGGTTTGGGTCCAGGAACACCTAGAAGGCACCCAGGGAACGTTCTCAGGGCGATTCTGCACATGCTGGGGCACGGGGGCCATCCTAGAAAGTGGGGCTTGCAAACGAATCAAGAAGGGCGGCCGATAAGGCCGATCTTGCGCTCCGAGGCACGATCTACTTCGGGAGTGTGGAACGGAAGCCGATGCTGCTCGCCTTCGCTCGATCTGAGCGCATCGGGGGGATTGAGCCAGCGTCGAGGAGGAGAGGGCGAGAATTTCCATCCAGACCTCCAAATATAATCAGATGCATCGTAAAACAAAGCGCGCCTGGTACGCTGTAGTCCCCGTAGTCCCCGTCGCTTGACCCTCACTCGCACACTTTGAGCCATCTGGTTTGCTTTGGAGGCAATTCGACCAACGAATGCTGAAGATTTGCGAGCAGCAGGCGCTGATTGTCTCGGGCTGACTTTTTCCGGATCGCCAGCAGCTGCGCGCACCCCTTATACGGTCACCGTGCCCACTGTGCCCACCTCACAGGGCGAGTGAGCTGTTCGTCCGTGATGGACTCGGGGACAAGAGCAACAAAAACTGTCGATGTCATCGATTGATGATCAAATTGGGCTTTTCTAGGCGGTTGCAACCATGACGCTCGTCATGGTTCTGATGTGGGCTGTAATTATCCAGGTGGGACGCGAAATCTGTAGTCGGCGTTCGCTTGGCGACCCGAGCGCAGTTACCTTTCGCCCTACACGAGAAAAACACCGCTTTCAAACAAAATTTGACCAGCTGCTGCGGGGGCGCCTGCTACCCGACTTCCACATCCATCACAAGATACTTCTGTGGAAGGTAGGCGCTGATTCCCTTGAATAACCGCCATTCCGTCCTGTCATTTACGGAGGAAGGTAGGCGCTGATTCCCTTGAATAACCGCCATTCCGCCCTGTCATTTACGGAGGAAGGTAGGCGCTGATTCCCTTGAATAACCGCCATTCCGTCCTGTCATTTACCGGAGGAAGGTAAAATAAACAAAAAAGAAACACAGCTAAAAAAAATATATAATATAAAAAAAAAGAAAAAAGTAAAAGTAACAATAAAAAAAAAAAAAAAAAAAATTAGGGCGCTGATTCCCTTGAATAACCGCCATTCCGTCCTGTCATTTACGGAAGGCAGCGCTTGAACAACAGAGGGCGCATTGCAGCCGTCAAAGCACGTGCCCAATTTGATGTAACGGCGAGGAACGGCTTGGAGGAGCATGCGTTCCTTTACAACCGTTAATCATGGGTGCCCCGGCTGCGCAGGACCGCTTGTGCTGCTGTATTTGCCTGCGTGCTTCGGCCACTCCCGGCCACTCCAAACTCGAACGCATTCCTTGAAGCTTCCGCGTTGCTGTTTTCAGCGATCCATTGCAGTCGTTGACTACAATGCTGATTTGGAGAACCAGAAACTTGAGTAGGGGGCTGGTGCCTATTGTGGAAGACCTGCACGCGGGCATCCGATACTCGTACGCCGAGATATACAGCCGCCCAGCGGACAGCTTCTCGCACGCGACACCATCGAAATGCACGTGTGAGGACATCATGGGCTGTCGAGGAGAGTCGATGCCGGCGAATCTGCGTCGTCCAAGACTCGTCGGAACGTTGGCGACGTTGGCGACGTTGGCGACGCTGGCAATCCGTGCAGTGTGGAGTCTGTGCCGATGTCGTTCATGACGCGACGGAACGTTGGCGACGTTGGCGACGTGGGCACGCGGTGGAATCCATGCAGCGGGGAGTCTGGGGAGTCTGTGCCGATGTCGTTCATGACGCGGCGGAACGTTGGCAAGCCGTGGAATCCGTGGAATCCGTGGAAGCCGTGGAATCCGTGCGGAGAAAAGAAAAGGGGAAAAAAATCTGCACCGAGTCCGTTCAAGACCGCGGAACGATGGCAGCCGTGCAGTCCGGGATAATCCGTGGAATCCCCGTGCAGAGGGAGTCTGTGCCATTTCTTCAAGAACCGAACGGAACGTTGGCATAAAAAAAAAAAAAAAAAAAAAAAAACAAAAAGAAAAAAAAAAAAAAAAAAAAAATAAAGTAAACAAAAAAAAAAAAACCCAAAAAAAAAAAAAAAAAAAAACTAAAAAAAAATAAAAAAAAATAAAAATATAAAATACAAAAAAATAAAAAAAAAAAACAAATAAAGCAGAAAAAATAAAAAATAAGCAAACGGCAAAAAAAAAAAAAAAAAAAAAAAAAAATAAACAAAAAGAAAAAAACAAAACTATATAAAAAAAAAAACAAAAAGGTAGAGGTCGTAAGCTATTCGTGCAGTCCCGTGGATTCGTGGAATCCGTGCAGTCCGTGCAGTGGGGAATCAGCAGCGACGTTGTCCAAAACCCGACGGAACACTGGCAGGTCGTGCAATTCGTGCAGTCCGTGCAATCCATGCAATCCATGGAGTGGCGAATCCGCAGGCGCGACAGGCGCGACCGGCGCGACCGGCGCGAGGCGGTTGATGTCTGTGGCTGTATAGAACCCATGCCCTCGCTGCAGACGATGGACGAGGCGCACACACGAGGCAACAGCTCGAGGGCCCGCGTAGACTCGCCCTTCTTGATCCAGAGGCCAGCCCTGCACCCGCAGCAGCCGCCGCAGCATCCTCTCCCCCTCCCGCACCCGCGCGACGTGCGCAACGCAGATGATCGGACGGGGTTGCAGGGATAGTCGGCGGAGATTGCCCGTACTTCCGATCTGGACGTAGCCCGCGCATGCCAGTGCAAATAACCCAGGGCCGCAATCGATGTGGGCGCAGAAGCTTCGGAACTCGGAAGGCGTCGCCAGTTATTATAGCTGCGGACTCTCCCGTGCGACGCACCGGCCTCTCGGCCGAGCTTTCTCCCAAACGCAGCCTGGGTCGTCCTCGCACCTCGGAGGCACTGTCTTGCGGCGCGAGTGGCACGGCTTCAAAGCAGGGTGAATCATTGCGGTTGCAAGCAGGCCCTGCTTCGAAGAAGCAGCCACCGGCGGGGCGGCGGCCTCCTGTTCAAAGGTGTAGAAATGTTCCCTGAGGTTGGGGCTAAGCGAGCGCTGCAGTCGCCGCATCGTTTCGAGTATCTTGCCCTTCGCGCTCGGGTGCATCCACTCGTCGCGCGCGAAAACAAAATCCCTCAGCTCATATTTCAAGGCCGCCTCAGCGAGCTGCAGGACGCGCCTCTTGCCGATGTGTGTGTCGTTGGGCCGGTTCATCCGCGCGACAGCGAGGATCTTGATGCCCTGCGGATACGCGTAGTGCCACGCGGCCAACCGCTGCAGGAGGTTATGAGCGTAGCCGATCTTTATCGGCTCGCCTGCAAGGCCGACGGGCTGGATCGCGTAAAGCCCCCCCTTCTCGCAAGCGCGCCCCTGGCAGAATCGGACGAACTCATGGTAGGAAGCCATTATTTTTCCATAATACCATTTCTTCTCGGCGAGGTGTTAGGGATCTTGGGTGAGAGCTGCGATCGAATCAGCGAAGCGCGTCAGCAAATTCGCGCAACCTCAAAGCGAGGCCTTTCAGCGCAGAGCCATCCGCGCAGACCGCAGTGACACGCATGGAAATGCCGAAGCGCAATTGGTATTCGATTACCTCCCCGGCGGCCTCTAGCAGGTCGGCACAATCACGCACGTCGTCTTCGCAGACGGAGCCGGAAAGATTGCGGAGCCAGAGCACTGCCCGTTCGAGTTCTTTGCTGGTGCAAGCGAACGCGGCGCCGCTGAACGTCTGGCAAGGTTGACTGTGGAAGACGGAAGCAACACGGTCGAGCCGGCGGGACAAGTCACAAGTCGTTTCTGGGTCGCTGAAGTCCCAATCCAGATCGAGCTCCTCGCCGACCCGATAGTAAACGTAGGCATCGCGGTCGTCGGCCACGAACTTCAACGCGCGAGCGCTGGCGCACACGATGTCTTGGTAACGCCGCGCCGCGTCCCGCAGCGCAGACAGCTTCAACTGTTCGCGCAGCAGCTGCGCCCTCGCGTGGTCGCACACGGAAAGCAACGCCTCCGACAAGAGCACTCCAGCCTGACAAACGGCCGACTTGTTGAAATAGCCCCCGAGCATTTCTCCGCTGAGCCGAACGCGGCGCCGTGCCCAGATCAACTTGGGTATAGGTGCGCGGAGGAAGCAGGGGCCATGCGATGAGTGGCCCGCGTTAAGTTGCGTTTCCGATTTCCCCATGGCGTGGCTCATTGACATATTAGAGCGGCTGGTGGTTGGTTTGTTGGCTTCATCGCCTTCGCTCGTAGTCTGGGGAATCGATCACCACACCTTCCACCATGTTGACCTCTTCCATAGGAGAGAGGCTGGTGGTTGGGTGGTTGTTCTGTGCGACTCACGTACTTTCCCTGGGGAATGGATCACCACCCAGGGGAAGTTTCTCTTCCATAGGAAAGAGTAAAGTCTACGCGCGTGAATTTCCTCTAATACCTATTAAAGGAAATCGAATAATGCCAAAGACGAATCGGTCTGGGCAGGCACTAACACTGTCTTCTGAGCAGCTGGACTCGATCATGGCCGAGCTGTCGCCGAAGGCGCGTGCAGTGTTATCTTTGTGCAGATTCACCGCTGCTAGAATCACGGAGGCCTTGTCGTTGAAATGGGAGAATGTGACAAGCACAGACATCGTTATACCCAAGGCGATCACAAAGAAGAAGATGAGAACAAGAACCATCCCTATGAATCCGAAGCTATGGGACGAGATCGTTCACTGGAAAACCGAATGGCCACGCGTCTTCAATCGAGAGCCGGAGAAGCACGACTTCCTATACCCAGGAGCCAAAACCCTCGACGAGCACATGACGCGGAGAAATGTTGATTACGCATTAAGGGTTGCATGCAAGAAGATTGGCATTGAAGGCGTTTCCACACACTCCTTTAGACGGAGCGCGCTTACCACTGCCTCTGACAAAGGAGTTCCCTTACGAGTTTTGCAGAGCATATCCGGTCACTCCAGCTTGGAGATGTTACAGAAATACCTGGACGTTAAAGACGAGTCCAAGAGACAAGCAGCGATGGCTTTCGGCTAACGGGCTCCGATCGGCAACGTCGGCTTCTTGGCGGGCACGCGTGCAGACTTCGACTTTTGCTTCAGTTTCTTCGCGAGCGCGATGCTCCCCAGTGCGTATCCACGCTGCATTGTCTGGCTCGGCGTGGCAAGCTGGTAGCCAGGCGGCACTGGCTGGTCGCTGTGCCACAACTTTTGGCTGATGTGGGCCTTATATCGACCAGCCCACTTTTGAACAAAACGGGGTATGTTCGTCACCTTCTGGTTGTACCCACGTGCGTATCCTTTGCGGATACACTCGGCATGCGTGCCGAACACGTCTTTGCCACCAGTCTGTTTCAATGAAGAGCTGTAGGCATTGTTGCCGCAGAATACCATTTATATTATATACTGAGTGAGCGCGATGACTTCGTTGTATTAGATATACTGGATCCACGCGTTTAGCCTATCACCATTGTATATGCACGACTGGAAATGGCGTCGCGCAAGCGGTGCGTGGCTACGTGTTCCACCTGCAAAACGAAATTGCAAGAAATCATCGAAACAGGGCAAACAGACGACCTCTATATCATGTCCATTTCGTTATTACCAGGCGTGGTAAAGATAGGGCGGTCCAAGTGCCCGACACAACGCGCGCTCCAGCTACAAGAGAGCTCCCCTTTTGGGGTTTTCCCACAGGTTGTCTGGGTTCGTCGAGGGGCAGACGAGAAGAGCGCACATGGTGCACTGAGGCCTTATCGGATTGATGACGCACCCAGTAGAGAGTACTTCCGTTTACCCATCAAGGCAGGAGCAGATCTTGTAGAAAAAAAAAAAAATAAAAAATAAAAAAATAAAAAAAAAAAAAAAAAAAAAAAAAAAGAAAAAAAAAAAAAAAGAAATAAAAAAAAAAAGGACAGATCCCCCTTTGGTTTAAAATTGCCGTTAGCTCCGATGAATCAAAGTCGTCTCACGACAATGGTGGCGTGCAGGACCAAGATAGCGGCGTGCAAGAGAATCTTGGCGGTGCCCCTAAGAAGAAGAGGGCGGTGATGTGTGTGCCTTGCAAGAAACTACAATACACGGTTTCGGATGTTCAAACCCATGGTGACGCTCAGCATCTATTCCTGGTGACCGCAGCGTTTTGTAAGGACATGGTCGCAATCCTCAGGGCGTCCGACGTGTACCAGCACATCGCGGAACTCGAAAAGGAGCTGCCTTCGAGACTCCAGCCGATCACCGTCTACTACGGCCAAGGCCATCGAGCGGAGGACATCTATCGTGGCATGAAGGCGTTCCGAGCAGACTGTCCTGGTGATTGGTATCACATGGGTCCCTAGGCAGCCTCGCGTGCCATTTCGAATATGCTCTTCGGTGATGATGATGACGCTGAGAGCGAACCAGGGATAATTAAATCCCTGGAAGAGTAACCATTTCGAGACTGAGACTGGGTAAGTAATGACTACTTGACTACTAATTAGGTTACTGTCTCGTATACACCAAAAACACGATCGTGTTATCATGTTGCAGCATGAAATGGGGTTTGAACATATAAAGGAATCGCGTTGATAACATGGGACTCTTGTGCGCAGTCGTGATGATGGTAGCTATATGTGTAGTAACTTGGACCGTATCTCGGTGGGACGCGAAAACTGCTTATCGACTTTTTGAACACTCCCAGTATCTTTTCGAGCCTGAGCCAGAGGCGGGAACTCCCAGGCAAGCGCAGACGCATCTTCCTGAGACCCCCGTGTCTCCCGTGAAAGCAAGCATCGGGAGTCGCGAAAGTAGGAAGCGTTCATCGGCAGTAAAACGCCCATACATATCGCCCATAATCAAAAAAAGAGTGGCCGCGAAGCAGAAATGGCGCTGCGCCATCTGCAAACAGCTCCTGGATGAGACTTTCGAGCTTGATCATCGTACACCTTTGTTTCGTGGTGGGCATCCAACCCATGAGAATAATTTGTAATGTTTGTGTCAGCGATGCCATCTCTTTAAGTCTGCTGTTTCGGACCGAGCCTGATTCTCTGTCTTATCTCGAGCAATTTCCCTCTCCACTGGGTCCATAATTCAGCGATTGCTTACTGCACGGACACTCTTTCACGGGCTCGCCAGTACGGCTCCCCATAATTCAAAAATAGCTCCTCGCCTCTGCGTACCATTCGTAGAGTCAGAATGCCAACGAGAGCACCACCTCCAATCGGGCACTCCACGCAGTTTGCTTCGGACGCTGTACCTCTTGGGTCGTTGATCATATGTCCACATGCAATGTGGCACCGGGAGAGTAGACTGCAGGGTCTCCATAAACCGTAACACCGCGCATTTCCAGTCCGTAGTCCGACAAGCTCTCCCTCAACCGTGCGTTGGCGTCTGCATCCCGGTTATTATGCTCCCGTGAAAAGAGCGCGACTACACGCGGTCCCCTGGGCTCCCGCTTGCTATGCCCCTCGACACATCTTCCCATAGCTCCAGCAGGTTAATGGGATATGCCGTGAAGCACGTGTGCTTGGGTATATCCGTGACAGCGAATACGCCTAACCCATGCACTGGCGATGGGAGGACTTGAGCGAAATCACCATCGAGCTCCAAGCTCATGCCCATCCCTAAGACGAAAAAGTATTTCTGGATCACGCTATATGCAACTAAACCCAGTGACGACTTCTCGCTGACGTCGAGGGGGTGCCTTGCAGCCGCAGCGGAGAGGAGGAGTTCGTAGAGTTCAACAGCAGCTCTCACAGCTTCGCAAGTCTCCCGCAAGCTCTTCGTGGTGATTGTTTTAGGGAACTTCGGTGCGCGGCAAAGCGTGTCGCAAGAAGCAAGGGCCCAGAGCGCAACTTCTCTGGGCGGCGGGCTGGGCAGTGCAAGCCTCGAAACCAAGACGGCCGCGCAACCAGCATGATGCGAAGAGCCACACTTTGCAGACATTGATGGACAGACAGTGGCGGAATCACAGGCATTCACTGCCTTCATTTTGAACAGAGTGGTAAAAATGATGTTACTGCACGTACGCAGCAATATTCCAACAAATCACACCTGGCAAACTTCTCCCAAGCGCGATGCGCACCTCTTTCTTCGCTTCCGTATCCTTCCTGGCCCGATCGTGAGCCGCCATAAGTTTGTTGTACCTTGCCCAGAAATCCTTCTCTTCCTTATTCAACGATTTCCTATCGACGCCAGGTATCGCGTAGACGTCCTTGAAAAATACACGCGCTCGTCGGGCAATCTCAGCTGCAAGCTCCCTTTCTATGTGCGCAACGCACTTTTTCCATATAATCCTGCCTCGCTTGCCTACGCGCGGTGCACCCGCCCACGACCTTACACGATCCAATACATCAGTTACGCCGTCTGAAAACAGATCTGCAGGGTGCATCGGAAGGTCATTACAATCATATGCAGAGTTCTCAGCTGCGTGTGAAAACGCATGCACCTGTAAGAGAATGTCATTGAACACACCCATCATCGCGCGCTCGAAAGATTTGTACATCGCATCGGAGTGGGGATACCTCACTCGGATGGACGCGTTATGCTTAGCAACTACCTCTTGCAAGCTCAGTAAAGACGCCCGTGCAGACATCAGCTGCTGACTTAACTGCGTGGCGCTGGATGCGCGCATCCTTTTTATCCGCCGCAATTTACTATCATGGCTAGACACACTACCATGGTCAGAGCTACTACCATGGTATGATTTGACTCTGCCCCCGCCTCGGGGCAAGCCCTCGGCAGATTTACATACTGGGCTTCTTTATACAAGTTATACAGGATTACGCTCGGCTGTATAAGCCTTATACAAGTCCGTAGTCCAAACGAAGAGCGTGCATGCAGGTAGGAGGTGCATTATACAGAACAGCTCGTATAGATGGCGGATCCTCGCTACTAGATATTACCGTTCTTCAATACTATACGAATTTGTTGGTAACCAACTTTTAGAAACTATACAGTATAACTTGTATAACTTAAGCACACCGCGCGACAACCGCAAATTTCAGGAAATGAATGTATAAGTGTTATACAAATATACAAGAATTTGGTGCCATCATTTTGGGCAACTTTCAAGTCTTACAAAGTGTGTGCCATCTTCGAATTTAAAACTGTAGACGCGCTTCGAAAGAGTTTTAAGTTTCTCTTTGTACGGTTTGGGTGGTGATTCGTGGAAGCCTTTCTGAGCAAGGCGCATCCCGATTTCCCTTTTTTGGAGCTCGCCCGCGCATGTTTCGAAGAAGCTCTCTCTCACTGTCGCGGCGGTTACGGCATCCTTCACGCAGTCCGTCGGGCGGACATTCTCGCGCGTCCATTCGTCGAGCCTGTCCATCCAAGGTTCCCGCAGCTCCTCGCTCGCTGCTTCGACTACTTCTGCAGGCACAGGTGTAACGGTGGCGGAGGTTGAGTCTTTCAGCAAGTGTTTGTAAATCTGCATGAGAAGGTAGAACATCGAAGGGTTCCAGTCTTCAAAGCGGTCCTCGATCGAAGGGTCCTTCTGTTTCTCGTTTGCAGCTTCTGGGGCGTCCACGAAATTGTAAGGATGTCTAAGATCTTCGTGCGGCGAGTTGTCCCACCCGATTTGTCATCGATCTCTATGGGTACATTGGAGCACAAGAACATTAAAAAGTGGGGGTGGAATTCCTGGTCCTTGCCGAATAGTCCACGTGCTTTAACCTTTCCCTTCGGGTCGGAGATCGTTTTATAAACGTTCCCCTTGATTTGTGCGCCCCTCGCGATTTCGCGCACGCATACAAAGCGTTTTGCCCGCAGACTTAGGAAGGTCTGAGATGGTGCATCGACCTCCCTGACAGCTGTGAGCGCCTCGCATGGCAAGTTGACAAAGTAACTCCCGAGTAGAGTGGCAACTCGATTAGCAAGGGTATCTTTGCCATTGCCGCCAGGGCCTCGAGACCATAAATTTTCCTGATACTTTAAAGCAAATGTGGCCCTAGCAATATGTTTCAAGCAATACATGGCGCGTTCCCAAGTGCCACATACCGAATGGATGAAGTGTAAGTCTGGGACATATTTGGATAAACCTTCTAATTCGGAAACTGTCGCCACGTCGAACTCAGGCCGATCGCATCCAATGAGCACTTCGGCCACACGCTTTTCGACATCCTCGCTCAGGCCAGAACCGACGTACGACCAACCCGGAGTGTTAGTGATTCTCAGCGAGGGTGCGTGAGGGATGAAATCCATCGTTTCTCTATCGAATACAATGTTCTCGAACTGTATGTATCTCCTGGTCGCTTCTCCGTCTAGTTCGAAATTATGCTCCGTCAAAAGCGACCGCAGGAATTTTTCAGTACTCTTCGCTGGATCCACCGAGCTTAGCAACGGTATTCGGTCGTCATTGTTGCGCGTTGCCACGGACTCATCACCGATTTCTTCTGGCTCGCCCGGGCTCCAGTCACAGAGGCGTGTCAGGAGGGTGTCGGTTATTACATGGAGCAAACGATTGTGACCTGCCTCTGGCTCCACCCACCTGTTCAAGCTAGGGTCGTAATAATGATAGTTTCCATTCTTTTCATGCACAAAGAGGTCTTTCACGCTCCATGGATAATCGGGGAACGCGCGCGACTCCGTGGCTACGATATGTGAGTAAAGTTTATGCTCCTGAGCACGTATCGCAAATTTCTTCGCCATGCTAATCCACGAGAGCTGACAGGACCAATCTGGATCAACTGTCTCCCAATCACCTGGAAAAGTCCTTCCGAAGATGCTTAGCACATCTGGAAGAGTAGGGATGGGCTTCTTTGCTAGAGGCGCGCCCACTCTTTTTGAAATGCGTTCTAGCAAGTCGTGCCCCCAATGCTTCCGATCGCCATTCTGCCAAACAAAGAGGCCGTCGTGTTCAAAACTCCCAATAGAAGTGCCATCTTGCTCCACAGCATCCTGCATCTCATCTAATGTTTGCCTCTCACCAGCCATGTTCAAGAGACTCTGAACGTAAACGTCTGGGCGTGGGTGGCCGGAGAGCTTGACAGCCGCATGTAGGTCGGGATGCCTCTCACAATCTATGGTTCTCAACCTCCGCTGTTCCTCATGGAATTCTTCGACAAACATGGGGAGCTCGCTTACCATGGAGACGAAACCTTGCTCCTTCATGTCACGATACCATTTGTCTGGACTACCGCCATAGCCCAACCTTAGGAACAACACCTTTGCTTCGTCTCGAGACACTGCCACTTGCTTTAAGTACTTCTCACGGTCGGTGACATATGCGTGTAGACATTTTGCTTCGGGATGTCGCTTCAGCTGTTGATAGAAATGTGAATTGACCTGATCAATATCCATGGCTCGGCCGTCTAAATCGCACCTGCCTGCATATCGTATGGCTTTGGGCAAAGCGAATAGGCTTCGGCCCACCATACTGCTGGCGGCACATCGCTTTGCAAGCGTTTGCAGCTGCTTCAAATGGTAAACAACTGCTTTCAAACAAATCGTAACAACACAACCAATCACAAAAAAAATCAATCAAAAAATCAAAAAACAAAAATCAAAGCAAAAAAAAACAAAAAAACAAAAAAAAAACACAACAAATCAAAAACAATCAAAATAAAAAACCCATCACAAACACATCAAAAACACAAAAACACAAACAAAGAATCAAGAAATTCACACCAAAAACAAAAAAAAATCAAAACCTTCAGGCACGCGCTCTTACACCCGTCAAAGGGGGCAAAGCCACTGAAACGGCGTGCTTTGTACCCATAGGACTGTGCGTTTTCATCCTCGCGCCATGTTACGCGCAAGTGAGGGGAGGGCAGGGCGACCACGCACTGTAGAATATCATTAATAATAGTGCGCAAGGTAACGTCGCTCTTCGGGAGGATGGCCCTGTGCGCAGCCCTCCTAGACGCTATCTCATGCAAGGCTTGGACGTTCACAGGCTCCGAAGTTATAGCGGCGGGAGCGGGAATCTCGTTCTCTCTTCTCGTCGTTCTTACAGTACTCGCGCTAATCACTGACATCTTTATATCACCTCTCATTTTTTCTTCGTCGTACGAACATGCCCTTGAGAAAATATTGAGTCATGACAAAGATGAGAGCACCTAGCTCTCTCCCAAGTGACTACCTGGCCAGATGGCAAGCTTTGGCACAATGGGCAATAGAGCAACAACATGGCGCTGCCTGCCGTTTTGCGGTGATGTACGCGCTCGCCCTACGTTGCACGCCCGGTGCGGATAGTCTGCACATCAAATATGTAAGACCGCGTGTTTGGCATGTGGCCGCGCCGAAGGACGTCCAATCGCAGCGCGTAAGCCTCTTCGAGGACAACTTGATGAGGAGCCTGCTCGCTACCATCGATGCCACAGCTGGCCTGCATTGCCCAGTCTTTCCTCGCGTGCCTTGTGGGAGCCAAGCGGCCGACGTATGGGCACACAGCATGGCGAGTCGGAAGCAGGATCTCGCAAAGAAAAACTTCGCGGCGCTAAGCGAAAGGTTCGGTATCGCGCTGAACACTTGGAGCCCGCTGGAAATCTACATCGCTGGTCTCAGCACCTTCCGCGCATGCTTCCACTGGGACCGAACGCATGAAGAGAGATTACTGGCCAACCAGCTGGGTGCTCATCCACGGCGAGTGCATTACGCCCTTTCTTGGATTGACTTCCCACAAGGTATGCAGAAGCTCGGCGAGCTATCCCTTGATGAAGCTGGCGAGACACTATTCTCTGCTGCCGCTGCTGAGGGAAACGATGTCGCCAGCGATAGATGGAGGGACTTTCTCCTGGAGACGTAAGTATGCCGCGTAGAGTGGCGACGAATCTTCCACACGTGCTCTCGCTCCTTCGAACTCCTTTTCGAATCGCTTTTGTTCTCGGGCGAACTCTCTAGCTGAAAGAAATGGCAGTACGGAGACGCTCTCGATAAACTTTCGGCCCAAACGGTAAGTTTCGTCAAACAATTGTAAATCGGAGAAGGTCAGCTGCTTATCAAAGACAGCCCTACCCTGATCCATCTTCTTTTCAGGGACAAGGTGCGAGATCCCATAATAGAAATGGGTCACAGCAGGGATGTATTCTCCATCCACTACCCTGTCCCGGAACATGTCGTCACCAAATCGGTCTGCGCATTTGCATATGGCCACATCGCATAGATATCGAATCTTCTGTGTGGCATCGCTGTGACAAAGTTTCGAAATAGTTTTGAACAGCGGATGACTCTTCGGAAATCGCGACTGTGCCGATTGAGAGAGTCGCTGCTTGGCACTCCATAGCTGCAACATGGCTCTACACGCCGCTACATACTTTTCGATGTGAGCTAGGGCAAATACCATTCGTTTCTATAGGTGGGAGATCGCCATTCTGTCTCGAGAACGCGTTCCTAGAGATGCAAACCGAATCTACCAACGATTAAAACATGCAAGCTACAATACGGGCAGGCGTTTTGAAATCTCTGTGCGAATGCACGAAAGAATCCTGGAGCAGCGCGGTTTTTGTATTTTCTGAAAATGGCCTGCATATGCGCGCCATGGATAGCAGTCACGTTGCGCTGACACTCCTCAACCTTACCCCAGCAGCACTTTTGCCAGTCCGATGCCCTCAGAGAACTGCGCTCGGGATACATCTAGATGCCTTTTCGATGGTCTTGTCTCCTCAACCTTACCCCAGCAGCACTTTTGCCATTCCGATGCCCTCAGAGAACTGCGCTCGGGATACATCTAGATGCCTTTTCGATGGTCTTGTCTCCTCAACCTTACCCCAGCAACACTTTTGCCATTCCGATGCCCTCAGAGAACTGCGCTCGGGATACATCTAGATGCCTTTTCGATGGTCTTGAAGACATGTGCGACCGAGGATCAGATCAAAATTGAGTCAGCTTTGAACAGCGATCGTGTCACAATAACGCGTGGAGATGACCTGCGACAGTGGGCATGGAAGCTGCTTGATATCGAGGAAGACACCATGGAGATACCAACACAGACGTACGACGTGTCTGCAGATATCCCTTCCTCCGATTTCCTCAAATTGTGCCGTGACCTGAAAGAGATCGGAGGTGAAACCATCACCATTTGCGTGGCGGACGGCAGCACCATATCCTGCAGTGTTGAAGGGGATCACGGGCGAGGCACAGCAGTCTTAAATGGCGTCAGCGTTGAACATGCCAGCGAGGTGGGAGAGGAGCTGTCGTGTTCGTACGCTTTGCGCTTCATAGCTTCCTTTGCAAAGGGCAGTCCACTCTGCTCGAACGTGCGCATGCAGCTTGGCAAGGAGACTCCACTATGTCTGGCGTATAAAATCGGCGATGGGCTTGGGAGTTTGCAATTCTTCTTGGCCCCTCGAATTGAGGACGACTGATCTACGTGTTCAAGCTATGCGAAAGCGCATCGGATTGAAAGTAAAACACAATGTTCTGCGACATACCAAGGTGCGTTGTGGAGGAATCATGGGCAGCCTGGTTTGCGAGCAGGACAGAATCGGAAAAGTCTGACTGTCAGCAAATCGCAGCAAATGAACTACAGTCAAGAGCGACGTCAACGGACGCTGCCAATACAACCGTGGCAACCGCGGTTGCCTGCTTCTTTGAAGAAGCTACCCTATCATAATATAGTGAGTGCGCATACTCAAACGCGGAGTCTATGTAAGAAGCCTTCACCACCAGAACACGTCTCCATTTTTTGAATCTGGGACACGAGTATCGCCAACACTATAGACATGATTATAGAAATGAGCGAGTCGCGGCATTCGCATCTGCATTCGCTGCCGGGCCACCATTGTCACCACCCAAGTCGTTGTCGCAAATGCGGTACTAGACGTCCAGAGCCAAAACTCGAACTGAGGCGTGTGTGTAGATTTTGCAAAAAAGAATTCAATCGCACCTGCCTCTACGAGCATATGAAATTTCATTGCAAAGCGAACCCTAATCGCCAAAAGCGCACCTTCTCGAAGAAACGATGCCCGCAATGCAAGAAGATGGTCCACGAAAAATCTTTCTCCCGTCATGTCAAGATGCACTCCAAGAGACAGAAGAAAGGATCCAAATATTTCAAATAAGCTTCTATCATAAACACTTCTCCTGCATCGTAATTCTTTTGCTTTCTATCATAGAGAGCGAGACTGTTCGCACTCTATAGAAAATGGACGAGCCACGCCACGTTCATTTGTATGGGAAAAGCCACCAGTGCAAACACTGCGGTAAAAGGGACCAGGAGTATTCGACGGACCGTCGAATCTGCCCTAAATGTGGCCTTGAAGTTGCAAGGACCGGCTTATACCCCCATCTCAAATATCATTGTAAAGCAAATCCAACTCGGACGAAACGTTTATACTCGAAGCGAGCATGTCCTATATGTAAGAAGCGCGTGCACAGCAGCAGCTTCGCACGACACGTCAAGATACACTCCAGAAAAAAGAAATGAACCAACATCCCCCTTTGGCTTGTTGGAGCCCAAGATGATCGCGTATAGCCCCGACTCGTTGAAGTAAAGCGAGTTCATTTCATTGTTGTTCAACTCAGGGTGTGACGTTTGACGTAACACCCTGTTCAATGGTGTTCCTTTCGTACTCAAGATCTTTCAGCGAGGATATATTACCCTTCTTGACTCGCTCGAGCGCGTGTGAAATGGTCGTGCACTCGAGGTAGCGATGCCCCGGCTCGTTGACGTAAAGCGAGTTCATTTCATTGTTGTTCAATGGTGTCCCTTTCTCCTTCACAGGATCTTTCAGGGAGGATTGCCCCGGTTCATTGACGTAGAGGCGGCGGGCGAGTTGCGCGCACCTACTCGCCGAAGGCAGCATCTGGCGCGCGTGAGCCTTCCTGGGCTCGCGCCTGTTGATGAGTGCGATTGGCCTGCAACTCGGGAATAAGCGAAAGATCGCCGCCCATGAATTGGCAGAATACCTCGCAGATCTCACGCTTCAGTGCGCTGAGGTTTCTGCACGGCAGCTGCACGATGACACGCAGCACGGTCTGGATATCAGCCACGGGCGTCTTGGCCTGGTGACGTCGACCGAACGAATCGACGAGATTGACATAACTCACTAAGTGAATGATGTCTGCGTCGATGCGGAGAACGTCGTCGAACGACCTTTTCGCGTGATCTGACCGCTGGCCCGTTATGCACACCACGACGTCCACGAGCGAATATTTGGCTCCCATCAACTTTGCGGACGCGCAGACGGTGGGATGTCCGCCACTGTCGACCGAGCGAATCGACGAGATTGACATAACTCACTAAGTGAGTGATGTTTGGGTCGATGCGGAGAACGTCGTCGAACGCCCTTTTCGCGTGATCCGACCGCTGGCCCGTTATGCACACCACGACGTCCACGAAGGAGTATGTGGCTCCCATCAACTTTGCGGACGCGCAGACGGTGGGACGTCCGCCACAGGTGTTCGCTGCTTGCGTTGACCCGTCGACTCGAGCAGAGGGATGTAACTCACTAAGTGAGTCACATCTGGGTCGATGCGGAGAACGTCGTCGAATGCCCTGTGTGCGTTGTCTGGCCGCTGGCCCGTTATGCATACCACGACGTCCACGACGTCCACGAGCGAATATATGGCCCCCATCAACTTTGCGGACACGCAGCACCGTCTGGATGTCCGCCACTGGTGACTTGGCCTGGTGATGTCGACCGAGCGAATCGACGAGATTGGCATAACTCACTAAGTGAGTCATGTCTGGGTCGATGCGGAGAACTTGGTCAAATGCCCTGTTTGCGTTGTCTGCCCGCTGGGCCGTTATGCACACCACGACGTCCACGAGCGAATATTTGGCTCCCATCAACTTTGCGGACGCGCAACACCGTCTGGATCTCAGCCACGGGTGACAAGGACTGGTGACGTCGACCGAGCGAATCGACGAGATTGACATGAGGGATTTGCGCCGTCATGTCTACGTCGCCTTCCACCACTCGTCGAAGGATCTTCGCTTGTCCCGTTATGCACACCACGACGTCCACGACGCACCTCATGGGCGATCGCAGTGCACTGTCTTCGTGAAAATCGTGTGGATAGCCCCGGCTCGTTGACGTAGAGCGAGTTCAAGTCATTGTTGTTCAAAGGTGCTCCTTTGCTACCCAAAAGTTCGTAAGTCAAATTCGATTCATTGTTGTTCAACTCAGGGTGTGGAGTCTGAGTACACACCTTGTTCAATGGTTGGGAAATCTTTCCGGCGAGAAAGAACATGTTCAAAAGAATACGACGGATTGATATCACACTTTATCGTCCCTACAGCGGGCTCATAGTGATATCCTAAACCCTGCCGGTGTTGGCGTAAATTGCGATGTCCAATGGTTCAAGGTCATTTCAAAAGGATACGTTTTGGAGATGCGTGTAACTCAACGTAACTCAGCATATTACGCTTGTAACTCAACGTAGCTCAGCGCTCAGCCCTGTGTCGGGAAACACAAAGGAAGCCGGGAATTTGTGTGGCGGCTGATTTTGTGCATGGCAGTCCACTCACATTTCTGCTTCGGGGAATTTGTTGATGAAAAGGTGGAGCCCAAAAATGTCCCGTGGGAATTTATGATGGTATGACTCGTTTTCTACATTCCTCGCGTCAGAGGAATAGGAAGATTTGTGCTTGCTCCAGAGATGTGTGGGATCAGCAAATCCACATATTAATCATACCGATCATCGGGTATTTGTTTGCTGGTGGGGTGATGTGTTGTGTAAGTAGGCGCAAACAAAACTATGCAGAAGGATAATATGAGGCAGTGGCTGTTCTGGATCCGATTACATATCCCAGACACAATGAAACGATAGAAAAAGTGCTTTGCCACGAAAATGTGTGGGATCGGCCAGCCCTCGTCCGGCTATTTGTTTGCTGGTGGGATAATACGTGGGGGAAGCAAATGCAGAAACAAAAATGCGCAAAATCATGTTATTGTGTTGAACTCGTTTTTACATACGTGAATGTGTGGACCCTCACTGAAACGAGAAATTTTGTTCCAGACGGATACGTGCGCAGCACGAGATAAGCGCAGAAAGGGAAATATAATAACCTAGCTCGGCTCACAGATCAACTACAAAGAATATATACGCACGACGGACACCTTCCTGCAAATATGTGCGTTGTGTTCGGGCGATTATCTATGGGAGTGACAGATAACAATTTGAAATGCTCTTTCGAAAATACTTTTGCACAAGACAGATATGTGTGTAGCACGAGATAAACGCATAGAGGGAAATATAACAACCTGGCTTGGCTCACAACTCCAAATACAAGGATATATACGGACGACGGACACCGTTTTTGAGAATATGTGTGTTGTATCATGGCACTCGGGCGAAATTCTATGGGAGTGAAAGATAATCATTGACACAATTTGCGTGCATGCGCTCTGGCCAAGTGTGTGCCTTGCATGGATCCTTCCCAGGTTGTGATAAGGGAAAAACAAAAGCACAATGTGACGCGTCAATGCGAAATGTGCATTGGTACAATCAATGGAAATCAGAGAATGCGCATCATCGGATAACACCTTTGTTCAAAAACTTTGTGTGCGGACTAGGACTGAGCCTGCACAGACTATGTGAAAATGCCGACTCGGCGATATGTTTATGGCTGCAGGAAAGGAAAGTGTAGATGTGCGTGCATGCCTCTCTCATAGTGCGTGAGGTTTGCCGCAGATCACAGAAGCTATAGTGTGCGCGAAATATCCTGCCAGGGGGAACGTCCAGGACGCAGGGAAATGCGTGCACAGGAATGGTAGTGCGGTTGTTGCGCTTGTGTGAAAGTGGGACTCGCTGACATAGTTAAAGGGATTCAACTCACATAGTTTATTTCCCAAGCCTGTTCAAACATTCTGCTCGAACACAGACCGGTGATCGGCGAGTTCAAACAGTAGCTATGAAACTACACTCGGATTTCACAAGTTGTAGTCGCAATATAGCGCAGTCTCAGCAGGCACGACATATTGGCGCAAGCGATCGTCATAAGCGGTTTCGCGCACTACGTCGGGTAGCTCCCCCGAAGAACGACGATAAAAAAGATAAACAACAGTCACTTGATTGTGTGGCACATAACTCAGCATACGATGTATGACATCCTGTCTCTGCTCCTGGGTCGGCTTGACGACATGCACGTTCTGTGCATAACAGTCTGGGTTGTAGCGCACGACTAGAATCTTCTTGTCAGGGCTTGCGCGCGAAAGCTCTGCGATGATCGCTAGCAGCCTCGCACACTCAACCTCTGTTGGAATACTCACGTGCATTTTCTCGTCGACCTCCCAAAGCAACCACCACGGCATCTGCCGAAACATAAAGTCTACACGTGCTCTCTTCCTGGGTGCGTTGTGCTCTAACAGCCTATCGAAAGTGACTGTGTGCTCCCTCACATATGCCATCTTCATCTCGTCGAAGGTGCGGGCGAGCTGCTCTTCTCTCCTCTTTCGTTTTGGCCGACCACCGTCATGCATGGCTTTTACGTGCATATCAATCTCGAAGCGGCGTTTCGCCGTGAAGGAACAATGCGGACAAGAGAACGGTTTATCATCGGTGTGCAATCGCGTTCGATGTTCGTCTAGAGAGCGTTTATGTTGTGTAGTGAAATCGCACAGGTCACATTTAAACCATCGGCTCGGTGCGTGATACTCACGTATGTGCAAATTCCCGTTCGAGATCGTCTTGAACTTCCTGCAACAGATAGGGCACTCATACTTCGCCACGTCGTGGACAAGAGCATGTTTCCTGAGCCAAGCTGGGCACTGAGCCACATATGCGCATTGCGAACACTTCCACATTTTACTTTGTGTTGCAGTCTTCGAACGACAATTCGCACACTGCGCCACCGACTACGTCAGGTGCGTTACAAAGGAATTCCAGGAGGCTTTCTTGGTCCTCCGGTTCCCAACACAATTCACATAACGCGCCTTCGTCGACGCCCATGAGGCGGAGACAAAAACATATATGCTTGCAAAGGACATCTCCTCCTCTCCAAATATAATCCTCACATGTGCACGTTGGAGGCCATAGATCAATGTTTTCTTGAATCTGCACTTTGTACTCATCACACTGTGTTCCTAGTACGGTGAAGATGAGGGAGTCTTCTGTGAAATTCAATTCCGTGCAGTGGATGTCATGATCTCTCGACCTCTTTGCGCGCGTTGCCTGCCACTCGCATAGCGATTCCATTTTCCATACACAGTGCGCGTTGCGAACACCCGTGGAACGAGTGCACAAACGCTTATCTCAGATCTATGTCATCGTCGTCGCGCATTATTATTATTTTAGATTTGTTCCTCCGTCGGTTCTGTGGGGAGCGAATTAACTTCTCGGTGTCCCGCACAGACACAGCCCTATTCTGAACCTTATTAGCGACGACACAATTTTGATTTTCACCTCCAGCCCTTGCCTTTCGGCTTCGTGGACCCAGTGCAATAGTCTTCGTTCCTTCGTCCATTTAACTATCAGCAATATCTTCTACTCTACTGGTCTCCATTTCATCATCATGGTTAGTGTCGAGATTGGTATCATTGGCAAGCGTTTCTACGGTGTGCTTATGTTCCTCTCCCTTTGGTCTCGCATCTCTTGCTTGCGGCCTCATAATACTGCTTACGCTGCTCTTCATTCATTCGTAGAACCGACTTTCCACAAGGGCATAGCATATGGTGTGACACGACGATTTTAATTGCATTCATTTATAATGTCACCAGAAATACGATACGTACGATGCAAGCATATACTTCTCATACTCCAATCCTCGCGAGTTATATACTATTTCGCTGCAGGCACACCTTGCTCAAAAAAAGTGACCCATGTGGTGTGTTTTTACAGAGAGATCCGTTTGGGGGAAGCTCAACGTGGGCATGAGCAGGACCAATTTTAGAAACCGCGCCAAAGCTGTGCGGAATGCATACACATGAGTACCACCTGTAGATACAACGATACGGCACCTGTAGATACAACGATACGGCACCTGTAGATCTGATGCTGCTTGGGGGATGGGAAGCAGGCAGGTAGTTCACCACTACCATGTGAGAAGGCGCAAGTATCTATGATAGAAGGTACTACCATGTGAGCGCTCTACAACCTATTTCCTGGAGCTGAGTTCATTGGAGATGGTGAGTACGCGCCTCTATCGCTGGTAACACTTTTCTGGCCAAGCAAATAATCATATTGAAAACATATTGAAAACGGTGGGTACAACGTATACATGGGTACACGACTTTTGAAACTCTTTCCCCGGGCAAGGCGCATCGCATACTAAACGGTGGGTACAACGCATACATGGGTACACGACTTTAAAAACACTTCCCCTGGGCAAGGCGCATCGTATGCATCGTATACTAAACGGTGGGTACAGGGTACAGCGCTCTGCAAACTATTTCGCTGGGGCTATTCCCTCTCCATATGGTCTGGGCATTGAAACGGTGGGTACAAGGTACAGCGCTCTGCAAACTACTCCCCCCGGAGCTCTGTGCCGTTTCATCTTCTGGAGGATAGCGCGCGCAAGCAGTCTCTGGCAGTGGGTACAGGGTACAGCGCTCTGCAAAACTATTTCCCTGGGATTCTTCCCTCTCCCTATGGTATGGGCATTGAAACGGTGGGCACAGGATACGGCGCTCTGCAAAACTATTGGCCTCGGGCTCCGGGCATCCGATGGTCTGGGCGTTGAAAATGTGGGTACGGGGTACACCACTCTGCAAAACTATGTGCATGGGGGCACGTTCATTTACTCCGCGATGGGGCTTCATAAGCAAAGAAGTATGGACTTGCTGCAAGAACTTACTCAGGATGATAGAGCAGAACACAATTACATATAAAATAACAATGAAAATAATAAGATAATCTAGAAACTAAGAAGATATAAGTATTAATATTTAATAATAGTAAATCTAGTATAAGATAATATACTTATAAAAATATAGATATACTATACTACAACATAATATAAAATAGTGATGTTACAATATAATGCATTAATGTTTTAAGTGATTTGCTAGAACGCCTCTTAAGTTTTCATCATCCTATTGTCTGCATTGTCAACCGCTTCCGTCAACCGCTCCCGGCCAGAAAGTTTCAGAGCGCTGTACCATGCACCCACGGCCTTGTCTCAGGATAAGATTCCCCCGGCCAGAAAAGTTTGAGACCGGTGTACCCACGTATCGCTGCACCCACGACCTTTTCTCAGGATGATGTTCCCCCAGCCAGAAAAGTTTGAGACCGGTGTACCCACGCATCGCTGTACCCACGGCCTTGTCTCAGGATAAGATTCCCCCGGCCAGAAAAGTTTGAGACCGGTGTACCCACGTATCGCTGTACCCACGGCCTTGTCTCAAGATAATACTCCACCGGCCGGAAAAGTGCCAGACCCGTGTACCCACGTATAACGTGTACCCACCGTACCCACGACCTGTGTGATTCTGTCAGAACTGAGAATGCGCCAACTCAGAGTATCATGCTTGGTGACGCTACAATATTACTATCTACGGTAAGCCTTTTTTGCACTCATGGTTACAAGAACAACTGTACTGCGCTAGGAGATGTTGCTCTCCTACTCCTAGAAAGAAACGTCTTAGTCGCTCACTCACTCACTCAAGATAAGGTAGCGATGCGCTTCATACTGCTAGCATCCATCATTTGGTACACGCGCACCTGATCTCTCTCAGCCCGGCTTCCAGGGGCTTTCCAAGGGGCTCCGCGCTCTTCCAATTTACTCTTGACGAAAGAGATGATCGGTTTCATCTGCTGTTGGCTCTGTGTATTGATGCCACCAACGACATCGGCGAACAAAAATGAGAAAAGAAAAAAAAAAAAAAAAAAAAAAAGCAAAAATAAAAAAAAAAAAAAAAAAAAAAAAAAAATAAAAAAACTAATAAAAATAAAAAAAAAAAAAAAAGAAAAAAAAACAAGAAACAAAAAAAAACGAAAAAAACAAAAAAAAGCAAAAAAAAAAAAAAACAAAATAAAAAAAAAGAAAAAAAAAGAAACGAGAAGGCTTCGTGGATCTCTTTCTGTGAAGAGGGTTTGCGACCAGGCCCCGGCTGGAAGGGCACAAGCCGTGCGACGAACTCTTGCCATTTCGCTGCGAAGGGGTTACTCTGCACCTCCAAAGCATTCTTCAGTTCCTCCACGTAGCTTGCGGGTTTTGGCCACATGCGCTTGCTGTTTCCAGTTTTGGCTTTTGTGGCACAGCCGAGGGTGCGGCACCACTCAATGAACTCCACGGCGAAATCTTCCATCATGTGAGATCTTGAAACAAGCACCCGATGGGTGGGATTGCCTGCTTCGCAAGGCAATATGTCATCGCCCGGAGTTCTGAACGTGCAGCCATAGTAAATCAAAGCGAACCTGCGTTGGTCTGGCTCGGCTAAGGCCTCGTCAAAAGAAGGGAAATCGTTTAGGATCATGCGGAGCAACCAGTTGGTATCAACATCGCGTCCACTTTTGTACTTAGCCATCGCGCTGATGACGCCACCACCAGTACATTGCTTGCAAATGTTGTTGCAGAGTTTCTCTCCCTTCTTGATTTCATCAATGACTGCTTCACGACAGCCTTTGGCCTTGTAAATATGCGGAAGGTTGTGGTCGTAGCCCGGTGCCAGCTGCAGGCTGCGGGCAACCTTCCCATGCCGCCTTGTCCGGCATGGGCCGGAGGCGCGTGCGGAAGGGCCAAAATCGGAACAACTCTGCACAAGAGTGCGGAGCCCGCCCGGGCTCCCGTGCCGCACCGCCCCCATCGTGTCCCTGCCCCGCGTGTGGGGGCAGGGAGGGCCGGGGCCTGGGAATGAACATGAAAAAAGACCCAGGAAGCCGTACCATTCAGCCTCGCCCTCACGAGGAAAAGCACCAAGCAAAAAACAACTTAAATAAATATTGCCAGAAACCTGCCCAGCATTCCAAGCTCCACCTCCAAAGCAAGCGGCGCTGGCACGACCAAAAGCACACCTACCCCGAGGACGCGTAATGAGGGATACAGCCGTAGGCGATCCACGTGCCATTCTATGCAACTCCATGGGTGACACAAGTGTGTGTACAAGAAAGGCGGACAACAGCCGGGCTCCACAGCGGACGACAGTCGACACTATGAAGGCAGTAGGGCCTGCTCCCAAAAAGAACGGAAGTGATGAACAGGCCTCAACGATGCTTGCAATAGAAACCTAAGTTAGTGATAGCGGCACAGGAGGGCATGCTTCAAAAGACGCGGCTGTAAAGCCCCTCTGGCCAGCAAGGATACCATGCAGAGGAGAAGAGGAAGGACGACGACGACGGCCACGAGGACGACGAGGAGGAAGACGCACCTTGCTGGCCAGACACGCCGGAAGTTAGCCCACTGAGGGCCAGGTGGCATGGGTGGACAGGAAAGAATGTTTCAGCAAAAAGCTAGGAATGCGAGGCCCCCTGTAGCCGCGAGCCACGCGACCCTGAAAGCCCGTGGAGACCCCCACGAGCCCCGCCCGGGCGGCGCAGGTGCCGTCACAACCGCACGGCTGCGGTACCACCTTGCGGCCGCGGGGCTGTGAGATCGTTGGCCGCTGTCAGTCGCACATGTTCCTGCTGTACGTGCTGATCGCGTTCCTCGTGGGACCTCGTAGAGGTGATCTCTCCCAGCGCCTTGTAAATATCGTCTTGGTTTTCATCGCCCGACGCCGTGAGCATCTTACTGTTGCAAACAGCAATGTAGCCGTTGCTGGTCTCGCTGCCCAGTTGGTATGTACCACAAGCGTGTTCGCGCACACTCTTCTTCTGTCCCCTCCCATTCGATCCAGAAGGCCCCCATTCAATCAACAACTCTTCCAGACCTGCACGCAAGCCTGTCGCGGCCCCGACATCTTGCCTCAATGAATAGAGGGCTTCCATGATTTTGTCTTCTGGTGCATCGCCGTCTAGCTGACCACCCGCAGGTTCATAGTAAACAGACCTAAACATAGGTCCCCTGCCCTGCCTCAGCATCTCCAGCAAGGTAGGGACGCAGAATTGCTCAACATCTTCGGGAGTTTTCGGCTGCTCCTCACACTGCAGCAAGAAGCTGGTGATAGCCCGCCCGGCGCGGTGTACATGTTCATCGGTGCATTGGGTGAAGCTCATTGGACTCTCTCGCGTATTTCGGTCTTCTGGCATTGGTGCACGTAGCTGCTGATCGCAAGGTTTGCGGAAGTCCAGCGTCACACGGTTCTTGAAGGTCATCGTGCCAGTGTTTTGTGAATCAAGGGCAGTTGTAGCAAATCTAGAAGGCACGCCCTGTAAGGACGAAAAGACATTGGAGTGCACTGTGGGGTCCAGGAGGAAAAGGTCAGTTGGCTCAGCGCAGGCAACATATTTTACTTTGTTATCTTTCTGCTCTGGCACGATCTTGTACGAAACTAGCCTTTCTGCAAGTGCCTTTTCCATTTTTCTTTGAGCTTGGCCTCGGCGCCTTCAGTGATCCACACTCCCTTTGACTCTTCGTAGAACTCGCAAGTCTTCCCAGAATAACTGTAGTTCAAATACGGGGCAACTGCGCGTGCAAAGAGGGCTAAGGGCCTGCCACCACGCAGGCTGTCGTTGATTTTTGATTTGAGCCGTGCGACCGCCTTGATGCCGCAGCTGTGGGCAGTGATTTCCTCGGGCATCAAGGGGGCCCAGCCAGCATCGAGAGTGAGTCCAAGTTTATCAGTCACGAATTGTTTGTAATCTTCGACGGACATGGCCAACGAAGATGTCTTGAGAAGTATGCCTTCGGAGCTCAGTAACTGGTTGGCTTCGTCTGCAGCCTCCCTAGCATTGAGAGAAACGCCATGCCCAGAGTACCCAGAGTACGTAATGCAGGAATCATATATGAAACCACCAAGGCGGCACAAGGGGATGCCTTGGTGCACTGTTGCTGCACGTTCCACCCATGAGCGTTCTCTCTCCTGTAGCTTCAGAGAGAGATAAGTGGTCTTGCCTTTGCGAGCATCGCACGCGGCTCGTTGTTCTGGGGTAGCCTCTTCGTACATCGCATCGGCAAGCTCTTCCATTGTGTTGCGCACAGCCACCACCTTTGATGGCACGGGTCTACCTGTTTGCTCCTCGAAGGCGTGGCCTCTAGAGCCATAGCCAGTAGCATTGTAGAGAGATTTGATTTGAGTGACACTAGCGCCTGTCTCGGCGGCCAGCGCTGCTCGTGTGGCTTCGATGCTGCCTGGTGTTTGAACATATTCCTGTAGTTCGCGACACGGTATGTTCCTGGAGCCTGCTTCTTGCCGAGCTGCACGCAAGTGCGCGACCATGAGGTCGTGCTCCAGAATGGGAACTTCACTGTCTACAAAGAAAAGGAAGCGGCATACTTTGGGCATTCAAAGGACAGACCGGCCAAGCAAACAATCTGGTACTCCTCTTGCTTGCTCGTTTGCTATAGAGGTTGGCGTGTCAGTTTCCTTTTCGATATGGTAGCCACTGTATAGGCGGGTGCTCATGGAAAGCTCGCGGGATACTCCACCCAGTCGATAGTAATCTGTTGTGTGGATGACGCGACCTCCCTCTCGAGTGCGGGAGGCCCTTAGCTTGATGTACTGCACCAACGTCATTGCATCCATTTGACCCCACTCTTGTGTCTTGCCAAACTCTGTGTTTACCAGAAGTTCTGCATTTGCGATCTGTATCGGCGGCGATTCAACAGTGACGTACTCCGTAGCTCTCCTAGATTCAGATTGATGGGTCGTAGACTCTCCAATGATAGGGTCCGACCTGCCTTTGCTCTTTCCTTTGGCTCTACCATGATCGCGCGGAGGTGGTGGCACCACATTAGCCACTACAGGACGCAAGGTTCTGCCACCAATCAAGTACCCACAGGTGTGCAAATCAGCACGACAGGCAGGGCATTGTGGACGATCGGCAGCTGCGGCCACTAAGCACGCGGCGTGCATCTTCACCATGCAAGCGCCACATCGACCCTCTGCTCCAGGATACACAAATTCTTGGCAAACGCAACAAGTTACATTCGATACTCCATCGGACGAAACAGTCCCTGAGTTGGACGGTGTCGCTGTCTCAGATACACGAGCTGTCTCCCTAG